>VDFB02000007.1:190982593-191067521 GCA_007258455.2 Sequoia sempervirens
CATTACCATCCTAAGGTGTTTGAGATATTCTTCCTTTATAGATTAATATGCCATTCAAATAAAAAATCACAAATCTACCAATGAAGAGATTATAGCATTATTCATTTATCTTATAGATGTACACTTGGAGCATTGGTAAGACCAAATGGCATTTAACAAGCCACTCATACAAACCCTCATTGGTCTTAGAGGTAGTTTTCCATTCATCTCCTTCTCTTATATATATTTACTTGATGATAACTAATATTTAGATAAATCTTAGAAAAGTACTTAGATCCACACAAACAATCAACCAAATCATCTATTCTAAGAAGATGGAACCTAACCCAATGGTAATATTTTTTATTTTCTCATGAATTTTTTCACATCCTCAAATATTATTCTTTCTTTGGAACCAATATAACTAGTACTAAACATGGGTTAAGGCTTTCATTTATCAAAACTTTGTTGAATAGTTCTTTCACATGCTTCTTGATCTCTTCATTTTCTTGTGAAGTCATCTTTTTGGAAGCTTTGTTTGGAATATGATGACTAATAATGCTAATAGGTAGCAGATAATTGGGTAGATCATTCACCACTATATCATCATACTCTTCCAACATGGTTTGTATCTCTTGAGGTAGCTCATTCATTTGGTTGATGTCATAACACTTCTAGGTAAGATTAATAGTAAAAACCCATATTTTCCTCTTTCATTGCATTAAATAATTATTTCTCACTCACCATCAAGGAACTAGGACTAGTCACTTGTCCATCTTCTTCTTCTTTCAAAGGAAGCAAGGTATGCTTTCTACCATATTTTTCAACAATATAAGTATTTCCTCTCCCATCATGATTTTTTTCTTATCATATTTCCAAGGCCTTCCCAATAGCACATAGGACACATTCACTGGAATAACATCACATATAACCTTATCTTTATATCTTTGAATATGAAAGTATACCCAATATTATTTACTTACTAACACTTATTACATCCTTTATTAAGCCATGAAAAATTGTAAATGGAGTTTGATGTGGAATTATTTTCAACCCAAGCTTCTCTACCATTTCTACTAAAACTAAATTACCAGTGCTACTTAAATCACTAACCATTTTGCAAAATTTACCTTGGTATTTGCATGATGTCTTTAACAAAAGTCTTTATTTGGGTAGGTTATTTATCCTTGGGTTATTTTATTAGCACTCTTCTCATCAAAAAATACTCTCCAACTTTAGGTTCTTCTAAATGGGATGGAGATCCTACACATTATTCTCTTGCTCTGACTACCTGATTTTTTCCATCAGTCCTTGAGTTTCTTGCTTGCTTAATTCTTCTAGACATTCCCAAAACCTATGACCTACAAAATTATTAAATTTGAATTGTTTACTATCAAATCAACTACCTCTTTATGTGTGTTCAACACTAGGATAGGATCTTATTCATCTAAATCCACCTCTTGGATTATGTGATTGTTCTTGGAAAAGAATTGGTTCTAAATTTTCTTTTTAAAATGAAATTCTTCGTCCTTTCTATCCTCTACCTCTAAATTTTTTTCCTCTACCCTACTATTCTAATTATGTTTTCTATTCAACTTATCCTCTAATTTTATAGAAAGCTAGTAACACTCTTCTATTGTACTTGGGTTTATTAGGCTAACTTAATCTTGAATCTTACACTTTAACACATTGAGATAACTAGATATATTCTCCATGTCTTCTTCACCATGTCTAGAACTAATGGTTAATCTATAATAAGTATCCTATGATACTCTTTGACACTCATCTCTTTTGGGTTCAAATTTTAAAAACTGTTGAAGAGGTTAGTTTGACAGTCAATACCTGAAGGAAAATTTCCTTAATATTTTCTACCATTCCATCCAAATATTTAATTTTATGCTTACCTTTCTTTATCCTCTCATCTTGTATTAAATCCCACCAAAGATATGCATAGTCTTTTAATCCGTACAAGAAAAAATAACGGTGTTTTCATTAGGAAAATTTTCATATTCAAAGTATTTGTCCAATTCTATAACCTAATAGATTAGTGTTTATCCATCTAAACTACCTACATAGATAGGGATCTATACCTTTTTTTGGACCCTCATCCCATGATTACCTTGATCAATTTGTCTATTCCTTCATCTACAAGCTCTTCAACCTCTTCTTCTTCTTCAACTACTTGTGGTTCTTCCTCTCTATCACTCACATTTCTTATGATGACTACTCTTCTCTAATGTTCCTCTACTACTATGAGTCTAGCATCCAAAATTACTCTTAAATTCCTTATCTCTTTAAGAATGATATCTCTCATCTGGACACCCCCTCTTCCACCTCCACTCATTCCTCTTCTAGGTGGTCCATTTTGGCTTCTCAATGCGACTTACCAAGACATAATAAAGTATTTATTATCTCTTTTAAAAGTGCCAAATCATTTATGACACCAAATATATTCAGAGGGAAATGGATTTGCAACAAAATTACAATAATTAGTGACTTGTTTGACAAATTGTATCTTCCTAGTAACCCTATTTTTAGATAAATTTGATGGTACAATGATTTTATGGAGGTTCTTGGGAATATAAACACACTTTCAGACACCCTTTATGGAGATACAAATATCACTACGATATCATCCTCCAAAATGAAATAAAAACCCTTTAAAAAAGACTATTATTAGTCCTAATTATCCCTCCAAGTTGTCAAAACTGAGTATTTTTAATAATACCCTCACAAGTGCCCAAATGGTAAAAAAAATTAAGTAGGTTTCCATAGACCTACATACCAAATTTTATCAATTGTGTAGGTGTATTTCTTCAAAAACACAAATTTCTTCCTTAAAACCTTAAGCAAGGTTTTGATAGGGCAACAAGTAAAAAAAAATGTTTTCTGATTTACTATCCTCTTTGAAGACCTAAAACCACATGCATTAGGTCTTTATATACCCTTAACAACTCCATAATCATGAAAATTAGACAAATAACTTCAAATTTTACTTATTTTTCAAAAATGAATGTCTAGAACACTAGTAACACCTTGCCAACATACCTACAAACAAATACTTCATTTGATTCTCCCCAAAATGACATAAAACTTTTTTTTCATGTTTAAAAAGTGTAACATCATCCATAACCACCTCTTTCATTGCATGAAACCCAAAGTTTACAAATTAAGCAATCGAACCCCTAATTAGGTACTTGGGATTGAATAAAAACACCAAAAATTAAAATTTATGACTACTTATTTGTCCAAACTTAAATAAAAGCCTCCTAAATTGTGATTGAAAACCTAAAAATTAATTCTAATCAAAATATATAACAATATAAAATGATACTCTTGCATCACACCACCAAATGTACCAACACCAAATTCCCACCGAATCTCATGCATCTATACCATATAGTCAACAAGTGTAGATCTAAAAATATAATTTTATCTAGAAACATTGTCTCTCTTTACTACATAATGATAATAAAACCAATGAAACAAGTGGCCAAACTAACCACCAAATAAAATTTACATCTATGCTTAAATATCTATGGGTATAGTTTTGACCACATTTGAGTTATGTGTGCAATATATAATTATAGATAGATTGCAACACTGCACAACTCGAAGATGTCATAATGCAACATAGAGGTTTAGTAATGTATCTATAAAAATTTCAATTAAGAACAATCAGAGATAAACATTTAAATAAATTCTTAGACTCAAATTCAAAATCATTGCTAGATTTAATTTGCTAAAAACTCACAAATTTATCAAAATCAAAGGAACTAATAAATGAATAAAACATATATGTAAGTGAATAAATCAAAAGAAAGTTATAAACTTTATCCACTATGAAGTGCTCCAAAAAATATCTTTGACACCTATAAGAAGTTCAAAATTAGACACTATATACACAAGATATGACCTAATAGAATAAGGAAAGAAAAAATAGCTTGAAACTAATTTTTCTATCTACCATTGGTATGATAGAAATGTGCTTGGAAATAGATTTATGTTGATTATAAGAAGTAAAAAAAAAGAATTTTGGAGTGAATGTTTCTGTAATGCCCGTCGTGCAAACCCCAGAGAACACACACATAGCAAATAATTTTTTTTTTTTTAAACAATTAAATTAAACATGCCATAACACTCAACCATCATCACATAGCACATTACATAACTTTAACACACTTAGTTCTCTGGGGCACGCGAGGTTACATCGCAACAACTAAACATAATAAAAATAAAGATTACAACAATATCATTTATAATGATAACCAAGGATAAGGATACATCCAAAACCATGATGTGAGGATAATAAACATCGCATAAATACATCCATGATACATCTCTTAAAAGAGTTACAAATGATCCTAACTATTACATCATTGTTATAATAATACATTACAATCTCTGATAATTGAATTACATTGAATTTCCCGACATGGGGATTGATACAAGAATAATGAAATATGAAATACAGGAGAATACTGGCACAACTCCACTGCGGAAATGCTGAGAAGACAAGAAGCTGACGGGGAACCCAACGGGTGCGGAGCACGTTCCACCCAACCATGTGAATTACAAGTAACTCACCCCCCGTGCTCAGAGGTGACGAGGAAGTGAACCCGACCATGAATGTCAAACCGAACCAATGGTAAACAAGACTCCACAAAAGGATAACAAATCACAAGATAATAACCCATAACATTGCCAACACATAACCACAACAAGAGTAATGAAATGTCAAACAAGAATCAATTGCCAATATTATAGATCAACACTAAATAACCATAAGAGGTGCCGACAACAATAGAATCCAAAGCTCTCCAAATGAGATTGCAAAATCATCCAACAATAAATAGCCAAAGGCACCTTTCATCCACATCAATAAACAACAACAATAATAGACAACTCTAGAGGCAACAAGAATAAGAGAAAAAAAGGGCATAGTGGGAGAGTGTCATCGCATGGCCTTACATGAATTTTCCAGACTACCTATCACAAGGTGCCGCCTCCATCTATACATGGATTATCCAGACAACCTAGCTCAAGGTGCCGCCTCCATCTATGGTTATCCAGACATCCTATTTCAAGGTGCCGCCCCATAGGGTTACTCATGCGGAGCCACTTACCTTTCACAGAGACAAGGTAGTGACCTTACCAACCAGGTCTTCCCACCCATCCATAGCCTTTGAGAGTGCTAACGGCAAGGGTGAGGTGCATGTTTTTATCTTGTTATGTGTTTTACTACCCATCCCCCTAAATTCTATTTTTAGGTTATCACTTGTTTAACTACTCTTACGTGGGTTCCCCTGGCACTTCCTCCATCCGAGGCACCGGTGCCCATGAAGAGCCACTCTCCCTATGACCCCTAACATAAATCAAAACTAGGAAAGGGTTGAACTAAACATAAAAAGCATAATACCACAACAAGAACACGCGAGGCATTAACCCTCTCGCATCACTCATAATCCAAAAGTCTTAACAGAACAGTTCAACCCTCCCAAGCACAAAACCCATAAGTTCCAACTCTGAAAGTGTGATCAAGACGAGAAGTACATTAAAACTAAAACATGCCTCTGAAATGACGTTTTCACAAATTGACAACCGGGTTCCCACATCAAGTAACACTCATAATCCAAAAGTCTTAACAGAATAGTTCAACCCTCCCAAGCACAAAACCCATAAGTTCCAACTCTGAAAGTGTGATCAAGACGAGAAGTACATTAAAACTAAAACATGCCTTTGAAATGACGTTTTCACAAATTGACAACCGGGTTCCCACATCAAGTAACACTCATAATCCAAAAGTCTTAACAGAACAGTTCAACCCTCCCAAGCACAAAACCCACAAGTTCCAACTCTGAAAGTGTGATCAAGATGAGAAGTACATTAAAACTAAAACATGCCTCTGAAATGATGTTTTCACAAATTGACAACCGGGTTCCCACATCAACTAACACTCATAATCCAAAAGTCTTAACAGAATAGTTCAATACTATATATATATTTTCTTCTCTTTTCAAAAGTTTAAATCTAATATCTTTTCCTAATTTTCAATTCAACAACAGTTTTTCCCTATTCACACAAATCACGTCTAACAAATTTTGTTTTTGTTTTCTCTGAAGCAGAAAGATAAAGAAAGAAAGTACTAGAAGGAAAACATAAGAGGAACCTGATGTCCAGCGCTTATTCGAAAGTCTAAAGATGCCTGGTTGATTCTAATGCCCTCGAGGTGTTCCTTGATCGTGCCTCTGAATCTCCTCCATAGAACTTCACCTTCGAACTTGAATCCTATTTTGTTGTTCAGTAGACTCTCCAGAACATTCACCAGAAATAGATTGACAATCTCTCTCTAAAACTCTCCAAATACAACAGAAGATTTCCAATACCCTTCCAAAAATTTTAGAATACAAAGCCCATCTCTTGCACAACTCTGTAACAATAACTATGTGTGTGTAAAAACTTCCAAAAATTCATAATTAAATAAAAATATAATGCCCATCCCCTCAAAAACTCACCAAAATCCAAATTAAAAGAAAATCAATTCTTTAAAAGCTGGCTTTTTCCCAGATCTCTATTCCTATTGGCTCACACAATATTTTTATTCTTTTATTTGTTTTATTGCTTTAATTCATTTTTTGCAACTTTTCTTGCACCTCACATTAAATATTTATTTTAAATAAATTATTCTCATAATTATCCACCACCAATTAATTGATTAAAATAATTATGTAACGCCCCACCGTACGAACCCCAAAGGACATTAACACAATAATTACAGCACAATTTTTTTTAAAAAATACACATAACTTACATGTAATACACATCAAGTCATATCACGAATTTCAATTAAATAGATTCATTAACACATACATCCCTTGGGGTACACGAAGAGTCATTATGTGACTTAAATCCATACAACATCAATGAAGAATAAAATCCATAGATAGAAAGTAAACAACAACAAATATAACACATACATGAAAAATTCATTAATAAGAAACCATCTGCACATAAATACAACATATGCATGATTAACATAACACATTGAATAACAACTACCATGATCAATATCCACACCAAGTTTACTATTTCATTACAGTACAACGTTTAAGAAGTACAATGATACAAGAGTGTTCCAAATATGAATGGAAACCATACACAAGATACCATGATACAAATAATTAGAGAAATACAAGTATCAAAACTGGCTCCAAGACAGATACAACTCTGGAGTCGCTGCAACAGCACCAATCCGCACCTCTCGATCCTCGACTGGGGACCCAATGGGGTGCTTAGCACGTTCCACCCGACCATGTGAGTCTGAAGACCCACCCCCCGTGCTAGGAGCTAACAAGAAAGAGACCTCAACCAAGAACATCCAACAAAGAACCACAAAACTCAACATCATACAAAAGTATCATAACACTCAGGAATTACAATGACATAATCCACCACATCCAAGAGTCATAAATCTCATCACATAAATCAAAGCAATAACCAACAAACAAATAACCAAAGGATGATCATTAACCGACACAATAACATCATATCACAGTACCATAAGAGTACAAGGTCGAGACCCAATTTATCAACAAGATTTACACAAGACCAAAGAATACACCAAAGATCAAAATAGGGTAAAACCATAAATTAATTCAAAACAACTATGATCCATCAATTCAAGACAAAGACCCACTTCCAGAGGATTTCCAAAGAAACAACATAAGAAGGAGTGTTAGAGGAGAGTGTCATCGCATGGCTTAACATGGATTATCCAGGCTACCACTAACGCAAGGCACCGCCTCCGTCTACTGATGAATTATCCAGGCACTCGAGCACTAGGAGCCACCTCCATCTATGGTTATCCAGGCTTCCTATCTCAAGGTACCGCTCCATAGGGTTGCTCATGCGGAACTGTTAACCTTTCATGAAGACAAGGCAATGATCTTGCCAACCACAGCCTTATCAATCCCCTTTAGTCTGTGGTAGCACTCAAAGGCGGATGAGGCATCAATTATCTTTTTAATGTGATTCTACCCACCCCCTATTAATTATTTAAATTATCACTTTTTAATTTCACTCTAACGAGGGCTATCCTGGCGCCCCTTTGTGCGCCGACCACCCACTTAGAGCCACTCCCACTCTAGACACTCAAAACATAAAAACCAAATCCAAGGGTTGTACAACATAACAAGTACATTAGATCACAACAGAGAAGCATGCAAGGCATTACCCATCTTGCCATAAATACATAATCAAAATCTCCATGATTCCCGTACAACCCTTTCAAAAACATGAAACCAAAACACTTGCCACAACAAGGGCACATAAAAGGAGGAACATTAACCAATAGTAAAATAAACCTCTGGAAGATTCTCATAAAGTTACACTAGGGTTTCCCCATCAAAGAACTGATAGCAATAATTGCAAGACTTCAAAGGACTATTTCCAATATAAATATAATGAGAAAATACACCAAAATAAGATCAACAACTCCACTCAACAACACCAACAACTTCGATACGAACTAAATCGAGAATCCAAGGGAAACCTCTATTTTCTCCTCTTGGAATACCCATAACTCAAGAACTTTTCAATTTGACTCATTAACAACTCAAGCAGAACTGTCAATCATGACAGAGATAACCTTAACCAAATTACCACTTAGGTAGAGAGCAAAAGAAAACATATAGAAATGTAAGTTAAATGAGAGAAAGTCCCTAACTCAAAATCAGCTCACGAAAAGTCACATTGAAAGGACCTATTGAGACAATACATAAAACCACTAATTCAAATATAATATATCCATTCATTCAATAACAAGTAACTTGAAACCATCAAAAAAGAACATTATTCTAATGATCAAACATTTTCATCATTTAAGGATATCACAATATTGCAAAGTGAAGATATAATCTGATGTTATAAGCCACAAGACACTAATTCTCAAGCATACTCTTCCAAACACAAATTAAAACAATCACGAACACTATCTTAAAACACTTACCATGAACACTATCTTAAAACACTTACCATGAACACTATCTTAAAACACTTACCATGAACAGGCCATCGAGACATCTCCATAAATATCCCACACATCACACCCATCAATTACATAACACTTAAACCAATAATCAAAATACTTTGTTTAAAACAACAATCACTCACACCTTATAACCATAAAGACATTCCTTTAATTTAGGCATTATTTCAACGTTCTTATCACTTACTTTAAGGTATCCACTTAATTTAATTAAAAGAGTATTTACTACAAATAATTATATTTAACATAACTATATTGTTTATAAGATAACCAACTCCATCGACTGTTTAATATGAATCCTAATTATAACTTTAAAATGTAATACTAAGATGACAATTCTATAAATTACAACTTTATTATAATCCTAAGGTGATGATACTAATAAATTATTTCACATAGTAGTTTGGTAAATAATTATTATTCACAGACTCATTAGATAACAAAAAAGGTAAAACCATTTAACATTTAATCAGTATCATTTAAATTAATTAACCTATGAACCTCGGATTTATCCTCACTTAAAAATAACTTTATCATTTAACCTTCAAGTAAAAGAACTATGTAAATGTAGAATCACTTATCTCCTTTAGTGAACCCTAAAACTTAATTAACCATCAAAATCGATTTACTTTAACTAAATACATAGTTCATTTAGTTCATTTATCTACAACAAAATTAAATACTTAATTCAATAATGTTTATTCAGTTAAAATCTTTTGTTAAATAATATTTTACTAAGCAACCTATCGAAATAACCATTTTCTTTTTAATTATTTACCTAATTCATTCCCTGGCACAATAATTCACAAGTAATTGTAGCAATATTTTATTCCAAGTAACCAACTACCTATTTGCCCAGACTATCCATTAGCCAATCCTAAAAACATGCGAGGAGTTAGATATTAAGATAACATTTATTTCATTCTAAAAGAAATATAAAACAATTAAAAGATATCATGAAATTAATACTATAAAATTAAATCACCAATTAAGAGAACATGTAAGAAATTCAAGATATACTTTATATTATAATTTTCCTTAATTTAAATCTCACGTTAAAAACTTTTAACCTATTTTAATAATACATTATTTATTATATCAATAATTAATCTAAATTTTGAAAGCACTTGTCCAATGTTCACAACACTTATTTACACCTCACCGTTGTGTTATTATACATTAGGATTTATTCGTTACACATCTTAACTGGCAGTGATGCTATTATAGACGTGGGATACATTATTATGCAATCTTGTTTGATTATTATCAATGTTTCCTAGAGGTATTACTTTAATATTCGTACAAGATTAAAACAATAGACCAATATTATTATTAATTTCAAGATTGATCTACAGGGATTAAATTTAGACATTCACGATTAATTCTAACATTGATTTATACCAATGGTTATTGATGCTGTTATTATTATTATTATATATATATATATATATATATTTACTTACTTCCCCTTATTTCGATATACTTGAAAAGGAAACTATTTTATTCACTTTATTTATATGAATATGTTTATTTTCACCTAGAGAAGAATTATGCATCAAAAGAACCCTAAGTCATTTCCATAAAAAGAACAACCAGAAGAAAATTAAGTGAATTAAATTACATATTAAGGGCATGAAGAGGCATACTATCTGGTGTTAAATACACAGACTGGGATGGAAAAGAGCAGACAGATTGACAATAAAAGAAATCAGTTAACTTTTGAACTACCTATTAAGTGACTGAGGCAGTATAACAAAGAATGCAGAGGGATCACTTAAATCTATATACCTTACCATGTTCACGTGCTTTACTGTGATGGGTTGACAATGAAATAGAGAGAGATTATTTAATTTACTACTTCTTTGCAAGTCTAAACGTTGCTGCTGTGACGGTTTGCCAATGGTTTTAGAGAGACTTAATAAATTTAGATTACCAGACTGTGTGAAGGAGCTCATCTAAGCACTGTATCCAATAACATCAATTTCTCTCAGCTTCCACTGAACGGAGGTAACTAGCAAGGGCTTCAAACATTGCACAGACCAAGAGAATTAAAAAAATCTGCTCATTGGTCCTCAATTTCTTCGCTTGAACAATCTGTTCATTGACGGCATCAGAGAAGACACACGAACCAAGCTTCCTCCAAGTTTGAGATGGTTACGGTTGCAAAAATGTGAGAGGCCATAGTCTTGCGGACAACATTTGGGATTTTGGATAGTAAAATCTGAGGGTTTATTTAATTCTATACACCCTACCATGTTCAAGCATTGCGGCTGTGACAGGTTGCCAAGTATATCAGAAAGTGAGAATTGGAGTATGGAAATACCGCCATTTCCTTGCATTGTTATCAAATCCAAAGTATTATCTACCAGTCATAAGGAAAGGAGGAAGGCGAGGTGCAAACATGTGGCTAAATAGCAGGATAAATAACATTTTCAAGTGCAGCAATTGTGAAAGATTGCCACCAAATCAAGCAGATTATCTATGTTTACGGTGGTCATATCAAGAGCAAGGAGAAACGAGTTTAATATAAATTAGGAATGCAAGGAGCAACAAGACAATAAACGACTGCAGGCCAAACCAATATCAACGCTATAGTTGGGGAAAATTCAGTGGTAGAGAAAAGGATAGAAGTAGGTTGGACGTTTTTTTTTTTTCCAACAAGAAGTTGATGCAGGTATGATAGAAAAAATAATGCAAGCCAGAGCATGAAAATCTAAGTGATCAATGATAGATGTTTTATTGGTTAAGGAAAATAGTAGAAACAACAAAATACAAGGGGCCAAATGCCCAAACAAAGATTGGTTACAAAACAAGCAGAGAGAGCAAAATATAAGCAAAGGTTCAATTTTCTCAACTGCCAGATGGACGATAAATAGATCATCAACAAGAAAATTCCAATGGCTATATTCTCTAAGGATTTAACAACCAAAACAATACTTTACTAATTGAAAAAAAATAAAAAAACATATAGAGAAAAATACCCGGATAATATGCCTGCCGGCTTGTTGGAAACATGGTGATGTCCCTGCTCTTTTGTTTATTCTGAAACTTTTTACTTGCTGAGAACAATTCAACCTTTGTGATTGTTGCCCTCTCCCCCCAAAATGAGTAACTGAAAACCCTTATGATGAAGGAGGAATCTACTCCTCTCGGGAAACCGTTCAACTTCCAGCAGTTATGAATGAATAACAGCCACAACCCTTAATTATTATTATTTTATAATTTACTCTTTAATATATGAATCAAATAGGTCATCTATTAAATATTCAATAAATATTTAATAATTTAATCTTTCTTTTAGTTACAGATAAATATTTTCACCTTAATTTATTTAAACTCAATTACAATTTTAATATTTAATTCTTGCTAATATTTTCTCACTTTATTAATTTATTAATCGAATTTAAACATTAAATGATAATTACCTTGCAATATCCTCTTTTTATTTATAACCTCTAATTATATTAAAACATTTATTTAATTATTTATTTCACAAAGAAATTAATAAAAATCTTATTTTATCACATTGTTTAATTACTCATACTTCTTTTAGTTATTATTTTAATTTAATAATTGACCATCCAAAATAGTTATCGTATCATTTACTAATATAGTTCATTCAGTTATAATTTCACTTCCCAATTAAATTAAGTTCCCTTTTAATCCTTTTTAATTTAATTAATTAAAATAATCAAAAAATCAAGACACCTCAAAATCAACTTTTCACACTACTCAAACATGCGAAAATGACATAACCACCCAACGGTCAACTTACTTAACATCAACGACGACTGAAACGGAGGGCACTACATCCTCCCCCCCTTGGCTTCAACTTACTCCTGGAAGTTGAGCTCAGGCACAATCCATAAACTAACAAAAACATAAGCACATCAACACCACAAGTCAAAACATCATCAAGTAAGCAACAAAAATTAAACAAACCAAAATAAGGAAATGATACCAAAATGATAATAGTAACGTGGTTGCAACCAAACTAATTTTCCAAACACTAGGATGGAGTGGACAAACTAAGTCGAGGAAACTTTCTTGTCAGCTCCTATGTTCAACGTCAAGCCCATTGTGTGTTTATGATGCTCGCCCAGTCTTGACAATGCAGGTGGAATCGAGACTTAATTCCTGCAATCCTGCATGAAAACAAACGTTGTACATGATACATATATATCACCAATGCATCGTGAGAGGAAATCCCAGCATAGTAGGGCACTCGCGAGCGAGTGATACCACACTATCCCTCCCACTAACCACACATAATAGTCAAAACGATTCTAATAACTCGTAAATAGTTTGCTTCTTACTAGTTAAACAATATTCTCATAAGGATGCTAACCATAAGCCTAATCCATCTACTATATCACAATGAATTACTACTTGACATTATAAGTACCTATACCTACATATTACAATTACATTACCTTTGTCACTATGCTTTCTGAAGCCAAGCTCCTGTAAATCAAAAGCTAACATAGAACATTGCACATTAGTACCAATAATTCAAGTTGCATTTTAACTTCAAGATACTATATTCTGCTAAAAATCATAGAATAATCATCCACAAAACCCCATATTTTCGTTAAAACTCATAATTTTCACCCAAAGAACTCCACACTAACCATTATTCCACACCAAATCCCACATCAATTTCAACAAAAAGGCAAAATTTTACACCCTCACAGATTCAAGAAAATATAATTCATCACTCAAAGACCACAAAATTGCAGATTTCACACACACTTGACATATTCACATAAAACACATCACCAAGAAACACATCACACTAAAACTCAAGGGTCCATAGAGCATCCCCGACAGAAAGGATATCGGTGCATTGCGCACTACACCGCGGGTCCTATCTTTTCAATCGGTTTCCTGCACCATCGACCCGACACTGGTTAACATAAGAGACTTAGGTTGACAACAATGGCAACAGAAAAGTGAAACTCAAGACGCACGGGTCTAAGCGCAAGGTTACATAGTGAGCACACAGTGCCCAGTGTATGAACCTATGCTCTGATACCAATGTTGTAACGCCCCGCCGTGCGAACCCCAAAGGACATTAACACAATAATTACAGCACAATTTTTTTTAAAAAAAAATACACATAACATACATGTAATACACATCAAGTCATATCACGAATTTCAATTAAATAGATTCATTAACACATACATCCCTTGGGGTACACGAAGAGTCATTACGTGACTTAGATCCATACAACATCAATAAAGAATAAAATCCAAAGATATAATCATTAACAATAACAAATATAACACATACATGAAAAATTCATTGATAAGAAGCCATCTGCACATAAATACAACATATGCATGATTACATAACACATTGAATAACAACTACCATGGTCAATATCCACACCAAGTTTAACATTTCATTACAGTACAATGTTTAAGAAGTACAATGATACAAGAGTGTTCCAAATATGAATGGAAACCATACACAAGATACCATGATACAAATAATTAGAGAAATACAAGTATCAAAACTGGCTCCAAGACAGATACAACTCTGGAGTCGCTGCAATAGCACCAATCCGCACCTCTCGATCCTCGACTGGGGACCCAATGGGGTGCTTAGCACGTTCCACCCGACCATGTGAGTCCGAAGACCCACCCCCCGTGCTAGGAGCTAACAAGAAAGAGACCACAACCAAGAACATCCAAGCAGAGAACCACAAGACTCAACGTCATACAAAAGTATCATAACACTCAGGAATTTACAATGACATAATCAACCACATCCAAGAGTCATAAATCTCATCACATAAATCAAAGCAATAACCAGCAAACAAATAACCAAAGGATGATCATTAACCGACACAATAACATCATATCACAGTACCATAAGAGTACAAGGTCGAGACCCAATTTATCAACAAGATTTATACAAGACCAAAGAATACACCAAAGATCAAATAGGGTAAAACCATAAATCAATTCAAAACAACTATGATCCATCAATTCAAGACAAAGACCCACTTCCAGAGGATTTCCAAAGAAACAACATAAGAAGGAGTGTTAGAGGAGAGTGTCATCGCATGGCTTAACATGGATTATCCAGGCTACCACTATCGCAAGGAGCCGCCTCCGTCTACTGACGAATTATCCAGGCATCCCGAGCGCTAGGAGCCGCCTCCATCTATGGTTATCCAGGCTTCCTATCTCAAGGTACCGCTCCATAGGGTTGCTCATGCGGAACCGTTAACCTTTCATGAGGACAAGGCAACGATCTTGCCAACCACGGCCTTCTTAATCCCCTTTAGTCTGTGGTAGCACTCAAAGGTGGAAGAGGCATCAATTATCTTTTTAATGTGATTCTACCCACCCCCTAATTAATTATTTAAATTATCACTTTTTTTAATTTCACTCTAACAAGGGCTATCCTGGCGCCCCTTTGTGCGCCGACCACCCACTTAGAGCCACTCCCACTCTAGACACTCAAAACATAAAAACCAAATCCAAGGGTTGTACAATATAACAAGTACATTAGATCACAACAGAGAAGCATGCAAGGCATTCCCATCTTGCCATAAATACATAATCAAAATCTCAACGTTTCATGTACAACCCTTACAAAAACATGAAACCAAAACACTTGCCACAACAAGGGCACATAAAAGGAGGAACATTAACCAATATTAAAATAAACCTCTGGAAGATTCTCATAAAGTTACACTAGGGTTTCCCCATCAAAGAACTGACAGCAATAATTGCAAGACTTCAAAGGACTATTTCCAATATAAATATAATGAGAAAATACACCAAAAAAAAGATCAACAACTCCACTCAACAACACCAACAACTTCGATACGAACTAAATCGAGAATCCAAGGGAAACCTCTATTTTCTCCTCTCGGAATACCCATAACTCAAGAACTTTTCAATTTGACTCATTAACAACTCAAGCAGAACTGTCAATCATGACAAAGATAACCTTAACCAAATTACCACTTAGGTAGAGAGCAAAAGAAAACATATAGAAATGTAAGTTAAATGAGAGAAAGTCCCTAACTCAAAATCAGCTCACGAAAAGTCACATTGAAAGGACCTATCGAGACAATACATAAAACCACTAATTCAAATATAATATATCCATTCATTCAATAAGAAGTAACTTGAAACCATCTAAAAAGAACATTATTCTAATGATCAAACATTTTCATCATTTAAGGATATCACAATATTGCAAAGTGAAGATATAATCTGATGTTATAAGCCACAAGACACTAATTCTCAAGCATACTCTTCCAAACACAAATTAAAACAATCACGAACAATAATACGGGTTCCCATTTTACACACATAATTACATACAAGGACCATTAGACACATCAACCTTGAAGAACACTATCTTAAAACACTTACCATGAACAGGCCATCGAGACATCTCCATAAATATCCCACACATCACACCCATCAATTACATAACACTTAAACCAATAATCAAAATACTTTGTTTAAAACAACAATCACTCACACCTTATAACCATAAAGACATTCCTTTAATTTAGGCATTATTTCAACGTTCTTATCACTTACTTTAAGGTATCCACTTAATTTAATTAAAAGAGTATTTACTACAAATAATTATATTTAACATAACTATATCGTTTATAAGATAACCAACTCCATCGACTGTTTAATATGAATCCTAATTATAACTTTAAAATGTAATACTAAGATGACAATTCTATAAATTACAACTTTATTATAATCCTAAGGTGATGATACTAATAAATTATTTCACATAGTAGTTTGATAAATAATTATTATTCACAGACTCATTAGATAACAAAAAAGGTAAAACCATTTAACATTTAATCAGTATCATTTAAATTAATTAACCTATGAACCTGGGATTTATCCTCACTTAAAAATAACTTTATCATTTAACCTTCAAGTAAAAGAACTATGTAAATGTAGAATCACTTATCTCCTTTAGTGAACCCTAAAACTTAATTAACCATCTAAATCGATTTACTTTAACTAAATACACAGTTCATTTAGTTCATTTATCTACAACAAAATTAAATACCTAATTCAATAATGTTTATTCCGTTAAAATCTTTTGTTAAATAATATTTTACTAAGCAACCTATCGAAATAACCATTTTCACTTTAATTATTTACCTAATTCATTCCCTGGCACAATAATTCACAAGTAATTGTAGCAATATTTTATTCCAAGTAACCAACTACCTATTTGCCCAGAGTATCCATTAGCCAATCCTAAAAACATGCGAGGAGTTAGATATTAAGATAACATTTATTTCATTCTAAAAGAAATATAAAACAATTAAAAGATATCATGAAATTAATACTATAAAATTAAATCACCAATTAAGAGAACATGTAAGAAATTCAAGATATACTTTATATTATAATTTTCCTTAATTTAAATCTCACGTTAAAAACTTTTAACCTATTTTAATAATACATTATTTATTATATCAATAATTAATCTAAATTTTGAAAGCACTTGTCCAATGTTCACAACACTTATTTACACCTCACCGTTGTGTTATTATACATTAGGATTTATTCGTTACACATCTTAACTGGCAGTGATGCTATTATAGACGTGGGATACATTATTATGCAATCTTGTTTGATTATTATCAATGTTTCCTAGAGGTATTACTTTAATATTCGTACAAGATTAAAACAATATACCAATATTATTATTAATTTCAAGATTGATCTACAGGGATTAAATTTAGACATTCACGATTAATTCTAACATTGATTTATACCAATGGTTATTGATGCTGTTATTATATATATATATATATATTTTACTTACTTCCCCTTATTTCGATATACTTGAAAAGGAAACTATTTTATTCACTTTATTTATATGAATATGTTTATTTTCACCTAGAGAAGAATTATGCATCGAAAGAACCCTAAGTCATTTCCATAAAAAGAACAACCAGAAGAAAATTAAGCGAATTAAATTACAGATTAAGGGCATGAAGAGGCATACTATCTGGTGTTAAATACAGAGACTGGGATGGAAAAGAGCAGACAGATTGACAATAAAAGAAATCAGTTAACTTTTGAACTACCTATTAAGCGGCTGAGGCAGTATAACAAAGAATGCAGAGGGATCACTTAAATCTATATACCTTACCATGTTCACGTGCTTTACTGTGATGGGTTGACAATGAAACAGAGAGAGATTATTTAATTTACTACTTCTTTGCAAGTCTAAACGTTGCTGCTGTGACGGTTTGCCAATGGTTTTAGAGAGACTTAATAAATTTAGATTACCAGACTGTGTGAAGGAGCTCATCTAAGCACTGTATCCAATAACATCAATTTCTCTCAGCTTCCACTGAACGGAGGTAACTGGCAAGGGCTTCAAACATTGCGCAGACCAAGAGAATTAAAAAAATCTGCTCATTGGTCCTCAATTTCTTCGCTTGAACAATCTGTTCATTGACGGCATCAGAGAAGACACACGAACCAAGCTTCCTCCAAGTTTGAGATGGTTACGGTTGCAAAAATGTGAGAGGCCATAGTCTTGCGGACAACATTTGGGATTTTGGATAATAAAATCTGAGGGTTTATTTAATTCTATACACCCTACCATGTTCAAGCATTGCGGCTGTGACAGGTTGCCAAGTATATCAGAAAGTGAGAATTGGAGTATGGAAATACCGCCATTTCCTTGCATTGTTATCAAATCCAAAGTATTATCTACCAGTCATAAGGAAAGGAGGAAGGCGAGGTGCAAACACGTGGCTAAATAGCAGGATAAATAACATTTTCAAGTGCAGCAATTGCGAAAGATTGCCAGCCAAATCAAGCAGATTATCTATGTTTACGGTGGTCATATCAAGAGCAAGGAGAAACGAGTTTAATATAAATTAGGAATGCAAGGAGCAACAAGACAATAAAACGACTGCAGGCCAAACCAATATCAACGCTATAGTTGGGGAAAATTTGGTGGTAGAGAAAAGGATAGAAGTAGGTTGGACGTTTTTTTTTTTTTTTTTCCAACAAGAAGTTGATGCCAGGTATGATAGAAAAAATAATGCAAGCCAGAGCATGAAAATCTAAGTGATCAATGATAGATGTTTTATTGGTTAAGGAAAATAGTAGAAACAGCAAAATACAAGGGGCCAAATGCCCAAACAAAGATTGGTTACAAAACAAGCAGAGAGAGCAAAATATAAGCAAAGGTTCGATTTTCTCAACTGCCAGATGGACGATAAATAGATCATCAACAAGAACATTCCAATGGCTATATTCTCTAAGGATTTAACAACCAAAACAATCCTTTACTAATTGAAAAAAAATAAAAAACATATAGAGAAAAATACCCGGATAATATGCCTGCCGGCTTGTTGGAAACATGGTGATGTCCCTGCTCTTTTGTTTATTCTGAAACTTTTTACTTGCTGAGAACAATTCAACCTTTGTGATTGTTGCCCTCTCCCCCCAAAATGAGTAACTGAAAACCCTTATGATGAAGGAGGAATCTACTCCTCTCGGGAAACCGTTCAACTTCCAGCAGTTATGAATGAATAACAGCCACAACCCTTAATTATTATTATTTTATAATTTACTCTTTAATATATGAATCAAATAGGTCATCTATTAAATATTCAATAAATATTTAATAATTTAATCTTTCTTTTAGTTACAGATAAATATTTTCACCTTAATTTATTTAAACTCAATTACAATTTTAATATTTAATTCTTGCTAATATTTTCTCACTTTATTAATTTATTAATCGAATTTAAACATTAAATGATAATTACCTTGCAATATCCTCTTTTTATTTATAACCTCTAATTATATTAAAACATTTATTTAATTATTTATTTCACAAAGAAATTAATAAAAATCTTATTTTATCACATTATTTAATTACTCATACTTCTTTTAGTTATTATTTTAATTTAATAATTGACCATCCAAAATAGTTATCGTATCATTTACTAATATAGTTCATTCAGTTATAATTTCACTTCCCAATTAAATTAAGTTCCCTTTTAATCCTTTTTAATTTAATTAATTAAAATAATCAAAAAATCAAGACACCTCAAAATCAACTTTTCACACTACTCAAACATGCGAAAATGACATAACCACCCAACGGTCAACTTACTTAACATCAACGACGACTGAAACGGAGGGCACTACAGATAGGATTTAGGGATAATAGCAAAAATAAATTAGGATGACGGTTGAGATAATTGAATATTGATTAAATAATAAAGTATTATTTAATTAATATAGAGGATATGAAATTGACCAAAAAGTAGTCAATTTTAGGTGTCTACAAAATTTCATACTTTTTCTTTATAGCATCAAGAATTATAACAATGAAATATATCACCTTAGAAGGTCAATTTAAAGTCTTTTATTTCTATCATTTACTGTTGTTAAATCACTTCCACCATAAGATGCTTATTAGTTTTTCTTTCTTCCTACTTTCATCCCTTGAAATCTTGGTTAAGGAAACCATGGAGCTCGCAACAAAAACCCTGATAAACCACCCCCTTTACCCTTGTATCAAGAGCTTATACTTTTCCTTTATCATTTGCACCTTGCTCTATGCCCTTTGAAACCCATTTTTGTTGTCAAAATTAAGGAACCCGAGCCTTCTAATCCATCCCCTTTAAAACCCTCCCCAACTGTCTTTATTGGTGCTAAAAGGAAGCTCCCTCCCACTGCCAACCAACCTCCTGAGGAATCCAAACCAAATCCTCTAGCTAAAAAGAAGAAGGGTGGTGCGAGTTTGTCCCAATCAAAGCCTGCCATTAGACTCTACGAACTAAAGAATACCTCCATGAAGAAAAGGGGAAAAATACTTGTCAAAGCCAACCTTGAACCAAAAAAAGGAAAAGGGCATCACCTTTCATGTTGAGGAACCTCCCATGGATAATGATGAGGATGTATCTACATCCAAAGACTCTGAAGAGGATACTGTGGTGGTCGCAAGTGTTGATACAAGGGTGGAATAGACTAGCATTTAGAGGTCCAATAGGATGGCTAAAAATAAGCCGAGGTCATGGTGGATGACATCTCTAGAAGATTGGAGTAGGAAAAAGGTCAAGATGACAACAAACATGACACAGTCAAGGAAACTGAGGAGTACACAGGAGGACCTAGTCTCTTCCAAGAGCTGAATCAGATGATTCTGGAGGAGTCCAAACTAGATTCCTCCAATCATTAGGCTCAGGTGGAGGAGACCAATATGTCAAGCTGTGAAGGAAGAATACCCTAATATCCTAATTGCTCATGTCGACAAACTAGAAAGGAGGCTTACGAGATTGACCCAATTCACAATCAAAGCCATTCATCACTTGACTTTCACTCTTTCAGTGGTGCTAAAGGATGAGGTAAACAAGAAGGCTACTGATTCTGATCCCAAAAATAGTTTGGCTGGGGAAGATGTGTGGAAATTCCTCATGGAGGAATGGGAGGGTATTTCTAGGTGATGGGGGGTGTCTTGTTTGTTTTTGGGTGGGTTGTTATTTTGCTATCATTCTAATGTCTTTGTGTCTAGACTTTATGTAGTAACTGGTTAGTTTTTTCTTTTTGATCCGAACTCTAGCCCTTTGGGATTTTTGTGTTAAGGGTATTGTACCCTGTAAATATAGGTTATTTTATCAAAAAAGATGACATGTACATATAAAGAAAAGTATTACATTTAGATTACATGATTCAATATACATAAGACCTATATGACATGTAATATATATATCATCAAGAAGTATAACAATATCATGTATATGTGATTTAAATGTAATGCATGATACTTATAGTGATTTAAGATATGTTAGTGATACATCTAGTATGACGTCTATTAATAATGATAATTTTTTTATGTATGATGTTTTAGTGATACATATGGTATATGTTAGTGATACTTATGTCATGGATTTATGGTGTGCAAGCAAGAAAATTATGAGTCAATTAGACATCATGTCTTCTAATTTCAAGAATTATCTATTAGCATGACTCACAATTTAGATGATAATAAACTTAAAGATACAATTTCGAATGGTTTACTTCCAAAATTTAAGGACCAAATCTATTACATGCTTCATCATTAATTTTCATAGTTATGGAATTCTATATGCAAGCATTCATGTGGATTTATTGAATAATTTTCTTTTATATCAATTTATTTCTATCACTTTGTTATGTGAGAATATGGGGGAAATGAGGATATACATGGTGTAATGTAATAATTTATTTCTATCATCATACCTATATATGAATACTCTTATTTATGTAATGTAATTTATAATCCAACCCCCTTTAGAGAATTTATTACATTGGAAGAGCCTTCACATATAGATAAATATAAGCTTGCACTAGATAAGGATAAATATTTTTACACATAAACAAACACTTTATATGTATATTCATTGCATTAAAACATAAATTTCAATATCTTATAGATAATAGGGCGATAAAATTTAATATAATCATGATTCCACAACCCATTCCTTGATGAGGTTAATCATATGAAAGAAAATTATGTGCATTGAGAAATTGTTCCTAATTCACTCATGTTGAGGTTACACATGAAATAAAATAAAAACCACTTAATGTGCAAATAATTACATATCAACAAGAAAAACATGAAATAAAAAAAGAAAGAAAAGAAGACAAAACATGAAGTCATTGAGCCAAATTGGACAATTTCTTTTGGGATAGGGGTGATGTGTTGGATGAAGATAATCATGATCATTCAAAGAAAAATGTTGAACCTCCCAAGTTTTTTCCATGATACATGAGTGTAATTATATCATATATATACCTATATACTTGTATCTTAGATTTCATCCTTATCTTTTTATTTTCTACATTTGATTTTATCTTCACATTTTTGCTTATGTTTTGTTTGTTTTATATCACATTCTCATTTGACATTCTATATTTTCCTTTATTCTTATGTCACTTGGGGTAGGTTTATGCCTTCTGTTTCCTTCTTTTTTTTTTCATTTATACTTTTTTCATATTTGTTATCTTTACATGCTTTCTTTATCCCAACATTTTCCTATGTTTTCCATGTCACATAGTTTTTTATAACTTCCTATGTCACTTTGTGCATACTTGTGATTATTTTACTTTAATGGTTATTTATTAAAGATATTATGGTTCTTACCTTACCATTTTGGGTTGACCTATCACATTTATTTCCTATTCTTGTTATACTTTTCTATGCTTATTGTGATTCTTTTCTTTGGACCCTCAAGATTTTCCATATAAATATTTTTATTCTTATGCTTATGATGTTTATCATATATAGACCATAATATGATACTTATGTCGTATCTCTTGGCCATTGATTACTTGTTATGACTTTACTTTACTATTCTAGGCTTTTAGAGATTACATGGTAAGCCTACATTACTATATCACACTCTTAGTCACCATTTGAGATTTTTATTATACATCTTTATGATTTTGGTATCATTCCTCCCCCCTTACATATTGCACTTTTTTTATACCTTTTACATTCATACCATTTTCTCTTCCCTTGCCATATATTTTATACTTGTACTTACATTGAGGGCATCACGCCTTTCCCTTTACATACCATACTTCTATTTTACATATCTTTATATTTGGAGTATAATTCCTTCCCCATGATATTAACTATCTACATTATTTTATCATATTTTATATTGGGGGAATCATGCCTTCCCCAACATTACCTTTTCCTACCTACATACCACTAGAGACCTATTGTATTAATTCATCCTTTTTCTTCTCATTCTATGATATGCCTTGTTGGAGGAATAGACCTATACTAGTGCTTTATGTACCTACACAAGAATTATTTTCTATTGAGATCCATACCACCATTCATAATTTTCTCATGCTAGATGAAACCTTATTTATGGATGATAGCTCTAGTCCATGAACTTAGCACACATATGATTAGATATGCATCACTTGATTCTTAGATACTGTATTGATTTATATATTAATTTCCATGATCGACATTCTTGCACACCTAGCTTACATTACATTTCATGTACTATTTTCCCCTCTCCTAAAATTCTTTATATCTTACAAATACAACCAATTATTTGAAGGAAATTTTTTTCATTAACACTCTCATGTTTTTTATTAGCGTTAAATAGGTTTTGATGGGACCAAAAACCCATTACAACACAGTTTTGAAGGGACCTAAAACCCTATCCAAGAGAAAAAAGCTACAACAAAGATAATCCATATACCATCAGAAACACCAAGAATAAAGCAAGACAACACAAGCCGCACATAGAAATGCAAGGACCTAAAGCCCGCTAACCTATTACAACCAAGATTTAACTAGGCCCATAAACCCAAAGACTTTGCAGGGACCTTAAACCCTTAACTAGGTTTTTCAAGGATCTTGAACCCAAAAAGCTACCATGAAGACTCATCATTATCACAAGAAATTTTAGTGCCCCATACACTTTATCACTATGCATATGCCAAAAATATTTTTAGGGAAATCTAAATCTACATGACTTGGGATTATGCTAGAGAAATATGTAGATCCCTAGATTAAAAAAAATAGAAACTAAATATAAGGCTCTCAGATCACCTATGAAGAGACCTCAAATTCACAAATGGTTCATTTCAAGCCAAGGCTAATTATATTGGTTGAAATTTTCATATCTATTTTTTTTAATTTATATTAAGCTTCACTAGGTACATTCTATGGATATACCATGATATGTCATTAACATATCCAATCCTGAGAATGAGATACCTATAAATAGATCTATGAAGTTTGAGATCCTCATGAGGAAAGAAAAATATGATCATAGTAGGAACTCATGAGAAAATTTAATTAATGTACTCTTTATGGGATATTTAGGGAGTAGGAAAGTGGTGAGTTGGAGGTGATAATGTTGAGCATTAATTATTAGGCTAGGATGGAGTATTAAATGTTGGTTTCAATCATACGATGGGATTTCTTATATATCCCTCAACTTCAATGAACTCAAGGAGTTTGTTTTCAATTAGGTTAGGTAAAATCCCCTCTTCCCATAATTCTAGGGTGAAACTATATGGGTTCCCTAGGCACATGGATATGTAGGAGCTAAATGGTGTTTTAATGTAATGCATTTTAGTCTTTTTAATATTTTTATGTTTTAATAAATGTTTAGGTTTTCTTATATGGATTTCATTTCACTAATAAAAATATTCTTATTTGATTATTTCCTAAATCAAGCTCACTAATACAACATGTTTGTTTTAATTATGTGAAAAAAGGAAAAAAAATATTGATTGCAATGCCTATATCTAATGCAAGCTAGCACACTCATATATGATTAAGGTTTGATTTTATCAATAAATAATAAACAACCAACAATGATTACTACATCAAGGAAAAATACAAGCACTTATATTTTCATTCTATTAAATTAATCATTTAAAATAATATGCTATAGAGTTCTTTTTAAGCCCAAAACCATATATAGATGTTATTTATTCAATACAAGCAATACTTATAAGAAGTTCAATTATTGACTTTTATAAATTTATGAATGTAAAATAAAAATAATAAGGAACAATAATCTTAATGACCTTAATACATGACATTTTAGTTGATGTATCAATATTTGAAGACAAGGCTCATACAATATTGAAATGTTTAATTTTAAACATAAATAGCTAACATAAATACCAAAATAGCTTATTAAAGAGTCTTAGAAGGTTACAAATGAATAAATGTAGTAGTGTTTGATCTTTAGCAATATTTTTAGTAGTCTAATAAGTTGGAATGATAATATATTATGTATAGGATTGTTATTAGTATGAAAATAAATAGGCAAGCCTACAAATATTCATTGATTACCTCTAATAAATATTATATCTCAACAATATGTTTCCAATGGTTTCAAATATGGCTATCCAAGGTCAACACAACAATGAAGAGATTAAATCCTAATTAAAATCTAAACATGGTGAATCCAATAAGGATGTAAGGTTGTCTAAGATGTAGAGTAGTGTGATCTATAAGTACAAGAGACTTTAGAAGGTCTTATTTTGATTAAAAAAGAGATAAAATGTAAAATCTCATCTACAGTGGGAAATTAGAGTCCCCAAAATAGATAATGAGAGGCTATAATGTCAAATCCTTGCTTATGAGGAGGAGGACATAATCTCTATTTGACACCTATAGAGGTCTATAATAACTTGGAAGAGCTTAACATCACTAAGTTCAAGAATAAATAGTCACAAACACACAAACAAGTTCAAAAAATAGTCTAATTTAATAAACTAAATTAATTTAAACAAAATAAATACACTAATTTAATACAAAAATTGCACAAAATAATTACAACACTAACCTATCCTCTTTGTAGGCTATGTGATTAAAAACTAGAGCAATGTAATGAAGAACTAGTAAAGACAAATGCTTCATTAAGTCCATAAAATATCTATAAAATTCTAAATACTAGATTTAGTAGATTATAATAGATGCTTGCTAATTGTTTGATGGAATATATTCAATGGTTGTTAAAAATGAATTCATTTATTTTAAGAGCAATTATTTCTCATCTTATAAGAATACATTTTTATTCCATAAATATACACACAATCATTATTCTAAAATGTAATTAATTATTATCTTGAATGCATGAAAATGGATTTAATTAAATTTATTTAATGACTTCTCCAAAATTAATTTATTAATTGTTCAGTAATATAATTTTTGGGGGGTCGTAATATACATATGGAAACTCAATATGCATTAATTTGATGATTTAAAATTATTCAAAATTTTAGTTTTTTCGGTATGTATATACAAAGAAAATAGTTTGATTGTCGAGGTGGAATACTAGATTAATACGAAAGATGATATGCTTTGAATAATTTCTATTATAGTGAGAATTTAGACCTATTGAAATGAAATGTTGGTCTCTCTTTTGGAATAATAGGTTTTTTGAGGTTCTTCTTATGCCTTTTCATATTTTAGTTATGATTTTAAAGTATGGGGGCATTTGACACACAATCATGTAGTGCATACGATGATTATATGGATTACATCCCTTATGGATATGTGCAATTTTTTATACAATGGAAGCAAGTTACATCTATCCATGATTGTAGAGGATGAGTAGTGACAAGTTAAGTGTTTCTTTACACAAGTCATGCATGATTAAAATATATTATATTTCCTATTTGTTATGAGTTGCAACATATATTGTATTGGCTATCTCTTTTGGTCTATATTGAAAAAATATCACTTCTCATTCTATTTTGGAGGGGTGGGGTGATGTGATACTCACAAAGGAGGGATTCTATTTCCCACTATCACCTTCCTGAGTATGAAAGACTACTTGTATTTTCCACATACACATGGAGCTATTGTTATTGATATAATTATTATACATATATTCCCTTAGAAGAGGTTAATTAATGTTAGAAATATATTAAAATTATATCTTACTGTCTAGATTTTTCTATGTGAAAATATGACTTGTAACTATTGGAAGTTTGGGGAGATGGTTGGAAGAATGACATTGATGTTGTTGTTTTGAAACATGAGCATGGGGAACAAGAAAAGGTATATAACGATGTCTTGCAGTGTTGTCATTGATGTCAACATTGTAACTTATGTAAATATTTTGGTTGTAGACCATTTTTTTATTAGTTCTAATATGTTTTTGAGTTGTTGAGGAAGACATCTTTGCAAGATGGTTTGATCCAGAAAAGTAAGTTGTGTAGGAAATTGACTAAGTGTCAATTCAGTTAATCTAGTGTAACATAGCATCTATGTTTGGGTCTGCACCACTCCACAAGTATCCACTTTGCACTTCTAACACTATTTTGTTGAATGTTAGTGTTAACTATTGAAATTGCACCCTGAGGAACTTGATGTTCAACACTTCAGTGTAACATGGGAAGACCTCTAAAGTTGTGGGTCACTTATAAATAGAGGTCAACCTCCAGAGAAGGCCGACTTCCTATGGTGTCACCTATCTATTGACTTGTTAGGAAAATGGTAAGAAGGAGTGCCTGAAATGAAACTTAACCCTATGGTGATACACCAAATTTACTAAGAAGACATATAATACAGTTTACTCACACATTTTCAATCAATGATAAAAGCTTTGTCATACACAACTCAATCACATATGTTTTCTGCATAAACATTTCATGAAAAGGTTCATTTGGCTACACCTCTAGAAGGAAGAAAAATTTCACAACTATAGAATATTGCATTTTAAACACATCTCACAACCTGCAAAAAATACATATTGCTCTGTAGAATGGTGCTAGGATAAGACAAAACCACAAGGAATCAAATAGTCTCACAAGGAGTTTCATCAATTATATAAATGCACACAATTTAACAGAGGGATTGAAAGGGTAAATGCTTATACTCATTGATCTCAAAGGTGAAACACTGATATACATGCATGTCATGAGCTACAAAATGTAATCTCTCTTCTACAAAGGACTCCAAAAGTCACAAGACAAAAAATTATCAAGTAAGAACTGCCTCAAAATGAGTTACAAATGATGATTATATCCAACTCCCAACAAGAGTCCATCAAAATAGCATTTAGAAGCATCAATTCCCGTAAGCCTTCAAAAAGCCTAAAAAATAGCAACTGAAACTCATCCCAAAAGGCTCCAAATAGGTGGAAAAGTCCAATTTGACCTTGTCCAACATGATGACACATAAAACCACCCCTAAAATGTTCTCAAAAGCAACCAAAAAGCAATTAAATGCTCCTATTTTCCCTCAACATGTTGCCAATTGATTCCAACCTCCCCAAATTTTCTCCAAGACCATAACTCAAACATATCTTTTCCCTCCTTATGACTTAGTCATATGAAAGTATGCTTCTATTTTTTTGCATTCAAACATAATGCTTGAATTAAATGATTTATAAATTATCATTTAATTCAAACATCTTACAATAATAATGCAAAAAAAAAAGCCCCTCCTTATGTAATCGACATCCACTTTAAAAGGATATACTAAGTCAAAAGAGAGAAATTCCTAAGTCATATTTTATGAAAGAAAAGAAGGCACATGGTTGAAAACCCTAATGGTCAAAACACAACGCATCTTCATTTGCATTTTAGTATTCTGAAAAACACAACTTAGAGAGGCGTCGCCATGACTGAACACAGATTGGGCTCAAATGTTGTTGGAAATGAGGGCTTCCTGAAAGGCTTTCTATAGATGATTATGCATATCAAGGTAATTTTCACTAACCTGCAAATAGAAAATGATGCTTCAAGCTGTATTCATAATTTTTATGTGTCATTATTTGTTGTCACATTTCAAAAAGAAAAGCTACCCTGTGAACTGAAAATGATCTGCATCAATGCCATTGCATGACTTGGGCAAGAAAGTTAATCATGGACACATCATTTATGATCAACTTTAGGTGTGATGTAATAAGGGTTATTCATGTGTTTGAAATGTGCACAACTCTCATTCAATAAATCTTCATGGTTGCATATGAAATAGAACACAAGCAAAGCTCACAATATTAGGATATGTTTCAAAGTGCTACATTAATTCAAAGGTTTGGAGAGCATCCTTGCAAAACCCATTTTGTCTACTCCTACGATCATTGCATTCCCCATGTGATAACATTTTTTTTAGGTATTCTATCAAACAGTTAACATGCCTTGTCTATGCCTCCACATTTTTTTTTTGCATACACATCCGCCATGGGTTATCATCTTTATGCTTTCTTTTTATTTATATTTCAAAAAAAGTGGTTGGGCTTCTTTTGACAAGACACATCATTATTTTCTATAAATGTGATTTAACTATCTCTTGTCATTTCTTAATAGCTTCCCTCATAACATTGCAACTGTATACACCTTCATGGTTGTACCATGATATGCCACTATTCTGTGATTAATGCAAGGCCAAGATTGATTTTGAGTAACATTCTCTCTGTTGTGTTCATATCACTACCTTTCTCATTGTCATTGTTGTATCCTCTGTTCACTTTTAGCTTGACTGAACCTTAATGGATTAATTTCCTTTTCACACTATGACAGTCCTCTTAAAAAGCATTGTCCTTATAAAGACCAAGATTTATCATTATTGGACTGTAGGAAACATCTTCCCAAAAAGAAAACCTTCACTTGATTCACTATAGTAGTGCTATTTTACTATGAAACTCCCTGTCACTAGTTTCATCAGATGTCATTCTACACTTCTCAATACAAATTTACTATTCATATTTCTTAAAGTAGCCTTAAAAAGTTAATTATCCAACCATGCCATACATTCCATTGTATTGTCCATATATACTATGTTGTTTCTTAGCTACCACCGTGAAATGTGAGAAGCATGATACCTTTGGTAGACCTCATACTATTGCAGTGATTCTCCAAACCATCATATGTCATCTTTACAAACTTTTCCATTGAATCTGCAGTAGAAACTTGCACTTTGTATAACATTTGTGTTGAAATTAGTTGTCATTACCCAAATGAAAACATGTTGTGTAGAAAGTATCCCTCAAACTGCACCTTCCACATAATGATTAGCAGTAATTCATTGTAGTGCTTCTCACTATGCAAATCCCCTCTTTGCTATTTTAGGAAGTGACTGTCTCATACCCACTACCCTCTTACACTCATGGTATAGCTTCCTAGTCACTTTTCTTGCAGCTGCTCCTTATATTTGGTTATGTTCTTCTTCAGTGAAAGATAAACAAAATACATATGTTATCCTCCTTGAGAATTTATGATTATATAAAGGCCTCTTTCAGCCATGTATGGATTGGAACACACACTTTACGCATACCCTTTGATGGCTGCCTTTGTACACCACTTGATACTTATAGACATTGTCAGAATGTGATTTCATTAAATCATATAAGGCTGCCATAATATGATTGCATTTAGTTTCTGTAGCTGCTTCTTGAAGAATTTCTTTGTGAACTCAACATGTATGCTTGTTCACTATCACTGCATAATCATGTTGATATGATGACTTCAATAATGCATTTCCCCTTAAATAAGCTCAAATGAGCTCATTATCTAATATATTAGCATGTCAGGGTCAACCCTTATGGGAGCCTCATTTCAACCCACATGTTGAATCAAGATGAATAAAACAAAGAAATGTACACCTATATCTGCACATGAAGCAAACAAATTAGAGAAAACATGACATGTTTTAGGTGTATTTGATGATTCTAATGGTTGTCAGGGACACCTAAAATGTACACTTAATTTACTTAATGCAGATTATGATCAGTGTATACATGGATAGGGTGAATGTGTATGTAATGTCTATAATCAGTTATTGCTTAGAGTATCCTCTAACACCATTGTTAATGTCATATGCAAGACTAGGAGCATAAAGGAGCTAGAAGGTATAGACGAAGCTCAGGACAACAACAAGGAAAAAGACACATGACAACTAGTCATTCACAGGAAATGGTTGGTTACTTTCCTTATATGCGCATTCATTTTTCCTCTTACTTATTCATGCATATATTGTTCATGATTCGTATTGAATAAGCTAAGTTAATCTCATGGCTTGTATGAAATAATGAACATTTGTACATTCAATAAAGATTACTCTTTTCTGAAAAGCTCAGAATCTTTCTCTATTACATGCATGTGTAATAATGTAATGATTTATAATTGTAATATTTTCTGGATTATTTCATTTATACATCTGAATGTAATGTAAGAAAGTTGATAAAATGTACCACTTTTCCTTAGTTTAAAATCAATCAAACTCCACCTAATTGATTGAGTAGTGAAATTAGGTAACAGTTAGTTGTATCTAATTACAACATATCATCATGTTTTGACAAGTGGTTTGAGAGATATGAGTAACAGAGTCCAGCCTAGCAAATTATAGTTATTCTCTATGAAGTGTGTTTGTGTGGGAGATTTCACACTTCTCTACAAATGAGTTTTTAGCTTTGCACTTTTGAGGATAAGTTTCCAGATGGCAGTAGAATATGGATTCCAATTGGCATTTAGTTTTTAGGTCCACGTTTCTACATGTGGATACATAGTAGAAGGATTTTTTTATTAGGTCTTATGTCGTGTTGACCTAATAGGTTTGATGTTGTGTGAAGGATAAATAAGTATTGTGGTCTTATGTGAGATCTAATATAGGTTCATGCTAACCTATTTCAAGTTTCTTTGAGTCTTGAATTGTGATGCATAGTGTGGATGAATTTTTTTGGATCCGACAAGTCATATTTTGAGTATTACATCTAATTAGGCTGACCTAATTGATGTTAGAGTTGATGCAAATATACATGTTAGATCTTTTCAGTGTTTTGAAGTATGGAATATATATATATATATATATATTTATGATGTGTGATGTGAAGATTCTACATGTGAATATTATTAGAGCGTGCAAAGAAATCTCACAAACATAAAGGCACACAAAGACACACAATACAAGAGATCATATGACATGCAATCAAACATAAAGAAAACATGAAGCAAACATAAAGGAGTACCATGCATGCAATCCAACCTAGAGAAATTCGTTTGCATCCCAATATTTCTCATCATAAATGGGAGGACAACTAGCTAAAGGGACTACAACAAGTGTTGTACTAGGAGCATCTACAAGTGTAAGACATTGTGGGTCACCCTCATCAAGAGGATCATCACAGTTGCCCCCATCTAAATTCATTTTTTTTTGAAAATAAAACATTAATCTCAATATGCACCTCCTAATCAATTTTAGCAATTTCATCATCATCATCCAAATTAATCATAATGGGAGGTTTTATGACAACTACAATTGAATTTTCTTGATTCAATTCTTGTTTTGGTTTCATGTCTTGTTTTGGTGAAATTTTTATTTCTTGATTTGTTTCCATGGGTGTTGGTTTATCATACACTATTTTATTCTTTTATTCCGATTGACATGCAATAACATGATGTCTAAGCCTAAACTCTTTAGCATTTTTTTTTTCTTGCACTATTTTCAAGTTGTGATGGGGTAGGAGTGGGTTTATCAATCATTGGTTTATTTTCTTCCCTTAAGGGAGGAATTGAAGAAACCAACAGGGGTTGGGAAACCACTGTCTCTTTAGGTCTATTTACTTGTTTTTATCTTTGGTGGCACAAAAGGAATCATTTTATTGTCTCTTGGTATTTTATAAGAGATTGGCAGAGGAAAAAAAACATATCTACTCTAGTTACTTGGAAGGTTCTTTGGTTGAAGCATGTGCTCATCCATGATGGGTTGGGGAGAAGGAAAAACTATGGACCTATCATTCTTAGGAATATTGCTAAGAGATAACTCTGCTATGAGCTTTTCCTTGAACTTTTGGTATGACTTGAAAAAGAAATCTTCACGAGCCTTTATAGATTCCATAGATTGAGGCTAAAAGTAATCCAATAAAAAGTTTTGATGAGAAGACAAAGGATTGAACCCAGTATGATGAACTGTAAATATCTCATTTTCAAAGGGAAATTTTATGCACTTGTGAATAACCGAGAGACAACATTTATGGAGCATAACCACGGGGAGCCTAGCTTCATACAAAATTGGTCTGATGATGGGATGATGGAGAATGAGACATCTAACTGCTTTGGTCCAATTTTTAGATGAAGAGTGATTGAACCTATCATAGGGCAAGCAAAATCATTATGGTTTTTTATCCATTCTTTTTATTGTTCATATTAATCTTGATAAAGCTCTAACAAAAACAAGAACTCCTCAATGATCATATTCTCTACACATGTGGAACCAATGAGTATTCCTTGTACTATTTTTTCATTGATATGACCAACAATGTAGAGAGGGCCATGAAGCACATGACTAAGTACATCATCATTAGTGAAAGTGATGTCGGGTAATATGGTTGTTTTGGGTTATATTGAAGTTGAGTTAGACCCCCATTTTGGTGTTCCCACCTCCATGGACAACCAAGTTGGAAAGGAGCATAAATGAAGTAAACAAAGCATGTGGTGAAAGAAAAACATGCTTCAAGAGTAGAACCCGCACCATGAAGTAGAAAATGAACAAGTAGGAGAAAATAGTGAGTGAGAGAGAGAGAGAGCATTACCCACAGGCCTAAACCCTCTCCGGAGCGCTTGGATGCACCGTTGAGTGCTTGCTTGAGATTTGTGGCTATTGGAAGGACCTCAGTTAGGCATGGCTTCACTTGTGAGAGTGATGCTATTAAGAATGAAGAGAGCTCAAGAATGAAAGAGCTTCACTAAATGGCTTGAACCCCCAAATGAGAGCCAATGAGGGATTTTTGTTGCATGCAAGGGTGGAAAAGAGCCATTAGATCCAAATTTTGATTGCTAGGGCACGTGTTGTGAGAGTCAAGATTCAAGATTCCCCATTTGAAACTTGGAAGACCACCAGGATGCTAGTGTGTCATGTAGATGTCCATGTGCTGCAAAGGCATCCAAGGCCTAGATTTTTGAGAAACGTGTCGTTAGGCTTCCGTTGCTCTACCACTAGTCCACATGGAGTCAAAATTGCGAGATTCTAACTCATGGGATTTTTGTCATTAATTCTCTAAGGTTTCATAAATGCTAGGGAAAATTACAAAAATGTGGAATTGCCCCTAGGTGCAATTCTGCGACATTAAATTTTGCCCCCACTTTAGTGGGCTTTATTTTGAGAAAAATCAGCCACACTAAAGTAGAGAAGAAAAATTTAACCTCAAATTTGAATTTTACATATTTTCATGCCAAGAAAAAGGGGCCTCAAGGCCACTGGGGTCGAGCTAACAGGTACTGAAGGTGGCCCTAGCGACCGAGCTCAACAAGTAGCGACAAAGCGGTTGTGAAAAATCATGCAAAATTATAACCTACAAAATTCAAATTGTAGGTCATGTTGAGGTGCCAAATTGACCCACAACATGCAGGTAAGATAAAAGTAAAAGTATCTCACCCCTCCTGAAAGAGACAATCAGTAATCAAACTAATCACCTCCCAAGGTCTTTGATGTTGGTTCACAACATTGTTGTTTCATGAAGTGGTCAATATGGTTGTAATGTTCAAGGGGCCTGCTGGTTTTGAGCTTCTGGATTGTTGCAAGATCAAACATCTATCTAAACCTACTTTAACTAGGGGTTTTAAGGAAATAGAAAAAGATAGATTAAGGTTTTTAAACTAAAAAGAATGTTGATTCATTCAACTAATCAAACTTGTTACCTTCCAAGGAATTCCTAAAATAGAACTGCATAATAAGATTAACTTGTAATTGATACAAAGTTTCATTCATTCACAGTGAAAACTTTAACAGTTGATTGCAAATCATCATTCAAACAAAACATAAGATAAAATTTTATTCCTTGAGAGCTTTTCAAATCAAATGATTAACCCAAAATGAATACCATTCTGGAGCATAATATAAAGAAGGTTTAAATCTGGCTGCTCCTACTATTAATGAAACAGATAAGCAACATTTACAAGTCTGGCAAGATCACCAATGTACAGAAAACCATGTCTTCAAATTATCTCCATTTATGCTAAGAAAATATGGAAAATACATCACCTCTTCCTCCTGCTAAACTTCTTAACAAAAGATAAATAGCAAGAATCATGCAAGATAGATCAACACAACAAATTCACCAAGAACACAATGTCTTCAGTTGTATCGAATCCCCAAAGATAACAACAATTCGAGTCTTTTGTATTATAGCAACTGCTCAGAAAGAAAAAACTTCTAACTCTTACTCTACTTCTGCTCTATTGCTAAATTTGTTATAACATTCAATCTCTGACTTTCTAATAACCTTCTAACCCTAACAAAAGATTCAATCTCTCCAGAGCCGCTCAAAAAAAAAAAAAGATCCCTACAAAGAGGTGAAAACACCATATTTATAAAATGTGTCAGAATGCGTCGGCCCCCCATTTAGGGTTTACAATGAGTCGGTCATAGAATAAGTTGGCCCTAGAAGAGTTTGAAAAAATTCAAACTTGCATTAAATGCAAGGGCACCGACCAGAGGCAAGAAACAAACCAAAACACGTGAAGAAGAGGCAAAGTGAAATGATGTGGAAGCACGACCTTCGATGCAACTTTGCATTAACTGCTTCCTCCACATCACCCATACCTTGCTCCATTCTATCCTTTGTCATCAAGAACGTCTTCTGCAAGCTATCTACAAGTGACATAGGCGAAACCCTAGTTCGCCATTCAATGGTATCAATGTTATTCTTCAGATCTGCCCCATCGTATTATACCAGTCTCTCTCTTAACCATTCCAGCCGCTACCTTGCTAGACTCAAGCTGCATTCATCAAAAACCAATATGAGAATCTAATTGTTGACAACATTTCATCAAAGTGCTAGCTTAAAATCATGATAAAAACCATTAAATTAGCCATTAAGCATCAACGCTGGATCATCAAAATGAACATAAGTAGCATACAACAGTGAAATTTACCAAATTAAAGCATGGAAACACAAGAATTCATCATTGGAATTATCAATTTTACCAAATTTCTTCGCTTCACAATGCCTCCCAGAAAATCCGGAAAAGTCCGGCCGGACTGGATTTCAGCAGATGACTCAAGACTCCCAATTTCTGACAACTGAAGGAAATCTGGAAAAATCTAGCTGGATTGGAATTCTACGAAGAGTGCAAAACCTTGGACACTAGCACATTTCCGGGAAACCGAAGGGATCCGGGAAAATCCGACCAGGCAGGAAAATCCCGAACCCGACTGAAAACCCGAACACCGGCCATGACTTCGCTCAAATTGACCAAAGGTCATAAATTTGAGGACTCGGGGCATGGAAAATCGTTTAACACGGTCCTCCTACAAATCTTCTTCGAATCCTAGGCTCAATCGAAAGTAGAACAAGACAAAATGGCGATGCCCTAGGCATGAAACCCTAGATTTTAACCATGAACGCACAGGGCAAGCCATGAAATTCCTAAACACACGGGAATTCAAACTCCAAGCAAGACCATAACGTTTTAAAGCACAACAAGATGAAAATATCAACTCAGAAGAATGTAAATGATGACACAAAGTGGCAAAAATCTCGAAAAATAACCAAGTTCAGAAACCTGACGGCCATACGAAAATTCAAAAAAATTCGGCCTAGGCAGAATTTCGTGAAGGCCAAAAATTCCTGAATCGTAGTGTAAAACAAGTCAGGCCGTATTCTAAACACAATCCGGGAAAATCCGGATGGGGCAGAAAATCCCAAACTGGCTCAAAAACCCGAATAGCAGCACACAACTAGAGTTTGGAAGAAAATCGAGAAAATCCGGATGGACCGAAAAATCCTGAACTAGGGTAAAAACCCAAACTTCGCCCAAAACATAAGATTTTCAACATGCAGCTTGGGAAAAACACTTGGGCAAGCAAGATAAACATATTAAACACACGCCAAGGCAAAGCAAAACCTCAAAAATCGAAGGGGGCAAAACACAAAGAGCGAAAGAAAAAGAGGGTCCCATTTTAATCCAATTTAAAATAGGGTGGTTATGCAAGGCATAACAGGCCAGTTTCAAAAATCAAAAGAAGCTACAATAGTGAGAAGAATGGTCAAGAAAAAGTTATTGATTCAAAAGAAAAATATGATCAAGAGGTGACTATATGCCCCATCCTGATTTTTCCCCCAGCTTGGTGGGGTAAATTCAGGAGAAACTGAGGGGCCACAAACTCTAGGAAAAATGGGCCTTGGGGGGCCTATATATACCTAGGTAGGCCCCTAGAAGGGTCATTTTCACTATTCACTATGAGCAAATTGTTGACTTTTGTGAGAGAAAAGTTAGTAAAATGCCGAGCAGAAGGGAGTACGAGGTGCATAGACTGGAGTAGCTATGTGACAACATTTCCGAGGGTCGTGACGTGGACCAAGTAGGCCTCTAAACCTTGTTTTTCTTGAATTTAAGCTTCTTTTTAGCATTTTTTCCTGGTTGAGTTGCGCAAGCGTCCATTTTGGGCGCTCACGTCCAAAACGTGCACTAGCGTCTATGTTGTGCACCTGTGTCCCTATCCTACACTGGCATCTCGAGGATGCACTATCATCCTTGAGGCGTCCATGGTAGACATGGATGTCTGCACAGTGAGCATCAGTCTTAAATATTTTTTTCTTTCAAATTGAGATTTTATGTTTTGACTTAGAATTTTTTTCACTTTTGTAGGAGTATTCAGAGATTCACGAGCATCTCAGAGGGTGAGATTACTAACTAGTTCGAGAGCAGAGGGACCGTCTCATTGCGGATGAGGTCACACATCTAGAGCAGGTCGGTCTCTAGCATGCATTCACCATGCCAGAGATGTGCTGTCATGAACAGATGCTTACAACACTAATGGAGTGGTGGGATGCCACCAGTCATCTTTCTAGTTACTTACCAGGGAGATGACTATCATGATCAGGGATGTATATCGGATCCTTAGACTACCCATTCATGGATGACGGGTGGCCATTGATGACACCCGATCAACACAAGAGCGGGTAGAGGGAGTACTTTACTTCTTGGGATGGACAGACGGTGGCGATGACATGGGCCACATTTATACACATTGGTATGACCAGGTGTAGACCACTACATCACTGCTGCATAGTGTGATGGTCATGACCATTGCATTTCGGATCACGATAGATGGGCGAGGCTCTCACCTGCATGGGGGCCTCATCCATACTATCAGAGAGATGGTAGAGCATATGACAATTTTTTTCCTAGGGGTGCAGTATCTTAGCACACCTATACTAGGAGTTGGGTCGGTACGTCCATTATGAGTATGGTAGTCTTACACCGTGCACACTTTTGCAGGCATGGGCCTTTTCCCACATCATGTGCATGAGGCCAATTCATTTTCCCCAGTGATGACTATATCGTGTCCCCATGGCCCATTGGTATGATATGGCATGCCAGTGGAGGTATGTGGATTTACAGTTTTGGCGGTTATAGTTTGATCTCTTGTTGCGAGCGGGGTCAGATGGAGACCCTATCAATTTTTTAGATGGGTAGATGATGGTAGGTACCTAAGGACCCTGCAATGGGACCATTTTCTAGTAGATCACCATGATCACATCATCGTACCATACTACTGGAGTGGATTCATATGACAACATGGCCATGTACATGAGATGATTCCTCCATATGTGCCCACATATACTAGGGTGTACAAGAGTGCAACTAGACCTGGGAATCGCCCTCCCCCCACCATCACCAATTTTTTCCCCTCGGATGATGATGAGCCTGACCATGATCTTTCGCCCATAACACTGGTAGATAATGTCAGGATTGTTGTATACTTCAGAGGGTGGTGGGATAGGCACCATCCTCCTCCTGTGTTCGGCAAGGGTGCCCCTAGAGGGGATTCAAGCCCACAAGGGGACGTACCACCTCCACCTCCATAGGAAAAATGGAGAGGGCAGAAGTAGGCCGGTGAGGAGGAGGAGAGGCCATAAGAGGAGGAGGCGACATCATAGAGGCCAAGGCAACAGAGGAGGTTGGACCCCCCAACAACTAGCCCTGTCTCATTGGTGCCACCAACACCTACAATCACAATGGTGGCAGCCTTGGAAGCTCCAAGAGTAGCTATCGATGTCGATGGCATAGGTCCTTGTGTCGCTCCTCACCCTGATCCCACATGGCAGCCAGGGGACCTAAGTATACAGAGCATGTTGTTTATATTTCAATACTTTCAATTTTTCTATTTATGATTATACATATATTCCATGTGATACTAATTTCTTTCTTTCTTTTTTTGGTTGCAAAGGATACACATGGATGGATTGGGCTGATGGCTCAATTCATATCAGAGGTGGCCCCTAACGTTCCCATTTAGGGGACAATCCTCAGGGATTTTCGGCCAATGTCTATGGGGCGGCATGCCCATATTTTTGAGCTAGTAGCATGCTTGAGGACCACCTACAAGGAGCATGGAGTGGAGATTATTCAGCTGGCTGTGGAGTTTACCATTGTTCAGGGACAACATGACCAACTGTCGGGGGAGCTGCAAATGGCGCTTGATGAGCGAGACTCAACAGTGATGAGGGATGATGTTGCCAAGCAGGTGCGTGGTTCCCTTTAGAGCCGCCTCGATGACCTCAACAAGTAGCTGACAACCATGATCTCGACAGATGTTCAACAGTTGCAACAGGAGCTAACACAAGCATGGATGACTATATGCTCGTTGCAGGGAGAGATCAGGGGGATGCAGGTAGCTTTGTCTACATTGTACTTGCATTGATCCTGATCTATGAACACCGTGCAACCTCTCCCTAGACTACATCAGCATCAACTAGAGCCAGAGGGCTCGGGGAGCCACACGCCTCAGCCATAGGGGTTCCTGATTTTTTATATCATTTTTGTAGTGAGAGATACATATATATATATATTTGTAGATCCTCTGTGTAGACATATATTCAGTAGCCACTCATTTTTTTTAGTAGTTGCTCGATACATGTACATGAAACTTGATACATACACAAACACACACACATATATACTGGTTTCAACATCATGGCATTGTATATTTTGATGTGGATGCTTTTTATTTTCATGTATGTTGATGCTATGGATATTACATGCTCACATGGATGTATGTTTACATTAGATGCTAACATGATTGAATAAACACACCTGATTGTATGTTAATTAAATACAATGATGATCTAATCACCTTAAAAGGTGTAATGTGATGCAAGAAACGTGTATTTATATCATTCACACACACACATACATGGTCATATCATAACTATTTTTTTTTCATAATGTGTTAATGAACAATTTCAACATATCTAGTGCTACTACCCTTTTAATGAGAGAACACCGCACACATGACACATGAGACACTATGCATATTATCAACGAAGATGCATCACATTAATGGGATCTTTTAGAGGCATTCCATCCATAGATGATAATCCATAGGCACTTGAACCATACACAAAGACAATAATGTAAGGGCCTAACTAGTTAGGACTAAATTTCCCTCTCTAATCAAGGAGCGCATTCACATTTCTCTGATTCTTGCAAAGAACTAGGTCTCCCAGTTTAAAGGTCCTAGGGAGCACATTTTGATTATATTGTCTTGATAACGACCATTGATAAGCTTTAAGATGATCGAGGATAATTGACACTCATCGAGCATCTCTAGCTGATGCAAACAATTAGCTCAGTAGGTTTCATCGTCAATTAACCCTTTAAGGGAAACCTCCAGAGACAAAATTTCCAAATCCAAAGGCATGATAGCTTCGGTGCCATCTATGAGGTTCTAAAGGGTTGTTCTTGTCATCATACAGACACTCATGTAGTAGGCCCACAAAGCATACATTAATTGAATATGCCAATCCTTACTGTGTTTATTAATTGTTTTATGAAGAATGAGCTCAAAATTCTTGTTAGATGCTTCCGCTTTGCCATTGGATTGTGCGTAGTATGACATAGAAAATCTATGTTGAATGTGAAATTTCTTTAAGAATTGCTTTACTTCTTTATTATTGAATGGCGTACCATTGTTAGAAACAAGTGTAGCAGGCAATCCTAAATGAGAAATAATGTTGTTCAAAAGAAAGCTACAGATAGCCTCAATGTTCATGGATTAGAGTGGAATATCTTTGACCCACTTCATGAAGTAATTTGTAGCAGTAATGATAAAGAAATGTCCCTTGGAAGAAGGAGGTGATATTTTTCCAATAATATCCAACCCCCATTTTGTGAACGACCAGGGAGAGGTCTGATTTTGTAACTCTTGGGCAGGTGTGTGAATGAGATGACTGTGTTGTTGACATTGAAGGCACATTTTAACAAAATCAAAGGAATCTTGTTCCATCATTTTCCAATAGTACCCCATGTGTATCAGTTTCCTTACTAGGTATTTACCTCCAAAGTGTCCACCCCTAGAGCCTGAATGGGTTTCTTTAAGGGCGGGGGGTATTTCCACTTTATTGAGACATCATAAAAGCAATCCGTTATAAGATTTTTGATAGAGAACATTGGATAAAATGACGTAATGTGATGAAATATTTTGTATACAAGTGTGATCATTCTTTGTCGCATCATCGAGAAAGTTTCCACTCTTTTAAGTAGTTATAGATACTAGAGAACCATTATCTTGAGTCTACATGAGAACACACAAGGGCCTCAAATTTAGGTTGATTGAAAACCGTCAGGGTTCATAGGACCTGAACCATGAAGTGGTATTCTTTTGTATCCTCTTCTGAAGGTACCAAGGAAGAAACACTTTCCATGGCATCGACATGTCTATTCTCCCTTCTAGGGATGTTGTCTATCATGAAAGAAGAGAACCGATTAAGCAAGGACAAAGCAAGGTCTCGATATCAAGACAACTTATCTTGTTTAGCTTGATAGGTCCTTGTAATATGATTCACAATAAGCTCAAAATCACCTGGTATGCAGAGATGTTTTATCTTAAGCACAATCACGGCATGTAAGCCAACAATAAGAGCTTCATACTCAACGATGTTGTTAGTGCGAGGAAAATATAATTGAAAGGATAAAGGGACCATATTTCCTTTTGGGGATATCAAGACCACACCCGCTCCAAAACCAGTTTGACACCTCAATCCATCAAAATATATCTTCCATTCAAGGTTGTAATTAATTACGAAAATATTCTCATCAAGGAATAAATCCAACCATGGGAAGGGGCAAGATGAGGGAGCATCTGCCAATTGATTGACAGCTGCTTGACCCTTTATTGATTTCTAAGTAACCAACTTTATATCAAACTCAGAAAGCAACATAACCCATTTCACTAACCTCCCAGCAAGGTCGACACTAGAGAAAAAATACTTTAAAAGGTCAGTCTTTACAATGACAAGTGTTTTAGCATGGAGAAGATAGTGCCTCAACTTCTATGTAGCAAAGACAAGAGCGAGGAATTGTTTCTCCATGGAGGAATAATGGGTTCCATAATCAACTAGGACATGGCTAATGTAGTAGACCACTCTCTCTTTCTCGACATCATCATACTGAGCCAACAAAGCTGCCAAAGCATAGGGTGATGCTGCGAGGTAAAGTAAAAAAGGTCTATCTTGCATAGCCGACATCAATATAGGAGGATTGGCCAAATAGGCTTTGATTGACTCAAAAGCTTTTTGGCACTCTTCATCCCATATGAAGCCAACATCTTTCTTCAATAAACGAGTGAAAGGAAGGGTACAATTAGCCAACTGAGATATGAATCTATGAATAACTTGAATTTTCCCTTGTAAACTTTGCAATTCAATAATATTTCTAGGTGGAGGCATGTTAACAATGACATCAATCTTATTTGTGTCGACTTCGATTCCACAGTGAGAAACTATAAATCCCAAAAGCTTGCCAGCATCTACATCGAAGACACACTTATGGGGATTGAGTCTCATCTTATAGATTCAAAGCCTTTCAAAGATAAGATGAAGGTTCTTTACATGATCTTGATGGGTTATCAATTTCGCCAAGATGTCATCAACATAGTCTTCTAAGATCTTGTGAATAAAATCGTGAAATATCAGGGTCATCGCCTGTTGGTAAGTTTCTCCTGCATTCTTTAACCCAAAGCGCATGACCACATAATAGAAGGTACCCCAAGGGGTAGTGAAGGTTGTCTTGTACTGATCTTCCAGGTTAATATGGATCTGATTGTAACCCGAGAATCCATCCATAAAAGATAACAATGCATGGCCTGCAGTTGAATCTAAAATCATGTCTATATTAGGAAACAAAAAGTCATCCTTAAGAGAATCCTTATTAAGATCATGAAATTCAGTGCATATGTGAATACAACCATTAGGTTTACAAAAAACAATGATATTAAAGATCCAAGGGGAGTAGTCGATTAGACAGATAAAGCCTAGTTTCAACAACTTCTCTATCTTAGTCTTAACCATCAACGCCACCCTAGGATTGATCTTTCTGATTTTCTATTTAACTGGCTTGGTGTCGGGAAATAAGATGATATTGTGAACCACTATGGACTCATTAATATCAGGCATATCCTCATACACCCAAGTGAAGATATCAGTATGAGAATGTAATAAATCAGAATGTTCATTTGCTTCCTCTGAAGAGAGACACTTCTGAATCTTAATTAATTTTTCAAAGGACTTAGGTTCCATAGAGATTTCAGTAGTATCCCCTTTAAGGAGGGAACTACGATCTTCAGGATGGGATATCGAAACATCATTATTAACATTAGATAGAGGGTCTTCCTCATCAATACTTAAGACAAATTCTCCAAAGTTTGCTTGTTTATGCAGGCGATACTGGAATCGTCTCTTGTGATGAAAAGGAGGCAACGGGGAATATGCACCTAGGAATTCATCAAGTGCTTCATCTAAAGAGAAGACATCTAAAGGGATTTTCTTGGCCTACTCCTTATCCTCTATCAATTTGGGATGGACCAAATTTAGCGATTTGGCTGAAATCATGTTAACACTCCACCAAGTTTTCTACTTAGATTGTCCGATAGAGCATCCCAAACCTAGATAGCGCTTGCACAACTTAAATTGGATAGGGACTTGGATTCCTTGTTTGATATGCCCTAGGCCTTTCTGCCCATATCCATACGAAGAAGCAAGCTCATATCCAAAACCATAACGAGTTTGCAAAACTTCAGGAGGTGGCGACTCTACGTAGAGTGTTTCATTCCACCAATGAATGTCGAATGTCTCTACGGGAGCGCTCCCACGTTCTTCACTAGGTTTTAAAACATTAACCTCCTTTATAGGAGTGGGATTACCATCCTCTGTAGAAGAAGGAGTGGTCTCCTGAATAGGGTCACACTTCTCTTCCTCAATGGGAGTATCATCCATCTTTACATTAGAAGTACCTAGAAATTCTAATTAAGAGGGACTCGCCTTGTATTCTGCGATAAAGAATTTAAAGAATTCCAAGGAACCCCAATCATCACCAAGGAAAGCATTTGATTGAGAAGAAGAAGGGGAAGATGGGGGAGACTTAGGATCTTCTACTTTAGGTGGTTCATCTTTAACAATACTCGCTTTGGGGACAACTTCCATAGAGGGTATCGATGAAGAACGCACCATAGCATCAATGATTAAGGATGGAATACAATTCTTGAGAGTGGATACAACTAAAGCATGAGCGAAATCCGCTAGCTTGTAAAGGTGAAAAACTTCTGGATCTTCTTTAACGGTATCCACACGATTATTTGTGATGAATTTTAAGGAGTGGTGTAAAGTAGAGGTTACAACGCCCATATCATGAATCCAAGGTCTCCCCAAGAGAAGATTGTATGGTAAAGGGCCAATAATCACATAAACCAAGGTAGGTAAGGTAATGAGACCCAACTGCAAAGGGAGTATTATCGTACCTAGAGCTTGATGACCAACGTTATCAAACCCACAAATATACAAGAAAGAAGCCGCTAAAGAAGATGAATCAACTTTAATTTTAGGTAATAGGTTGATACCACAAACGTTGAGATTTGAACTAGTGTTAATGAGAGTACGCCTAATACTGATATTTTATTAACATTAATTATAATCATCAAGGGATCCGCTTGCTTCTACACATCCAAAGGTGGGAGTTCTTGCCGGTGGAACGTGATATTCGGTGAATCTGCCCGAATATGAGCCAACAACGCATTCACATCCGTAGGCCAAGCGGAGGCAGGCAAGAGAATATTCTACAAGGCTTCTTGAAGCATCTCCTAATAAACCGAAAAGGTTTGAAGCAAATCCCAAAGTGATATCTTAGCCAGAGTAATACGAAGCTGCTCGACAAGATCTTAATCACCTAGTGCTTTGATTGCAGGTTTAGGTGTTGAAGGAAGGCTTGGTTGAGAAGGTGGTAAAGAAATAGGAACTTGAGTGGGTTGAGATGTAGGAACAAAGGGTTGTTAATCTAAATTCTGTTTGTTTCTTCTTGTATTATATGTGCACCCCACAACATTATATGAAGTGGAGTCTGTAGCTTTTATGAACCTCGAGTATAGGTTCGATGAATTACTACGACATGAGATCCCATAGAAAAAATAATCCTCCCTAGAAGAGGAGTCCGCCTAGGTCACGTAAATGATGGGTTTCTTAGGGCTTGAAGGAGCCACAAAGACCATGATTACATTCACTGACTCTTCGGCCGACAAAGAGGAAGCTTGCTTGGGAGATTTATAGATTTGGGAGGGCACTTCTAAGAAGTCATCTAGAGCATCATCCAACATATCAAAATCTTCCTTAGAGAAGGTATTATCATAAACGTGAAAACATTGTAAAAATAGATCTGACATCTTCACGTCGGGTTCACCAAAATGTGAGATAAGAGGGATTCATTGCACACAGGTCTCTTTGTTCTCAAGAGATCACTAGGGAATGAACTGCCCTTATCCACCTCAACAAGAAGGAATTGTGAAGGAGATAGGTATAAGTTAAATTTTATGGGGAACTGCTTTATTCCAAGAGAGTGAAACTTCTAGATTCCTAAATCAAATAGAGGAGCTCTTGGCCAAAGGACAGAAGCATGGATTTAGGATGTCAGCATAGTGCACTGTCATCCAAATAGCGCATTGGCATCCTAAGCAACAAAAATCTCAAGAGCTTAAGTGGGAAAGACAAGGTTTCACTTACTAGCTTGAGTTAGAGGTGTGTTGAATGAAATAACTAGATAGAAAGCAAAAAAATAGAACAAAATACCAGGAGAATTTGGAGAAAACTTACCTTCAACCAGATGTTCAAATCTTCACTCCAAGCTTCACTTTGCAACCTACACATAGAAGAACGAGGGCAAAAGGTTGGGGTTGTATAGGGGCTTGCCTCAGTTAGACCCCCATTTTGGTGTTCCCACCTCCACGGACAACCAAGTTGGAAAGGAGTGTAAATGAAGTAAACAAAGCATGTGGTGAAAGCAAAACCCGCTTTAGGAGTAGAACTCGCACCATGAAGTAGCAAATGAACAAGTAGGAGAAAATAGTGAGTGAGAGAGAGAGAGCATTACCCACAGGCCTAAACCCTCTCCGAAGTGCACATATGCACCGTTGATCACTTGCTTGAGAGCTATAGCTGTTGGAAGGACCTCAATCCGACATGGCTTCACTTGTGAGAGTGTTGCTATCAAGAATGAAAGAGCTTCACTGAATGGCTTGAACCCCCAAATGAGAGCCAAGGAGGGCTTTTTGTTGCATGCAATGGTGGAAAAAAGTTGTTACATCTAAATTTTGACTACTAGGGCATGTGTCGTGAGAGTCAAGGTTCAAGATTCCCCATTTCAAACTCGGAAAACCATCGCCACAAAGACGTTTGTGTGTCGCACAGGCGTCCAAGGCCTAGATTTTTGGGAAACGCGTCGTTAGGCTTCCATTGCTCTACGACTAGTCCACATGGAGTCAAAATTGTGAGATTCTGACTCATGGGATTTTTGTCATTAATGCTCTAAGGTGTCATAAATGCTAGGAAAAAGTGAAAAAATGTGGAATTGCCCCTAGGTGCAATTCTGCGACATTACATTAGGTAATGATCAAAACCATTCCAAGGCCATATATTTCAATGACCTAGGGAAAAATTTAGCTAGGAGCTTATCCTAAAAAATAAAGTCACTACACATGGTGGTATATGTCGATATGTGATTTCTAGGGCCCCTTTACTATTATACTTGTCAAATTGGGGTATCTCTATATTTTGTGGCATTTGTGCTTTCAATATTTCAAGCAAAAATGGGATCCTTTTGGTATATTGTGATGGTTGTCCATTTTGGTTTTAGTTTTGGTTCATTGTTTAGATTTGTTGTTGAAGTGATGTCACATTTTGCAAGAATTGGTTTATGAAAAAATCATTGCTTGACATGTTTTGGGAATGAGGTGAATATAGTGGAAGTGTGTATGTGTTAGGTAGGCTACTATGTTGTAAATTTATGAGTGGGGATGAAACTTGAGTTGTGAAATGTGAAGACCGAAAACCATAAGGATTTCTAGTGGAAATACCTATTGTTGAAGTTATGCCAATACTTGGTTGTATTGTTGAAGCAACAGTTAGATTTGTGTATGTAGCAATAGAGGCTATGGTTGTAGGGAGGGAGACTTGACTTCCTCCTCGATTTTGAATGTTTATTAATGTTTGACCACAACTAGTTGCAGTAGGGATATTGTTATCAACTATATGAGCTAGGCCACACAAAACCTCTAATCCATGGGAATCACCAATCAATTTCCTCATGTTTTCTAGTATAGGGACAACAATACCATCTAGAGATTCAGTACTTACATAGTCTTGAAGTCTCTCTAAGTCTTTGTCCATTTTTTGTAATTTGGCTTCGAGAACATGGGAAACCATAGTTTCAACATCTATAAAGGTGGGTGTTTGTAAGGTTGTCATTGGCATGGTAACATTAGGAATAAAGTCCAAAATGGGTTGAGTATTGACAACACTTGTCATGAAAGAGTTAGAAGATGAACATGATCCACAACAGGTGTAAAGCCACTACAAGATGCCATAAGTCTAGAACTACATTTCTCTAAAGTATTGACAATAGGATACTAGACCATGAAACTCATACAATTTCCAAAACACTTAAGTGTACCCAATGTTAACACTAAATTGACAAACATTCACAACAAAATAGCCAAAAACAAGAATCAAACAACATAAGCAAACATGAAACATAGTAAAAGGGATCTTAGAGAAATTTTGTTTGGCCAAGACAAGCAGGATAGGGTCATCCAAGGGTGTATGGGCCTTGGTTAGGGGTTTTGAAAGTTGAAATTTTGATTGTGTACTACACTGTTTAAGAATGTTGATTCTACTTGCAAACAGTTGTAATAATAAATAAACTTCAATAATTTGTCTAATGTCCCATTTGATGTAAAATACAAGTATGCAAGAATGTTGAAGATGTTTAAACAAGTTTGAATGAAAATTTTAGATTTGAAATGTAATAGTTGACTAATTACAAGATACAAAGACCTAGAAATGGTACCTTTTGATGCAAATCTTGAACACAAACAATGAACTTTCTTTCACCACATGAACTAAATGCAAAATGCCTTAAAATTTATGCAGTTATGAATTTCAAACTGAGATATGCAAGTACAAAAAAATTGAGAAAATAGAGATGGACAAGTGTGAAAAGGAATATTAATGCACTTGTACAAGGACAGGGTTGCCCAAGGGTGTCTGAGTCCTTGTTTAAGGTTTTGAAAACTAAAAATTATATGTATAAGTTGTTCATGTTTACAAATAGGCTTGACAATGACTTATTTTTCATAATTTTCTAATGTAATTATGCAAATGCAAATGTATGACAATTTTGGAACAAATTGACACTTTTTTTAATGCAATTTTGAAATGAAAATATGATCTAAATGACTAAAACACACTCTAATGAAAGCTATGATAGAATATTTTTAGATTTTTATGACTTTTTTATGATGCAAATATGAAACCCTAAATGAGAAATGCAAGAAAAAAGGATGCAAAACCTAGATCTAGGGTATGACAGACTACCAAATCAAAAATCTATGATGTTAATATGTCAGGTTCATCAAAATGTAATGTTGAAAAAGGTGAACCTTTTATGTTTAGTGTGCAAACCTAAGGTTTCTTTTAGGGACCTTTTTCCAAGTTACATTTGAGTGCGGATCAACAAGGTGAATAGATTGACTATCAACCATAAAGGTGAGCCAATTAGACCTGAATCTACACTCTTAGGGCCTTGAAGATGGATGAGAAATGATTTGGAATGATTAAACTAATTGAGCTAAATGACGTAATATGATAAATGTAATATTTTGGAAATACATAGACGAAAACTATAAATTATGGGTGGATCTAGGAAGTGTTAGATGATGTGTACCTATCACTAAAATATGAATTTGACATGTAGAGGAGGACACAGATGCCTAGGGGCATATGGGTCCCTGATAAGGGGTCTTGAAACTAATTTTGCAATCCTATGATGCTAGATTTGACCTTCTATTTCCGAGTTGTAGAGTTTTGGAAATGTGGTCATTAAATTTTGTAAGTGAGTTTCTATGGCTTGACAACTTTTAGGGCTTTGAATGCAACAATGGAGAATTTTCCTTCAATCCTTCCTCAATCCTCTTCAAACCTATAACCTACACATTCAAAGAGGGAGAAAATGTTGGGCAATGTAGGGGCTTTCCTCAATCAAACCCCGTGTAAGTGTTTCCACTTCCACAATATCAATGTTAATGATAGGGATGATAATCGAAAGGAAGTAATGATGAAATCATAAAGTGCGGCAACTCACCACCCTTAAATGGCTTCCTTGAAGGACTAAATTCATATACATCACCTCAAGTATTTGTATCTTTCTTTTTTGAATGATTGAATGCTTTGGAGACCTACAATAAAGGTTAGCCTTCACAAAACATGAACATGAACACACATAAACTTTAACACGATGTTGGAGATCTTGAGTTGTTGGTGTAATACTTTGAAATGTTGCTCTTGATCTACTCTTGAAAATAATATTTTCTCATGAATATGCTTAGTGCTCCTTAGATCTTTTTAGATTTCAAATGATAAAATAACTAGGTATTTATATGCAATTGTACTGATTTCTTGAAAATTATATTCAAAATTTGACACTTGAAATTTGAATTCTGAATGTTAAAATGCTACCAACAACATATTAAAAATTGGTCCCTGACAAGATAGGGGGATCCATACACCCATGGGCATATGGGTCCTAGCCCTATCTACTAGGACATTAAGTGTCGGGATCACAATATTAATTATTTATATTTATTCAATGCTTGCAATCCTTCATAAAGCAGTAAAAATAGGCTTTGGAATACATAATTTTAGGAAATTAGGAACTTAATTAGGTCCAATAATTTAGTGGGGCCAAAACATAATGTGAAATTGTAACTAAGGGTGATAATTTTTGACACTCAAGAATATAAATAATTCCAATAAATAAATAACACATAACACAAGATATACCCTACAGACCCTTTCAAAAACCCTAACAAGACCACTCTTGTATTAAAATTTGTTGTGAATTCTCTAATTTCATATCAAGAAGGGATCCTAGAATGCATCAATATTCTATTTTAGGGATTTGTACCACATGTATTTTACCTCATAATTCAATTGTCAAGTGAAACTATATGATGTTATTCAAGTACAATATATATAACTAGGAACTTGATTAAGTATGTTGGTCAATGAAGTAAAGATTACCTAATTCACTCATATTAAAAATCACTATGTCTATTTTATTTCCCTCTTTCATTGTATTATGAAATCCTCCTATGTAATGCATCATTGCATTATTTCTAATAGGTGTTTCTTTCCTGTTAAAAATAGATTTAGTCAAAGATTTGTTATTTTAATTAAAGCATGCAACTAGCATACAATTGGACTTAGAAAACTAAATGCACTAAACACATACAAATAATTAGAATTAGAAAATTAGTTGCATTAAACATGTGCAATTAAAGTAAAAAAGTAGGTACACATGTAGATGAATACAACATGCATATTTTGTGTAAGTTTATTTGTTAATTATTAGATTTTGCATGAATTAGAAGTCTTTTAATTCATATATAAATACATTATATGAAATAAGAAAACAAGAGAGAATCAAATAATTTAAAGATTTATTTATTTATTAGTTTTAAATATTTTATTTACTATTCTAGTAAGGAATTTACTCAATATTTTTACTTTATTATTACATTATATGAGAATAAGAAATTATATTATGACAAAAAGAAAAAAGAAAAAAATAATATAAAGAAAGAGAGAGCATTCACATAGTTTTTATTGGTTAGATAAGTATTTATTGTCTTAACAAGAATAATGTCTCAATTTCTTAGCATGGAACTTATATCTACTAATTTTTTAGGGAAATTAAACTTAGATTTTTACTATAATGACAATCCATATTTACCATTCAATTATTCTCTTAAGACAAATATATATATGATTATCATTTTTTAGATTCTTTTAAACACATAATAATAAATATATATAATATTAGTTTTATCATTATAAAGTGAAATATATAAAATACCAATAGAGTTCAATGGATAGTGTATATACACTTTATTATAAAACATGAGATTTGATATATAATTTTCTAATACTTTGGATTGAATTTTCAAACAATGCCTTATATATGGACTTTACCTTGTTCAAATGTTTGAAAAAATCTCAAATAAACCCTTTTATTGATTTCATCCAATCTTATGGAAATAAGAATAAAAAATGATAAATAGAAGGTGCAAGATAATATTTCAGCATTGGAATTTCTCTCTTCCATAGTTTTCAATTTGAAATTCTTAGGTTTAGGTTAAATTTTTAAAGTTTAACGTTGTCTACTTTGTAACTGTGTGCACCAATCTATCTTGTAAAGGTTTTGTGATCAATATTTTATTCTTAACATATTATTTTATTTGGATGGTTTGGCATGTTAGTTTTTAGTTACCTTAAATTTAATTTCTTACCTCATACATGTAATTAAATGAGTTAATTTATAGTATTAAGAATAGTAAATGTATTGTTTTATCATTATTTTATAGGGGTTAAATATCACACTATCTTGGTATTGTTTCTTCTTCAAATTTGTTTGTTTAGTGTTAGATAGTATTGAAATAAAGGGGTTGACTTTTTATAAAAAAATGTTTTTTAATGAAAATTCAAAGAGATCACATTATATACTTTGTTTTTGTCTCAATTACATTTAGGCATTCAAGATTATATAAATTTATAGCATATCCAATGGACACCCTCAAATTTTTTAAAATGATTAATGTTTAAAGTCTTGAGCCATTGACTGTCAATATTTTGATTAGTAGAAATCACATCTCACATTTGAAAGGTCTATAATATGATATTTTGGTGTGAGATCTTGGAGATTTTCTCTAAAATAACATCAAACTAATTCTCATGATAGATTCATTGACTAGAAAAACTAGAATTATATAAAAAAAAATTAAACTAAGTCTATTAACTTTTTATAGTGTTGCTTTTATGAAGGTGATAGTTTATTAGTCTTATTAAATTTAATTTTACTTAAAATAATTTATTTATTTCTTTGTTAGAAATATTAAGTATTTCCTATTTTGAATTACTACTTGAAATTAGAAAATTTGATTGATATGTAAGTAAGGCAATGAAAAAAAGCATTAAATTAAATTGATAAAAAATAATTCATATGATGTAGCTCGGTCAATAAGATTACTTTACAGCTAGTTTTAGAAATTGTATAAATTAGAACTTTTTCTCTCTCCTATAAATCAAGTATGTGGAACTTGAGCTTTATGAAGTATATTAGTGTATTTTTATTAGATTGGTTACAACTTTATAAACGTTGAGAATACTTAAGGGAATTTAGATAATGTTTAATAATTATACAAAAATATTTTATGTATCTAAAAGTGTAATGCCATCCTTATGGTTAGTGCAATATTGTTTCATCATTTTAACAAATATTTAAACTCTTAGAAGTGTCAATATAATATATTTTTTATCAAACAAATTATTTACTGCATATAATATAAATTAATTCTAATCTACTTATCTAGAGCATATGCATCTGTTTTGACTTAAAAAATAGGGATATCTAGATTGATTTTTATTTATAATATGATGATTATCCTCAAAGTAGCTATTTGGTGTTTTGATTATAGGGGAAAAATAGGTTTTGAAGGGACCCATAACCCTTTACAACATCAAAGATAAAAAGCTGCTCATAACTAAAAACATTGAAACATCAACAACATCCATCAGCAAACCAACAACCAGAACACATAAAACCAACAACAAAAAAGCAGTAAAAGAAAAAAACATAGTTAAGGACAATACTTCATATTCTTCAAGGTGTTTTCCACCTCAATTTCCTGGTTTCGATGCAGTTTAACCATGTCCATCAACTCTTTCTTCTCCTCTTCAAAGGTCTTTCTCAAGTTCCCCCTAGCCCTTGTACTTGGGCCTTTTGCTTCATCTTTCCCTGCCCTCTTCCCTTTCCCTTTTAGGGATTGATCCTTCTCCATCAGCTCAGCAAAGTAAAGTTGATCTTCTCTTAGTTAACTTATCTTATGAAAGAGGACCTCCAAAGAATCAACACTTTTCTTAACTGAACTGTAGCTAACATGTTCAGTAGCTTCTTAATCTATGCATTAGTTTCATTGATCTTGACCTCCATACCAAAGAGACGCTTCTCACACAGGGTTTTAAAATTTACAAATGCACATTCTAGGTCCACGATTCTTTCAATCAAGATGTCTGAGGAAGAGCCCTTCGACACATTTTGTAAATTTTCTTCCCGACTCCTACTTTTGATATTCAACCTATTGAATTCTTGTAGAACCCACTTGGCTAGTTTGAACATGGAGGTGGCTCCTGAACGAACCATGTCCAAGAGTTCAAACATAGAAGTACTATCATCATTAAGGTAAAATAAATCTTCAAAGAGGGGGTTTACCTTTAATGGCTCTATTTTTCCAGTCTTCGGGCCCTCCTCATTCACAAAATTTCCACCAGAATGCTCCACACTGGGAGAGATACAAATAGAGGAGTCATGGATTTCTATGACCAAATCCACAACACCCTTCTCCTTACCCTAGTTCTCAATATCCCTCAAATCCTCCTTCACATTCTAACTTTTTAGCTTTGTAATCCACTTAGAAACCCTACACGACATTTCCATGGGTTCCTTACCATTAGCATTATCTGGAAATACAACCTCCTTCTAACCAACCGTAGCAGAAACATGACTAGTAGCCTCCTTGTCTCCCTTAGAATGGGAGTCACCAGAGCTGACCTTAGTATCATTATTGGAGTGGAAGGGGAATTTGACTCTTATAAAATTATCCTCTTAGCAACACCTTTCCTCTTAAGATTCCTCTTTTTTCATTTCTTAGAGGGGACCAATGTAGGGGACGAAGACCCATCCTCATCCTCTCATTCCAATCCTCCTCACCACCAACACTAGTATATAACCCAGTCAAGAGGGAGTCTTCATTGCTAGCCTTCTCCTTCCCTTTCAGTGACTTGGTAGGGATATGGATCCTGACGTGCTCCATAAGGAGCAGAATAAGGACCTCATGTAAAATAGGGGCTTGCCGATTTTTCAAATGGGCATACACCGACACTTACAGCGAGGATAAAAGAAAGAAGGGAAACAAGATAAACAATCCATGCCTAAAATGGTTTAACAAAGTGAAATGATGCCCAAGAATTGTAGTATAACGACCATCTAGGGTCACATAACACATGATTACCTCCGTAATATCAACCCATATTTTCTTCAAGGAAGACCGATCAAAGCCCCAAGACTTCAAGTTAATCAACTTCTTCCGTTCATCATCTTTAAATAATTTCTTCATGGTGTCGTCATTGCTTTTCCTTTCCTTGAAAAACTTATGACCCACCATTGACAACCTCGTGATGGAGGCAATAAACTCCTCATTTATCACAAATGCCATACCCTTGACTAGAAGACTTCTATCATGCCAAAATCTAACAACTTCCATTGAGGCCTTAGGATCATGGCCATGAAGCCTATCTAGGAAAGGGGTGAAATTCCCGTTGTCTAAAATTCTCCAAATTTTGTGATTTTTCCTCCATCTTGCATAAGAGTGAGGGTCAATTCTACTAAGATCACCTCCCATAATCACAAACACTTTGAATAGAAACACCAGGAAGGAGGTAGACTTTAGAAAGCAAACTAGTATAGCAAAACCCACAAAGCGTGCAATGAAAGTGCAAATAATAATAAAAATAACACTCCAGAGAATGAGCTCAACCGTAGCCATCACTTCACAATAAAGACTTAGCATCCTCAGGAAGGAGGGAGTACTCTTCCCATGTCTTAGAATCGTTAATTTTGATAGCCTCATTAGCGAAGAATTCCGCCAATGAATTGCCTTCTTGATAGATATGAGAAACACGAGTATCCTCAAAAGATCTAAGCATCATAATAACATCCTCGATCAAATGATCAATGTTCCAGCTTGGCTTCTAAGTTCTACATTGGAAATTAATTACACTAAGTGAATCTCCCTCTACCCAAAGTTTGGAGTACCCCAAGTTGTCCAATGCAAACTTGATACCAATGAACGTAGCCTCGGCTTCCATATGGTGATTAGACATAGCTATTTGGTGTTAATGTTGATAGGATAGAAGTATATTGAGCACATTGTAGGATTTGAGAAAAATAATAAATTATCCATAGTCTCTAATATGCATAATTCTTTTCTAAATCATCTCTTTGTCACAAAAAATATTTGTAGTACTTTCAAACGTTTTTGAAGTTAACTTCTTTTTTGTAAAAGACTCAACTAAAATTATGAAGGGAGATATGATGAAAGGTTGTAAGTTTCAAGAAATATTTAAATGAAGGCATAATAATTATGAATAAAGATTCAAATGAACACTCATTTTGAATAGAATATAGAAATAGATTGAAAGCTATAATAACATTGATCTAGAGCCAAAGGTTTCCTAGTAGAAGACACACTTAAAAATAGTATAAATATGCTACATACAAAAGTGATTATGAGAATGCTAGCATTCAACTATTACTTAGAGTTATTAAGCAACAAGAAGTCCAAGATAAAGAAGACACACCATTCGAATAAAAAATTGCATCTTTCTATTATATAATTTTTTTATACATAATTTGAAAGGTTAGATATGCTCTAAGATGATTATCTATAATCTACTTTTCATCCCTCAAAAATATTCACAATGCATTAATGTACAAGAATTGAAGATGAGGAAATGTCTTCACAATCAATGATAATAACAATTCATCTTTAATTGATTTATTTATTTAGCTTTGCAATATTTTGAAATGTTATAGAATAATTATGTAGTATTTAGGATATTGCAATATGTCCATGTGTTCTAGGAGAGGTCTTGAGATTGATGGTGAAGATGTCACATGGTGTGAATTAATTTCAATACACCAAAATTCAATTAAAGTAAAATATCTGAGTTTGGATTAATAAAGTGAAAGAAAATGAACATCGAGTTGGATTCCAAATGACCCATGCCCAAGATGTGCATGGATATGTAAAATGGAAAATCTATCATAATATAATTGTAATCTATTACTTATAGAAAGTGGGTATAATCTTCTAAAAGATTCTTACATAATGGTACATCTTCTAATGGAAAGTTCATAATTGTAACCTTATAGAATGTTGACATTCCTATTAATAGATGACATGATGGTGGTTATCTTTAATTTGTGTGGGAAAGTGTGTTGAAGAAGATCCTATAACTTAAGTAAATGGCTCAAATATGTAGAAATCATAAATTAGTGGCATATGATGTCAATGTTTAAAAAATCCAATCCAATTGGAGAAACACATGTGGAGACTGGTGTGTGGGATCTCTCCAAAACAAATTCTACGAAACATAATACATAACAACAATTACAATAATATTAAAGGAAATGTATCATAATTTGTACTTATAAAACAAAATACACATGTAACATTTTCAGAGTTTCCAATAACATTATTATATAGTCATTTTACATTATATAACATACAGTACCATTTTTCAACGAAGCTTTGGTAAAATGAAACAAAATACATATTAAATAATTACAAGGAATATTCAAATTTATAAGATACTCATTACACACATAAAAAGCATGGAATATTACATCAAAATTACCATCATTAAATAGTGTACTTTTTTTATAAGAATTCTTTTTATTTTTTAATCTCTCAATTCAAATTAGATTGTAAGTTTTTTCTTATATAAAATTTTGTGTAGTAGGTATCATCTTGATTGTTATTTTTAAAATTTTATTAATTGTAGATTCTCACCCTTATTTTTAAAAGAAAAATGCCATAAACTCAATATATATACAACTGTAATCCTTCAGAGTTTTTTAGTGTACCAAAAATCTCTGATTTCATGTGATGATTGTGTTCCAAAATTTTGACTGATTTTTAGAGAGAATGTGTTTCACCCAAAAGAAAAATTAAAAAAAAAATCTTATTTAATTTGAATAATGCACATAACCTTCAGAAAGGCCTCTTCTTTCATTTCAACTACAGTTCTCCATGTTCTACAGTACAGATTTTTCCAGACTTTTAGGAAAGAGTACTAATAAAAGATTGTGGAATTGCTGTACTACCTATAGGCCAGAAAACTCTAAATGAGCTGTATATTGGATGTATCTCTGTATTGTCCTTTCTTGTTATAAATAAGTCTGCAGTACAACAATAAGATTGTGCACAGAGTTATTAAAAAAATGGCATTTAAGATGAAGTTAACAGTGTCAGTGACACCCCATTGTAAGGTAAGGAAGGGAAGGTAAACAGTCAAAAATATCCATCTTGTGAAGTTGATTAAAAGAACCTTATAAGATATATGAAATTGAACTTTCCAGTTTTCTTCTGCTTTATTTGTAAACCTCATCGACTATTTGCAAAATTTTAAGTTAATGGCCATAACTTGATTGCAATTGCTATAAAAGTAAAAACCCAATTTAGCCGACTGCAGATTCTGTCGCCATGTCTCCAACTTTATGAAAGTTATCTTCTCTGAAAGTGTTCTCTTCCGGGAGAAGACTTCCTCCAGAAAAAGAAGATAAAAACGTTACAGTGCTGACTAGATTATTCTTTCATCTGTGTTGGAAATTTGGGTGGATGTCCTTTTCATTGCATCTGATTGTGCTCATGCAAGGACATCAATTTTGAGTAACAGTTGGGAGGTCACACTCAAAACCAGTGAAAAAATGTTTAGGAGGAACACTCTTTACCCTACAATGATAAAGCACTGTGCATAAAGCATGCAGATGCAGATGCACGTATACATGTATTGTGAATTTATGGCAGGCATTACAGAGTTGTCAACAAAGGCTGCCTTGACGTCATATGCTGGTTAATAAGTCAATTTATTTCTTGAAAATAATATATATGTAACAGTTTTTAGGTTATCAATTTTTATTCTTCAGTTGAATTTATGGGCACGAAAATGATTTGGATTTATTTCGTGGCTTGGATTTGACATCTCAAAGTTTAAATTTAAATTTTAAAATGGCACTAAATTTACCTATTTTCAATTAGTTGTTATTTGATGACTTTTACAATAAAACTTTTGAATTGTGTGTCTAACTTAGGTATTAAAGAACATCACCCCTAGACCTTTTGCATCAGCACTCATCATCAAGATCATTTAGAATCCACTATCTATTATTCAAGCTTACGAAGGATCTTTATCCAATTGAGTCACTCTCATAATCACTCTTGCTCATGTCATAGCTTTCTATATATTTTGGTTGTACCACCTCGTTGATGATGTCTATGCAGCCACCAGGATGCACGGTTGGCTGTATTTATTAATTAATAACACTCTTCTTTCTTTTCAACTACAGTTCTCCATGTTGGGAAAGAATACTAATAAAAGATTGTGAAATTGGTGTACTACCTATTGGCCAGAAAACTCTAAATGAGCTGTATATTAGATGGATCTCTGTTTTGTCTTTTTTAGCACTTACTGTTATCTATTTTATGGTTATAAATAAATCTGCAGTACAACAATAAGATTGTGCACAGAGTTATTAAAGGAATGGCATTTAAGATGGAGTTAACTATGTCAGTGACATTCCATTGTAAGGTAAGGAAAGGAAGGGAAGGTCATGAACAGTAAAAATTATCCATCTTCTGAAGTTGATTAAAAGAAGCTTATCGGATATAAGAAATTGAACTTTCCAGTTTTCTTCTGCTTTATTTGTAAACCTCATCAACTCTTTGCAAAATCTAAGTTTATGGCCATAATTGATTGCAATTGCTATAAAAGAAAAAACCCAAGTTAGGCGACTGCGGATTCTGTCGCCATGTCTCCAACTTTATGAAAGTTTTCTTCTCTGAAAGTGTTCTTCTCCGGGAGAAGTCTTCCTCCAGAAAAAAGGTTTACACAGGCGATAAAAAGTTACAATGCTGACTAGATTATTCTTTCATCTGTGATGGAAATTCGGGTGGACGTCCTTTTCATTACATTTGATTGTGCTCATATAAAGGAAAGCAGCTTTCAGTAACAGTTGGAAGGTCACTCTCAAACCAGTGAAAAAGTGTTTAGGAGGAACACTCTTTTCCCTACAAAGATAAAGAAGTGTGTGCAGATGCAGATGCAGATGTAGGTATACATGTATTGTGAATTCATGCACATGCATCACAGAGTTGTCAAGAAAAGGCTTCCTTGATGTCATATGGTGCTTAATAAGTCAATTAATTTCTTGAAATTAATATATATAAATATTTTTAATGTTAGAACACTTTTATTCTTTCTTTCATATCATGTGAGAGGTATGAGTATCTGATTTAATACATGATTTTTTATTAATCTCATTTACAATTTGATATTTAGAAATAGAATTTAGTTCTTGATTAGATATTTTATAGTTTTTAGATTATCATTTTTTATTTTTCAATTAAATCTGTGGGCGCGGAAATGATTTGGGTCTAAATTTTATGGCTTGGATTTGATCTCGCAAATTTTAAATTTTAATATGGCACTGAGCTTATCCCTTGCCAACTAGTTGTTATTTGATGACTCTTGCAATAAAACATTTGAATTGTGTTTTTAACTCAAGCATAAAAGGATGCCGCCCCTAGACCTTTTGCATCATCACTCATCATCAAGAGATCATTTAGAATTTAGTATCTAGTGTTCAAGATTATGGGGGGTCTTTATCCAATTGAATCACTCTTACCCATTTCATAGTTTTTATATATTTTGATTGCACACCTCTTTGTCAACTAATTTTGAAACCCTCATTTTATACCAAGTTTTTTCATCACCCATTTGTATTTTGTTCCAAGTTACTAGATCATTGGGGCATTGCTTGTTGCATTCATTACATGTTTTCTTCCTCACTTTTATGAGAAAATTGTTGATTTGGATCCAAGGGCTTGCCATAAGGAGAATCTCACTTAGACTTAGCAAGCTCTCAAAGGTGATTGTTAACTACTAGTCATTTATTGTAGATCTAAACACTAAGGATAATTTTGGTTGTAGCTTCAAAATGTTTATAAGTCACATTTTCATTTCCATTCATATGAAGTTCATTTTAAGCCTAAAAAATTGACATAATCCAAATTCTAACAATGATCTAGTTCATATTTCATCATTCCACTTCCAACACATCTAAGTTCAAGTGATTTTAATTGAGTACGTGCACAAGATGGGGGCCAAAAAGTGGCCCAAAAAGGTTTTGGAGGTGACATAAAAGGCAATACACTCACATTAAGGCTCAAGTGTGTTATAAATGTGAATGTGTTTATGCTTACATAATTTGAACCTAAACACAAGCACATTATAATCCACTCAAGTTATGATTGATTAAAAACAAAAATAAAAAGTATAGAGGTTGTGGCTCCATTTTATTATTTCATCCATATAAAAAGAAAAACATGAGTAGGGAAGATCACAAATACATTTCATAGTGAATCAATGCCCATTAACAATGCCTCAATATTGAAGAGGTAATTTTATATCAATTTTTCGTAGATTTAACTAAAATTAAATGATTTTTTTCTTAAATGCATTTCCTTGGATAAATTTTTCTTTTTACTTAATCAAAACTCCTTCTACCTAAAAATCCTCCTTCACCTAAAATCCCTCCTTTTCCTAATAAAGATCATGATGAATAAATCCCCCTCAAATTCTTTCCATAATTCCCATCCATTCTCTAAAAACATAAGAAAATATTATAGAATAAATAAAAAACAATAATACCGAGTTTTAAATGTTGATTGAAACCTTAATAAATCTTAATGCCACAAGAACCCATCAACCAACTCTTGCAACATCCTTAGAATCCTTGATTTCTCACATTGATTTTGTCATTCACCAAATTAACATGTATAGGCGACCTATAGAGAAAATGGTTGGGAATATTATGCAGGAAAAATATCATATGATATGGTGAAGGATAAAAATAGGTAAAAAAAAATATGTGTAATATTTGTTGACAATAGAGGTAATGCACCTTTAGAAATAAATTACAAACAATTTGAAATACATTGGTGTACACACCAAAAATTTGAAAATAAATTTTAGGATAGGTGGTGAATGATGTTTGACCAGCCTTGATACATAATAACTATGAGGTACCTCAATATTTCTTATAGTAACTATATTGTGAGTTTGTCTTAATGAGATCCTAAACTATTTTGATCATTGATATTTCTAGCAAAGGTTCTATTGAAGACAAAGAGGGGAAACACAATGCATGTAGAACTAGATGTTGAGACCCCTTGGTTGATTGTCTATTCACCATGCCATAGTCTCTTTATCCATAAAGGATAATATAAAGGTTCAAATGATATAGTCCATTATTTTATTGACACAAACCTAGAGCTTGAGCATAACATACGTCTATCCCAAGCTAATGAGGGTGAGCCTTTGAGGCATGAAGTGTCACTAGACATATGTTAACTTCATGTGGGACTTTATACAGTTATGAATCACTAGACTATGTGATGAGGCATAGAGCACAATGTGTGTATATAGGATACTCCACATAATGAGGAGTATGCCACATAGGATGAGCCACACCATGCTTCTATGTTGAAGAATATGATCATCATACGTGCCTTATTGGAGGAGAAATTTGGAATTGACTCATAGATAATTTTAAATAAATATATACAATTTAGTATATTTTCTATTGAATGTTAGAATTAACTATATTAACCCATTATAAATGAAAACTAATGAAAAATAATGTATTTTATTACTAAATTGTAGGGCCTATCAATTTAACCTACATCTTATGGCACCAGTTCATCACATATTTCTACAATTTTGAAAACTCCTGAGGTTTATTTATAATAATTAGTTAAAAAAATTGGTTGTAAAATTATTTTTCATATAACAATGTTGATCTTAATATGACAATTTGGTGTTGAAGTAAATGTTGGAACTTTGACATCTAAAATGTTGGAGTCAATAGTCATTTTTGTATTTTTACTAAGGTAAGGTTTAGTATTTTTAATCATTATGTTATATGTACTATATTTCTATAAGTTTCATTATTTTGATCAAATAACTTTGTTCTTGTTTTCAATTAATGAATTCATTAGAGACCCCTCTTCATATTCATGTATTATTAGATATGGCTGTTGTTTCATCAATATTATCTTCTACATGCCTATCAAAGAGGTGTGATCCAATAATACAAATATTATTTGGAATTCCTTGTATTAAAATTCATCTTCACTCTAAACTACTTCTTCTTGATTCCTATAGATGGAGGCAAAATTTCCATTTTTTTACACTTGCCCTTGAGTTTGATAATGATAAGTAGAGGGATCATGAGATTGTGGTAAGTGATTATTTACTTATATAATTTTATATATTTTTTTAAATACTATTGTGTATATTATTTAATTGTGTTGATATGTGGGGTTACAAGCTAGTTATGAGCATAAGAAGTTCAATTGGTGGAGATAAGTTGTCAATTACGAGAGTGGTTCTTTATCTTATTTCTAGGGCAAGGATTTCCATTTGTTCAATGACACTATATAGTTATTATGTATATATATATTTTTTATGTCTTCATGACATACATAGATGTAGATTTGTATTTTGCTAATGTATATCATTGTATGCCTATACGCCTTTATTTATACACACTTTTATTAGACATGTATATGGAATTATATACCTACTAGCAATATATGACATTTTTATTACATTATGTATTCCTTCATAGCCTTCTCGAGAATAATATATAAATGTTTGATATGTATGCATGGCTTAAATGGTTTAAATGGTTTGATTGGTTTAAATTAGAAGGCTTAAAATTACCCAGTATTGAAAGTGATCATAAATATTTTTAGGTTTAATTCTTACTTCAAACTTAAGATTTTCTTCATTAATCATATGTAATGATGGGTAAAAGCACAAAGTTGTGTCACACTTTATAAAGGAAATGGCCAACGTTGATCCAATTTTTAAACTTGAATCACTAAAAAGTGGCATATATGTTTTGAATTTTGAAATGATGTAAACTAGTAAAATATGTATTTTTTAGTATATTTTATGTTTGTATTTTTCTTAAAAATATAAAAATTATTTTAAACTAGTTTTTAATAAATTGAAACTACAATTTAGTTGCTGATAAAATGTTGAAAAATGAAGTTGCATGGGACGTAAAACTTTTTATAGTAAATTTTATTTTTTTTCTTTCAATTTTTTTGTGTGTATTTATAACTTGAAATTTTTGTGCATAGATATATCTTTTTCCAATTTTGATAAATATATATTTTTAAATAAATATTAAAATGTGTGCGAATAAAAAAACAACTATTTTCATCGGACGCCAACTTTCACATATAAAATATTTATCTAAAATGGAAACAAAATTATACCATCTTAAAATAGATTCTTTTATCTAGTGCATCATATTTTTTTCAAATTTTTTTAATAAGTTTTAGTATTTTTCCTTGGCATAGTAATCAACCTCATATTTTGTGCTGAAAACCTACTTTTAGTAAAAATAAAAAATAAAATATAAAAAATAATTAAACTATTAAAATAAATATATTTTTGAAAACTAAACTTATGGATCTACAAAAGGGTATTTTTATATTTTGAAAAAAAATTGTTTACATTAGCAAGAGTTATTGAAACTTCATGTTTTTCAAATAATTTTTTTTTTGGTAAACTGGACTCAAAGTGATGCTCCATACATTTTTAGCCAACAATTTTAGTTGAAAAATTTGTGGAAGCATATAACTTAGCTAGAAAGAATCTTACTAGATCATATGTTTGACCAAAATCGATTCTTAGTTAGAAACACTTAAATTCAATTGTGCTGATAAGTTGGCTGAAAGTGTGACATAACTTTGTGCTTTTACCCGATATAAGATTCTTGTGTGTTGTATCTACCTTTATTTTTTAATAAATTATTATATTTTGTATTTGTGTATTTTATAGAATTCATTAATCTCTCTATCTCTCCCTCTCTTTCTCTACCTTTTCTTGACAAGTTTAGATCTTGAATAATTATTGTATGTGTATGGATAGTGATAAGGGAGCCTATGTGAAGTTATAAATCCTCTAAATCCCTCTCCCTCTCTTTGATATTCTCTCTTTGATACTCTCTCTATCCCCCTTCTCAAGATCCTCACACCCCTCTCCCTCCCTCTCTCTACCTTTATTTGGTGAATTTAGATCTTGAATAATACGTACATAAATAGTGATAAGGGAGCTTATGTGAGGCTAGAAATAATCTCTCTCCTTTTCCCTTTCCCTCTCCCTCATCTCTCCCCTAAATATCTCCCTCTCTCCATCTCTCTCCTTCTCCCTCCATCTCTCTCTCTCCCTATATCTCTCTCCCTCCCTCTTCATATCTATCTCTCCCTCTCATTTCTCTACCTTTTTTTGGTAAGTTTAGAAATTAAATAATGTTATATGCACATGGAAAATGTTAATAGATATTACATGTGAAACTAGAAATATTCTATGATAGTGAGTTATACACTATAAAAGGCTACAAATATATAACACAATGAGACTTCAATGTATTCAAAGCTATCAAAATGTTAAATAGTGATCAAAAAATGTTTATATGGCTATCACATTGGAAGAGCATTGATAAGATAAGCAACATTTACAAGGAACTGATACCAAAACACAAAAGGCCACATGGACAAAGAATTTAAAGAAAAAGTAAACCAAGGTCACAGGCCATAAATAGACCAGTGACAACAAATAGACAACAAAATTACAAAAGAGTAATGTTCAAAAATAAAACTATCATCAATAAAGACACCCTACTTGGGAAGATTTTCCCAATCCTCCATGAGGAACTTGAAGGCATCCTGCTTTTTATAGCTCAAGCTGGGATCCATTGTCTTTTCATGCTTCTTTATCTCTTCTTGTAGCACAAAATTGAGAGTTACAGTAGAGTGGTGTATGAATTTGAGGGTGAAACAAGAGATGCCATTAAGCTTCTTTTCCAAATTCTCAACCCTAGTCAAAAGTTCCATGAAGTTCTAGGAAATCTTCTCACAATTGGGGAAATTATTTCATCATATTAGGAGGAAAAATTATTCCATCATATTAGGAGGCAATTATTACATCATATTAGGAGGAAATTATTCCATCATATTAGGAGGCAATTATTCCACCATGCTTACTTAAACCTTAGTTTTCCTAGAGGGAAGGAATTAAGGTCTTGTCAACATTACACAACATAATTAGGTGTTTTCTTTTGATCAAGTTAGATATTTCCCATTTTACTATTGCACTAATACTAGTTGATTTCCCAATATTTTTTCTTACTAAATTACTAATTTCATAACTAAACTTAAAAATTATAAACTTCTAACAAGTGAATGGTAGAATAAATTACTCTTGTTGATTCTCAACAACCATATATATTACCCATTTCAACCTTTACAATGTCATAGTTATTAGTATTAAAATCAATAATAAACAACTTATTATGGACCCATTTAATATTGATTAGTTTGTAAATCTAAATCTAATTCCTCCTTAAGGTATGACTTCACATAGATCTCTCCTTAATCTATTTTCCTTTACTAACAAAATTTTCCAATTCTTATGAGAAAAACTTGTAGCATGTCTCCACTAACGATAATTATTAAATGTTCCCTTGTGTTGGTGTGAAAGGGGTACTTTATCTAACTAGTTCATTTCCTGGTTAGTTATTCACTTAGATTCTTTTCACACCTTATTATTATTAAGTTTACTTAGGGTCCACATGGGATATTTATCGTTTTGTGTCTCATATCATAAGATTAAGACACTTTTCACAATATTATGATACTTATCCACTTTATGTCTCATATCATAAGATTAAAACACTTGCCACAATCTTATGATACTTATCCACTTTATGTATCATATCATAAGATTAAGACACTTGTCATAATCTTATGATATTTTATCCTTCACCTTGGCCTATATAACCAAGGGGTTCCCTTTGTAATCATATATTGGATTCTTTCCAATTATCAATCTTGGAAGCTCTTAATGCTTTCCATCATATTGATATTGCATAATCTCTCAAAGTTTTGGTTTGCATTCTTCTTGCTTAAATTCAAGTTTATGTAGCTTTGATTTTCTCTTAAAAAGTTCTTTAGATTATTCAATCTATTTCAAATTTCTAACATGGGATCAAAGCTTTTGTTTTGAGAAATTCAAGTTCTTAGATTCCTGATTGAGAGATTGAGTTTTCTTGTAAAGATTTTGTAAATTCCTGTATGCTCTTCTCTTGCATTTTAAACGATCTGGAAAATCAGAAATGATTTGCAAAGATCTAATAACCTCTTTATATTGCATATGTGTTTTGTGAGATATGAGTGATTGCAACATTTTTGGTTATACTGGCAATATTTTTGACTATTTCAACACGTCTAGAAGGCTTGAGAAAGTCAGATTTGGCTTTTGTTTCATCCAAATTGAAGACCATTTAACAAAGTTGAAAATGAGGGTTTGAAAAAAATGTTTTTCACTGGAGTTGTTTTCATTTTTGCTTCAAAATTCTAGCTTCCACTCATTTGTAGAAAAAATGATTTATGGGTTTTGTTGCTAGGGTCAAAATTTCATTTGGGTATCTTTTAGATTTTGCATATCTTGAGTAGATCTGAAGAAAATTTCCATCCAAAAAGCGTCGCACGTCATTTTTTCTACAGGCTGAAGGTTAATTTAAATGCATTTTCACATCTTCTGCTTGTTGGATCAAAAAATCATTAATGGGTTTTGTTCTTCGCATCAAAATATTTTTGGGTTTATGTTATTGCCTACTCATAGTTAATAGACGTTTTAGAAATCAAATCAGAAGTAAGCTTTTTTTGCTAGAAAACCTGTTGGAAAAAGCTAAATTGGGCTAATTTTTTGAAAAAAATCATAACTTTTGCTTCAAGCATTGGATTTTAGCAAATAAGATATCATCAAAAAGCTGGAGATGAGCACTTTCCATCCACAAAGGTATTGAGAAGATTTTGTGTCATTTTGTATAAGATATTTCAAGTTGAAGTTGTTTGTTGCTAATTTCTTCAATAGACTAGAACTTTTTCCTTGATGCTCCATTTTTTGAAAACAAATAGGCATTGAAAAGGTATTGGAAAGCACTACATAGCCATAAGGCTAATTTTTCCAGATTTTGTCTCAAGTTCAATTTATATCATAATTTGTAATTTTATCTATTTTGAGCCTATTGAGCATTGTATCTTGAAAAAAGGCTTTGTAATCGCACTAAACTATAATGTGCCAACCTTATAATATTTGGGGGGAGGGGGTGATATTTGATACTAGTGAAAAAGGTGGGGGTGTTCTTGGCATTCTTATGTTCACTTTCTTTTTGCATTCTCTTTTGCATTTCTTCATCATGGCAACAACAACAGTTCCTACTCTAACTACATACAACTATTTTGATTGGAAATCAAAAATAGATATTCACTTAAGAAGACTTGGTTTGCATAGAGTAGTAATGGGACTAGAAATTAAACCAACTAAAGATGAAGAAAATTTAGAGTGGTTTTAAAAATGTGATAAAACATATGGAGAATTGTGTGTGTCTGTATCTCCTAATTTACTCTTTCATATTGAATCTTAAATACTCCAAATGAAATATGGAAAAAGCTAGAATCTCTTTTGGTGCACAAGATTATATGAGGGGTCATATGTTGGAGAATGAACTAATCAATTTAAATCTAGGAAATTTTAACACAATTCAGGATTTCTTTACCAAAATGAAATCACTAAGGCTACAACTACAACAATGTGGAATTGATAAGAAAGATGAACAACTGATTCTAAGTATTCTCTCAAAGCTAAGTTCTAAATATTTAGTATTTGTTTCTACCTTCTATGCTACTAAGGATGCACTTGGGTCTCAATTCAAGATGCTAGCTTTGGATGATTTTTCTACTTCTCTCACACGGGAGTAGGATAAGCTAATTCAGATGGCCACTCTTAATTCTTCTAATTCATATGCCTTGGTTTTCAATCTTGGCACTAATGAACAAAGAGGAAAAAGTAGTAATAAGGATAAGAAACAAAATAATATCAAAGAGAAGAAGAATCAGAAATTAGCTACTCCAAAAGCAAGCAATGAGACCTCATCTTCAAAGGATGACAAGCCTAAGAAAGAAAGTGTCAAATGTGCCTATTGTAAGAAACCCGATCATGATAAGAACAAGTGTTTGAAGAAACAAGTTGATCACTTGACACATTCTTGAAAAGAATAATCTCAATGTTCCTTATTCTATCAAACAGAGTTCAAAAGAAGTTTCTCAAAAGGCCAAAGAAAACATCAAGGGGAAAGGAAAAGGAAAGACCCTTGTAGCAACTTTTCTTCTCCACCATCCACATGGGTTCTTGATTTAGGTGCTTCACACCACATGGCTTCAGCTAAAGATGAACTTGAAATTATGGAGTCATGTACTATGCATTCCATTTCGATGGGTGATAACACTCCACTTGAGGTGTGTGGGAGAGTGTCAATTGATATGGGGGATGGCACATTTTAGGATGTTCTTTGTGTGCCATCATTATCAACTAATCTCATATCGATCTATCAAATCACTCACATAGGTATAGGAAAACAAGTTGAGTTTACTCCTAATTTAGTGGTGATTCAAGAGATAAAGAATGACTCTACAATTGTAGTTGGGAGAGAAGATCACTAGTTTTGACTTTATTTGTTCTCTCACTTTTTTCCTAATCCTCCTTCGACTACTCTACTCACTCATTCAAATGATGTGAGTAACTTGTGGCATCAACGGTTTGGCCACTTGAACTGCCGCTACTTGCAACAGCTCAGCCAACAAGACATGGTTACAGGATTGCCTAGAGTTCACTTTTCTAAAGGTGTTTGTCATGGTCGCATTCTTGGAAAGCATCCTGAAGAGAATTTTGTCAAAGGAAAAGCTTGGAGAGCCTTACATCTTTTGGAGTTGGTACATAGTGATTTGGAAGGGCCATTTCCACAACCATCTTTCAGTAGAGCCCGATATGTTTTGAAATTCATCGATGATTTCTCTAGGTACACCATTGTGTACTTTCTCAAACAAAATTTTGAAGTCTTTGATTCATTCTTGGAGTATAAGGCTTTTTCAAAGAAAAAAACTAGAAAATCTATCAAAGTTTTACGTATAGATAATAGGGGTGAATATGTCAACCATAGGTTTGTGTAGTATTGTACTTCAGAGGGAATTGATTTGCAAAATGCAATCCCTTACAATCCTCAGCAGAATGGAGTTGCAAAATAGAAGAATCAGTCCTTGAAAGAGATGGCTAATTATATGACTCACTCCAAGTATTTGGCACCACCATTCTATGCATAAGCCATTAACTATGCGTGTTATATCCATAATTGTGTTCCCAACACAGTTGTAAAGGGGGTAACTCCTTTTTACGTTTGGACCTATCGAAAACCATCATTTAATCACTTTCAAGTGTTTGGCTCTAGTGCATGAGCTCACATTCCAGTAGAAAAATGCAAGGCTATGGATCCATAGAGAAAGCCTTGCATATTTGTTGGTTACCCAGATGATGTCAAAGGCTACAAGCTTCTTCATCCTACCACACATGAGTTTTTCATTGAGAGGAGTGTTCAATTTGAGGAGAGTTCTTCTAGTTCTTCTCTCAACACTTCTCCTACCACCATCACTTTGGAGTCCTTGTATCATGATGATAGTTCTTCAAAGGTTCATAATACTTCAGATCATGATGAGGAGTATTCTTCCTCCACTTTAGATGATGGTAGTGATCATGAGGATGCACATAGTTCATCTTCAGAGGATGATGATTCTCCTCTAGATTCTCCTCATTCTCCAATTGTAGGGCCTCTTTGGGTTTGTCAGACTTTGTAGTCAATAGGTGATTGGGTAGGGGATCCTTCATATCAAAGTTTTAGGATGCTCCACATGTCTTCCTTGCTTCAACTTTTGATACACAGAATTTTCAGGAAGCTTCTGGTGTCCTCGAGTGGGATGCAACCATGCAAGAAGATTTTAGTTCCTTGGAGAGGAACCACACTTGGGATCTTGTCCCACTTCCTAAGGGAAGGAAACTTGTTCGATGTAAGTGGGTCTATCAAAAAAAAAATGTAGCAGATGGGTTGGTTGACAAGCACAAATCTTGCTTGCTTGCCAAAGTATTCTCCCAAGTTCCAAGGATTGACTACTCTGAGAATTTTGCACCAGTCGCCAAAATGAATAATTATATTCAACTTGTTCTTGCTATAGCTACAACACATAGATGGGATGTTCATCAGATGGATGTGAAGAGTGTTTTTCTTCATGATGATCTTTAGGAGGAGATATACATGGATCAACCACAGGGGTTCATTTAGGATTCTTCACTTGTGTTTCATCTTTGGAAGTCTCTCTATGGCCTCAAATAGGCCCCTCGACTTGGTATGCCAAGATGGACTCCTTCCTTCTAACAATTGGGTTCACTCAATGCCATTCTAATCTTAATGTCTACATATTGTAGCAAGATGATACTCACACCTTCTTAGTTCTCTATGTTGATGACTTGTTGATCATAGGGAGTCACTCATCCACCATTCAGATAGTGAAAAATTCCCTTCATGATCAATTTTTGATGTTAGACTTGGGCTTGTTGCACTACTTCTTTGGCATTGAGATCACTCATTCTTCCTCAGGTATCACTCTTACATAGTCTAAGTACACACTTGATATGCTCTAGAGGTTTCACATGATTGATTGTAAGCTTGCACCGACTCCATTCTTGTCAGAGGTCAAACTTGAGGCTAAGTGTTCTTCACCCTTGGTTGATGGCACTTTGTATTGACAACTTGTTAGTAGTCTCATCTATCTAACTCATACAAGACCTGGCATTTCATATGCAATAGGCATGGTCTCTCGATTCATGCAGGAGCCACATGAGCTACACTAGAAAGTAGCTAAGTGGATTCTTCACTACATCAAGGGTAATCACAACTATGGGATTCATTATGAAGCAGGTGTGGATTTTGACTTGAAGGGACACACAGATTCAGATTGGGCAAGTGATTCTCAAGATCATAAGTCTACTTTAGGGTATTGCTTCTCCCTTGGTTCTGGTCTAGTTTGTTGGTTGAGTAAGAAGCAATTTGTTATTGCTCTTTCATCTACCTAGTTGAGTATCAAGGAGCAATTAATGTTGCTAATAAGGCCATCTAGATTTAGAACATTCTCACCGAGTTTGGCATTCCCTTCTAGAAGCCCATAGTCATCTATTGTGACAGCTAGAGTGTGATTCAAATCTCTCACAATCTAGTTCATCATCAATGGACCAAGCACATCGAGATCCATATGCACTACATTCGAGAGTTGATTCATGGTGATATCATTGATTTCAAGTACTGCCTAACATCAGATCGGAATGTAGACATCTTCACCAAACCATTCACTAAGAGAAAGTTCCTTCATTTGTGAGCTTTGCTTGGGGTGCAGTTGGTGTCCTTGGGGGAGGCTAATTATTCCTTCTCTCTCTATTTTGGAGGAGTTTTGTCCCACTAGGTTTTCTCCTTTTCTCTATTTGATAGATTTATATGCACATGGACCTACCTCATCAGGCTTAGTAGCCGAGACCCATAGTTGCATCTTTGCATTGTATACTTCTCCCTAAGTTGCACTTAAGGGGGGGTGTTGGTGTGAAAGGGGTACTTTATCTAACTAGTTCATTTCCTAGTTAGTTATTCACTTAGATTATTTTCACACCTTATTATTATTAAGTTTACTTAGGGTCCACATGGAATATTTATCACTTTGTGTCTCATATCATAAGATTAAGACACTTGTCACAATCTTATGATACTTATTCACTTTATGTCTCATATCATAAGATTAAGATACTTGTCATAACCTTATGATATCTTATCCCTCACCTTGGCCTATATAACCAAGGGGTTTCCTTTGTAATCATATACCATTCTTTCTAATTATCAATCTTGGAAGCTCTTAATGCATTTTTTCATATTGATATTGCATAATCTCTTGGAGTTCTAGTTTGCATTCTTCTTATTTTTCAAGTTTATGTAGCTTTGATTTTCTCTCAAAAATTTCTTTGGGTTATTCAATCTATTTCAGATTTCTAACACCTTATGTTTAAAGTTTATGAGTAACAACAAGTAACCATTATTAGTCAAGTGTTCTACAAAAACATAGACTACAAATTGATCCATATTATCATATAACTTAGGATTAAGCCATGAAATATAGGAAATGTATTTAATAAGTCCTAATCCAACCATTAAACATGGTAAGGTATATTTTTTACTTAGAAATGGTATATTAAACAAGCCCTTTCCCCATAGTTATCCAAGCACTAGAACCCTTTTGGATTTATAAAAACTACATTTAACATATACATAAACAATCCATTTTTAGTAAATATTTATTTAAAAGAAAATACTATACCTTAACTAGTTGATCTCAAAGTTAATCAATTGACCTATTATTAGTGATGAGAGACCAAAATTCTCTAAAATATTATCCCTAGACTTATACAAAACCCAACTTCATCCCACAAATATCAACCCTTATAATTACTATATAAGAAAATCAAACATATCATAAGATTAAGATCTTATGAGGCATAAAGAAAATCAATAAACTTATCCCAATAATGATCTAGTTAGAATTCCTTAACAAGCCCTCATTTCCCCTTACTAAGACATGGCCACCTCAACAAAAATATATAATCTTCTTTATGAAGAGAATGTGTAAATAAAATTATAATTTGTAATATAACTATTAAGAAGCTATTAATTAAAGTTTAATATAGTCAACAATAATTGCAGTTTGACTTGATAACTTTAACTTAATTACCTTTATACTTTCACTTCCACCTTATTTAGGATTTTTTATTTTCTATTAAGTTTTAAGATCTAGGTATTTTGGATTTTACCCCTCTTAAACCATATTTATGGTTCAAGTGTTCACACACAATATATAAGCTTACGAGATACTTAATGACATTAAATCCTCATTTGAATGCAATCTCTCCCACTTTCACACCTATAGGTAAAACTGGCAATGACACACTAGTATAATTTATATAAATATATTATATGAAATAAGAAAACAAAAGAAATAATACAAATAATTTGAACAATTTATTTTTAAATTTTAAGTTTATGTATTTATTTATTATACTAGTGAAGAATCAACTTAATATTTTTACTTTATAAGAAGAATAAGAAATTGTATTAAGACCACCATAAATGAACTATAATACCAAAAAAAAATTATTTGCAGATTTTTTATTTATATTGGATATTCAAGCAATACCTCGACAAATAGTTTAACTTTCCTTGTTTATAAATAATTAATTTATTTGGGAGTTAGAAGTATTAGTTATTTCTTGTTTTAAGTTATTACTTAAAATTAAAAAGAATGATTGATATGTAAGCAAGGGAATGAAAAATAAGTATTAAATTAATCCAAAAAATCGTGTGATGTACCTTAGTCAATAATATTATTTTAGAGTTAGTTTTAGAAATTGTATAAATTAGAACTTCCTCTCTCACTTATAAATCAAATATATGGAACATGAATTTTATTGAAGAGTTTAGGGAAGAGATTAAAGAAAATATTTTTTCTTTTCTTTTTAACCTTTGAATTCAAATCTACTATTCAATGGTAAATAAAAAGGGGAGATTGGACCTTGTGACCTCTTGCCGTCAACAAGATGCTATAGCCAATCAAGGAAGGGCCCCCACCCTTCTCTTACATGATATTAGAATTAGATCTCTAACAAATTTATTTTGTTAAAAAATATTCAATAATCTATTTATTTCACAACTATAAAAATAACTTCTAAATAATCATATATACAAAACTTCAAACACATTGTATCTCATTTCAATTCTTTTATATCCTTTGAAATATAAATTGATATATTATAAGTATATTTATTCATGCAAAACCAATACTCAACCTTATCCACCAAGCAAACTACATAAGACACATACCTTATTTTATTTTTTTAAATATGTATTAAACTTAATATATATATATATATACAACTGCAATCCTTGAGAATTTCTTACAGTGCACCAAAAATCTCTGATTTAATGTGATGATTGTCTTCCAAATTTTTAGATTGATTTTAAGACAATGCATAATTAGAGCATACAGCCTGGAAGATCAAATCAATCAAGCCTACCTAAAATGGTTGGGTCCACTACACCTAACTAATCATTTCAATCTGTTAAGAGGGAGAATATGCTTCACATAAAAAAGAAATTAAAAATCTTATCCTTTAGAAAGATCTCTTCTTTCCTTTCAACTACAGTCCTCCATGTTCTGCACTACCGATTCTTCCAGACTTTTAAGAAAGAGTACTAATAAAATATTGTGAAATTGCTCTACTGTTGGCCTGAAAACTCTAAATGTTATCTACTTTGTTGTTATAGATAAATTTGCAGTACAACAACACAAGATTGTGCAGAGTTATTTAAAGAAGGGTATTTAAGATGGAGTTAACTGTGTTAGGGACACCCCAGTGTAAGGTAAGGTAAGGTTGGCAAATAGTAGAAAATATCTTTGATTTGCAGAGCCTCATCAGATGTATTGCTATAAAAGAAAAAACCCAACTTAGGCGACTGCAGATTCTGTCGCCATGTCTCCTACTTTATGAAAGTTTTCTTCTCTCAAAGTGTTCTCTTCCGGGAGAAGTCTTCCTCCGGGAAAGAAAGGTTTCCACAGGCGATGAAAAGTTACAGTGCTGACTAGGTTATTCTTTCATCTGTGTTGGAAATATGGGTGGACGTCCTTTTCATTGCGTTTGATTGTGCTCATGTGAGGAAAGCAGTTTTGAGGAACAGTTGGGAGGTCACACTCAAACCTGTGAAAAAGTGTTTAGGGGAGAGGAGCCGAAACGTGTGCGGGGGTCTTAACGTGCGATAGGACAGTGATACATTGGTAATGCACAAGTATCGCTGATCAAGTTGTCAACAAAAAGAAGCCTTGACATCATATGCTCAATTGAGATTTTGAAATTCATATATATACCAACACTTTTTGTTCTTCCTTTCATATCATGTGATGTGTATTGAGTGTTTCTACTTAATATATGATTTTGATTGATTTAGTATTTTTATTGATCTTATTTATCATTTCATAATTAGAAACGGAATTTAATCATTGATTATATTTTATAATTTTTAGATTAGTATTTTATATTCTCTAGTCATATCTATGGGTGCATGTTTACGGGTACAGAAATGATCTTCGATCTATTATATGGCTTGGATTTGACCCCTCAAAGTTTAAATTTAAATTTTAAAATGACACCAAGGTTACACCTTTCCAACTGATTGTTATTTGATAATGCTTGCAATAAAACTTTTGAATTGTGTCTAACCCAAGTATTAAAGGACATCACCCCTAGAACTTTCACATCATCAAGAGATCATCTAGAATCCACTATCTACTATTCAAGCTTATGTAGGGATCTTTATCCAATTAAGTCACTTTCCTAATCACTCTTTCCCATATCATAAATTTTTATATATTCTAATTGCATCTCCTATTTGATAACTAATCTTGAAACCTTAGTTTCACACCATGTCTTTGCATCACCCTTTAGCATTTTGTCTCAAGTTGCTAGATCATTAGGATATTGCTTGTTGTCTTCCTCACTTTTATTAAGAAAAAAATGTTAATTTGGATCCAAGGGCTTGCCATAATGAGAAGAACCCCACTTAGAGTTAGCAAGCTCTCAAAGGTGATTGCTAACTACCAATCACTTATTGCAAGCCCATACACCAAGGAAAAATTTAGTTGTAGCATTAGAAGGTCTATAAGTCACATGTTCATTTCCATGCATGTGGAGTTCATTTGGATTATTTTTATAACTACAAATTTGATCTTGATCAAGTTTTGACAACAATCTAGTTCATATTTCGTCATTTTGCTTCCAACACATCTAAGTTTAAGTGATTTTGATTGAGTATGCACACAAGGATGAGAGCCAAAAAGCATCCAAAAAGCTTTTTGAGGCAACATAAAAGGTAATGCAATTGTATTAATATAAGGCTTAAGCGCATTATAAATGTGAGCACATTTAGGCTTGGGTGATCCAAGCCTAAACACAAGCACATGACAACACAATCCTATTATGATTGATTAAAAACAAAAATAAAGTGTAGAGGTTGCAACTCCGTTTTCATTTTTCCATCCATATAGAGAGCAAAACATGAGTAGGAAAGAACATGGACACATTTCATAGTGAATCAACATTCATTAAAAATGCATTGACATTGAAGATGTAATTTTATATCATTTTTTAGGTAGATTTTGAGGTGGTGAGGGTTTTGATCCTTTTTGTTATAAATTTTATGAGTAACAACAAGTAACCATTACTAGTCAAGCCTCCTAGAAAACACAGACTACAAGTTGATCAATACTATCATATAAATTAGGATTAAGCTATGTAAGATAAGAAATGTATTTAATAATTCATAATCCAATTGTTAAACATGGAAAGGTATATTTTTACTTAACAATGGTATATTAAATAAGTCTTTGCCCCATAGTTATCCCCACTAGAACTCTTTTGGATTTATAAAAACTACATTTAGCATATACATAAATTATCCATTTTTAGTAATATCTATTTTAAAAAATATATTATAGCTTAACCAATTGATCTCGAAGTTAATCAATTGACATATTATTAGTGATGAGAGACCACAATGCTCTAAAATATTATCCCTAAACTTATACAAAATCCAACTTCATCCCATAAATATCAACCTTCATAATTGATATCTAAAGAAATCTAACATATCATAAGATTAAGATCTTATCTAAAATAGATAAAATCAATAAACTTACCCTAGTAACGATTTGGTTTAAATTTCTTAACATGCACTCATTTCCCCTTACAAAAGCATGGCCACCTAAAACAAAGTACAATTTTCTTTTTGAAGAGAAAGTGTAACTAAAATTATAATTTATAATATAACTATTAAGAAGTTTTTAATTAAAATTTAATATAGTTGAAACAATAATTACACTTTGACTTGATAACTTTAACTTAATTACCTCCATACTTTCACTTACTTTATTTAGGAATTTTTTTTCTATTAAGTTTTAAGATAGGTACTTTGGGTTTTACCCCTTTTAATCTAAATTTATGGTTCTAAGTGTTGACACACAGCATATAAGCTTATGAGAGCATGCCATTAAATCTTTATCCAAGTAAAACTCTCCCATTTTCATGTCTATAGTTAAAATTGTCTTGGCACATTAGTATAATTCATATATAAATATATTATATGAAATAAGAAAACAAGAGAAATAATACAAATAATTCCAAATTTTATTATTTATTTTAATTATTATGCTAGCGAGGAATCTACTCAATATTTTTACTTTTTAATTATGTTAAATGTGAATAAGAAATGGTATGAAGACAACCAAAAATGAATTGTATACAAAAAGAGAAAATGTTCACAATTTTTTATTGGTTAATTGAGCATTTATTCTCTTTAGCCTCTAGGACAAAAATAGTATCCCAGTTTCCAAACATGTATGTGTCTACTTTTCACTACAATAATACAAATGAAACTTGTCTAATAGTTTTAGAGGAAAATTAAACTTAGATTTTTATTATGGTAACACTCCATCTTTACTACTCATTTATTCCCTTGAGACAAGGGATATATACGATTATAAGTTTAAAAATAATAATTTTATACTATTTTTTATTAAACATAAACTAATAAATATGTATAATATTACTTTGATCATTATAAATTAAAATATAGAAATCCTATAGATACTTCATTATAAAATATGAGATTTGATATGTATTTTTCTAAAGCTTTTATATTGAATATTCAAACAATGCCTCATAGACATAAATGACTTTTATTGTTCAAGTGAATTGATAAATAATTAGTTTCTTTATGAGTTAGAAATATTAATTATTTAATGTTTTAAGTTATTACTTGAAATTAGAAAGAGTGAATGATGTGTAAGCAAGGGAATGAAAAACAAGCACTATATTGATCAAAATGTGATGTAACTTAGTTAATAATATTGTTTTAGAGTTTTAGAAATTGTTATAGAGAGTTTTGGGAGAAGTTATGAGAATGCAATGCTTTATAAGCATTTGTACAATTCATTGTAGGCATAACTTGAACTCAATAAAATTATTATCATTTTGTGTCTATTATTGTAAAATAATAATTACTCTTCAATTTTGAAATATGTTATCAAAGTATAGGAAAAAGATTTTGGAGTACTATTGTAAGGATGATGTGCGAGGACGTGATTTTGTGGAATTGACAAAAATGTTTGGAATTTCTTAATGCATCAAATAAATTGAATACTTTTCCTTTTTGGTTAAGGGATACTCTTGAGGTGATTTTGTGACAAGGCACAATGCTTGAAGTTGCTCATTTTGTGATATGCAGACCCTCAACCACAAGTCAATGGTTTTGGTACATAGGCAAAGAAATTAAATGAATCATGTAGAGAGACAATGGATTGAAGAAGAGATTGTATTTGAAATGACTATTTTATTGAAGGAAGGTTGTAGCAAGCAATAGAGGCAATAAGAATAAATTGAATTGTCATATTATTAGATGCATGATGGAGTTGTGAAGAAGCACCATACTAACCTATGAGAGGCATAATATCGTCAAAAGAGGCATTCAACAATAGACAACCCATGAGTACATAATATAATTCCATTGCAAAATAAGATTATCATTGTTAAACTAAGCCACAACTTTAGTTTACAATCCAAGTTTGGTCATAGCTATTTGTCTTTGAGTACCAATAATTAAATCAATTATAGGCATTGAATATGTTCAAGGTTTTAATGTCTTTCGTGTGTTGACTAATCTCAAATTTCATTACATGCAAGTATTCTCACTAAGAGGAGGTGGAGTTGTTTGGTTTGCACACTTTACTACCCTAATTTTATTCCACATTAAGTAGACTACATAGAGGAATCTATTTTTATTTTTGGTGCAAATTTTTCTAAGTGGTATTTAATAATGCATGGAGAAATATATTTGAATGAGTGAATGGGATGAATAATAGACATTTCCAACTTACAAAACATTATAGAAGTTCACCAATATTTGTTGTATTCGCATTGTTGGCAATAAGTTTTGGAGTACTTAGAGGCATTTATATACTTTTTTCTATACATTAGAACAAGGTATTAACAATAGGTGTTCAACAAACTTGCATGTAAATGTGTCCATTATAGTTGGTTTATGGCATTCAAATCATTGTTCTTATTGTGGTTAGTCACAATTTCAAAATTATATAATTATTTTTTTGTAAGTGGAGTTATAAGGTAGTATGATTTCATTGTAAGGGTGTAATATTGATTGAAACCATCTATTATTTTCTACATTCAAACATGGTCACATATGGTCCTTGTACTCTTGGGGACATTCATGCTACACTTAGAAAATCTTTCGAAGACTCACATACAACATCAAATGAATAGAGTGTAGTAGAGATAAATTATAGGGTGGAGGAATTAGAGGCTAGAGGAATATTATCATCTCAAACTAGATTCTTGCTTAGAGATGGTACCTTGCATGAGAAGCACAAGTTTTTCTATTTTTTTTATGTGTGTCCCATCATAGAGCAAGAGGGAGCTTAACAATTTTATGATTTGTGAATAATGGAGTCTGTCTCAATCCACAAAGGGAGGAGTGTTATTGTGGATAGTGGAATAAGTCTCAATTCACAACCAGTTAGTATTACAATCAGTTGGTGGTTTTATCTTGTGGATAATTCAATGTGTTTTGATTCACAAAAGGAGTGGTGTACTTGAAAATAATTGACTATGTCTTGATTCACAAGTATTGTTGGATAATCAATATATTTTCCTAGACATGAGCAACATGGGGTGTTCTAAGGAGATTTAGTGATGAGTCAAAACATATTTCTAGATGTGAGTAGTTTGGATAGTTCTAAATGAGCAAAGAGTTTTGGTGGAGATGCTTCTATAGATTTCTAGATGGGCTACTACAATAAGTCCATGTTCCCTGGTATTTTTGTTTTTTAATTTTTTATCATATATGTGATGTAAAACTTATGGAGGGGTGTTTGAAAACTAAGGTTTACATATTTTAATAAAGAAATTAATTTTAGATTTAATAAATATTTAGCTGAGAGTTAGTTTGATAGGGAAGCTGCAGGAAGCAATCATAGATTCCTGCACTAGGCCTTGTCTTAGACCTCCTTGGTGAAATTGCTGTTCCACCCTAACCTATAAGAACTATACCTTGTCTAAGTTCCCCCGGTTCTCTTGCCAACCTCACTATCTTAACAAATTTTGAATAAACCAACCATTCCTTGGTTCAATGCTTCATTCTCCTTTGGCCCTTAATCTGCCCTAAAGACCAAAATAAACTCAACCTTTTTCTAGGTTCTTGCAGGGGTTAGAAAAGGTTACAAAGAATTCAAAATGGTTTTTCTAGGGTTCTTAGACAACCACAAGTTTCTATCTTGCCATCGCTTTCATAAGATGCTTTCCTAGGGTTTGAATGGCTAGTAGCCATTGAGCCTCTGAACAGAAGTAAATTGTTTTTCCCTCCTAAACCCACCAAAGGACTTAGGTTCTTGACTTAGTTAAGGTGTTTCCCCTGTGTAAAACTTCAAGATTTCTAGGGTTTTAGTCTTACTCAGGCTGTGTGTTGTCCAAACACCAAATTTGTCAAACAGCTAGGGTTTCAAAACTGCTCAGAACCAGTTTTAGGATTGGTGAAAAGTTCTCCTCCTAAATGGATCGCTGGGCTCTCCTCCTTGTCACCATACGTGGCCAAGACCTTCCCCTAAATTCTCCAAAAATAATTTCTCAAAAATCTTAACTCCCCTGCAAGTTATCAACGCTATTCTGCAGCCTTTCCTAGCCGGGCTCTTCACTGGCTCGCCTAGGGCAAGGCTTTTCTCATAGCTCCTGCAACCAAAAGAAACCTAAATCCTACCATATTTACAAGTACAAAGATGGAGCCTGACCATGTTCCCAAAATTCCATACTTCCAGGTACGGAGGGAATGCAGCCTAGAACTCCATTTTTACACAGTTCCAGTCAAAACAAAAATAAGGAAAAAAATACAGAATTTACAAGAATGGATGAAAGCGATGGAACAACTATCAAATGCGCCAAAAAAAAAATTCTAGAGGCCTCTCTACATGCTAAAAAAACCTACAAAATTCCTCTTCTAATTCATTTAGCTGCTGTCACACAAACAAGAATCGAAAAACAGAAAATAAGACAAGAACGCTACTTTCTTTAGTTTTTGGAAAACACAGTCCATACAAAAACTTCTAACCCACCAAAAAGGTCGTGGTATGCCTTAAATATGCCTCCAAAATAATTTATGTGCTTGGGTTGAGGCTTAGATGACCTAAAAATGCATTTTTGTAAAACCCGCTATGTTTACAAACACTTAGGCAATTTTTACAACTTAGCCAAAATGAAGAGTTAAAACTACTTAACTCTTGTTAAACTCCTTTCCAAAGTTCAAAGACAACCCCAAGTGCCTAAAACAATGGTCAACATGACCTTATGAAAGCACAACAAAATTTAGACTTCCTACAAAAACTTCAATTAAGCTAAACTTTGCCAGGTGCTCCTGCACCATTCTCCCCCTCTTAGCTCAACCAACTAAGGAACTTTAGGAGAGATTAGAGACATATCAATGCCTTTCTTCTTAAAATATGATTCTTCTACCCAGGTAGCTTCAGATTCATGCTTATCCTTCCATTTGACAAGATGCTCCATGTACACCTTGTGCCTTGTAGTCTTCTTCACTCTTGACTCCAAGATCTTCTCTGCTTGCAGCTTGTCTGGAGTTGGTATGGACATGTTTCTGATGTCCTTGAAGACCTCCTTACTGTCCTAAACTAGATCCTTGACTGTCCCTTTATATTTGATCAAATCAACAACATTGAAAATGGGAGAGATGCCCAAATCTGATGGTAATTCCACCTTATATGCATTCTTGCCATATTTGGCCAATACCTTGCACGGACCCACTCTTTTCATCTATAACTTGGTTGCCATTCCCTTCTGCAATATGGATTTGTTAAGGTGGACCATCACATAGTCCCGAACTGCAAATTGTACATCCTTCCTTGACAAATCAACATTCTCCTTCAACTTTTGGGTTATTGCTGTGACTGTGTTCTTGACCTGCTCATGAATCTCTTTCATGGTCTGAGTGAAGTCTTCAGCATGTCCACTCTTGTTTTCCATGGATCCTAAATCTCTGAGTTCACAAATGCCTCTTGGGTGCATCCCATACACAACCTCAAAAGGACTTCTCCTTGTAGTTCTATTGACACTGTCATTATAGGAATATTCAGCTTGGGAAATCACCATATCCCATGTCTGTCCATATTCTTTAGTCAAGCACCTCAGAAGATTACCTAGCACTCTATTAACCACCTCTGTTTGACCATCGGTTTGAGGATGGTAAGCTGATCCAAATGATAGATTTGTACCCAATCTACTCCATAGAGTCTTCCAAAAATGACTCATGAACTTCACATCTCTGTTAGAAACAATGCTTAGAGGCAAGCCATGGATCCTTATAACTTCCTTGAAGAAAAGATGAGCTATGTAGCTTGCATCATGAGTAACTTTGCAAGGAATGAAGTGACTCATCTTGCTAAATCTGTCCACTACTACATAAACACTGTCAAAACCAGTCTTGGTCTTAGGAAGACCTACCACAAAATCCATGCTCACACACTCCCATGGTCTGTTAGGAATGGGCAGGGTTGATACAAACCAGCATTGCTAGCTCCCTCCTTAGCTTTCATGCATACAACACACTGTTCCACATATTTTCTGACATCTCTTGCTAACTTAGGCCAGTAATAGAACCTTTGAACTAGCTCTAAAGTTTTATTAATACCAAAATTCCCACTAAGACTGCCATTATGCTTTTCTTGAATCATATTTTCTCTCATTGACCCTCTTGGAACACATAACTGATTACCCTTAAATAACAGTCCATTTTGTAGTGTATACTCAGCATATTGGCTATGAAAGTGATTTTCAAAATTAGAACATACCTTGTAGGCTTCTGAGAAGTCTTCATCTTCACCATAGAGATCTTTGAAACTCTCTAATCCAATGCTCTTTAGCTGTATTTCCTGCACTGTCAGCATTCTTCTGCTTAATGCATCTGCCACCTTGTTCATTTTCCCTTTCTTGTGCTTGATAGTGAATGTGAAGGCTTGGATGTATTCCATCCATTTCAAATGTCTATTACTCAGTTTTTCTTGGGTGTTGATGTAACTAAGAGCTTGGTTATCAGTAAAAACCACAAACTCTTTGGGTAACAAATAATGCCTCCACTTCCTTAGGGACTGCACTAAAGCATATAACTCAAGATCATAAGTAGATTACTTTTGCTTGGCTTCATTGAGCTTTTCACTAAAGAAGGCTACATGCCTACCTTCTTGACTAAGTACTCCTCCTATAGCTACTCCACTTGCATCACACTCAACTGTGAACAACTTGTCAAAACTAGGAAACAACAGAATTGGTTGAGTTGCCACTTCTTGTTTCAGTTTCTCAAACCCTTTATCAGCCTCTTGAGTCCACTTAAACTTTGTTTTCAGACCACCTTTAATGGTATCTAGGACTGGTGCACATATACCACTAAAATTCCGTATGAATTTTCTATAGAATTGAGCCAAACCATGAAAACTCCTTACCTCTGTTGTTGTGGTTGGTGTGGGCTAGTTTAGGATGGCTTCCACCTTGCTTGGATCCATCTTTAATGTTCCTTGAGATATTAAAAACCCCAAATACACAAGCTCCTGCTTGAAGAACTCACACTTCTCTAGATTGATTGCCAACTTCTCTTCTTGCAACCTTTTAAGAACCATCTCCACATGCTTCAAATGTTCTTCTGTTGTCTTACTGAAAATCAATATGTCATCAAGGTATACTACCACAAAAATCCCTGTGAAATCCTTAAGCACTTCATTCATTAGTCTCATGAACATGCTAGGGGAATTTGAGAGGCCAAA
>VDFB02000007.1:191067621-191153492 GCA_007258455.2 Sequoia sempervirens
TCATCAAGAGATCATCTAGAATCCACTATCTACTATTCAAGCTTATGTAGGGATCTTTATCCAATTAAGTCACTTTCCTAATCACTCTTTCCCATATCATAAATTTTTATATATTCTAATTGCATCTCCTATTTGATAACTAATCTTGAAACCTTAGTTTCACACCATGTCTTTGCATCACCCTTTAGCATTTTGTCTCAAGTTGCTAGATCATTAGGATATTGCTTGTTGTCTTCCTCACTTTTATTAAGAAAAAAATGTTAATTTGGATCCAAGGGCTTGCCATAATGAGAAGAACCCCACTTAGAGTTAGCAAGCTCTCAAAGGTGATTGCTAACTACCAATCACTTATTGCAAGCCCATACACCAAGGAAAAATTTAGTTGTAGCATTAGAAGGTCTATAAGTCACATGTTCATTTCCATGCATGTGGAGTTCATTTGGATTATTTTTATAACTACAAATTTGATCTTGATCAAGTTTTGACAACAATCTAGTTCATATTTCGTCATTTTGCTTCCAACACATCTAAGTTTAAGTGATTTTGATTGAGTATGCACACAAGGATGAGAGCCAAAAAGCATCCAAAAAGCTTTTTGAGGCAACATAAAAGGTAATGCAATTGTATTAATATAAGGCTTAAGCGCATTATAAATGTGAGCACATTTAGGCTTGGGTGATCCAAGCCTAAACACAAGCACATGACAACACAATCCTATTATGATTGATTAAAAACAAAAATAAAGTGTAGAGGTTGCAACTCCGTTTTCATTTTTCCATCCATATAGAGAGCAAAACATGAGTAGGAAAGAACATGGACACATTTCATAGTGAATCAACATTCATTAAAAATGCATTGACATTGAAGATGTAATTTTATATCATTTTTTAGGTAGATTTTGAGGTGGTGAGGGTTTTGATCCTTTTTGTTATAAATTTTATGAGTAACAACAAGTAACCATTACTAGTCAAGCCTCCTAGAAAACACAGACTACAAGTTGATCAATACTATCATATAAATTAGGATTAAGCTATGTAAGATAAGAAATGTATTTAATAATTCATAATCCAATTGTTAAACATGGAAAGGTATATTTTTACTTAACAATGGTATATTAAATAAGTCTTTGCCCCATAGTTATCCCCACTAGAACTCTTTTGGATTTATAAAAACTACATTTAGCATATACATAAATTATCCATTTTTAGTAATATCTATTTTAAAAAATATATTATAGCTTAACCAATTGATCTCGAAGTTAATCAATTGACCTATTATTAGTGATGAGAGACCACAATGCTCTAAAATATTATCCCTAAACTTATACAAAATCCAACTTCATCCCATAAATATCAACCTTCATAATTGATATCTAAAGAAATCTAACATATCATAAGATTAAGATCTTATCTAAAATAGATAAAATCAATAAACTTACCCTAGTAACGATTTGGTTTAAATTTCTTAACATGCACTCATTTCCCCTTACAAAAGCATGGCCACCTAAAACAAAGTACAATTTTCTTTTTGAAGAGAAAGTGTAACTAAAATTATAATTTATAATATAACTATTAAGAAGTTTTTAATTAAAATTTAATATAGTTGAAACAATAATTACACTTTGACTTGATAACTTTAACTTAATTACCTCCATACTTTCACTTACTTTATTTAGGAATTTTTTTTCTATTAAGTTTTAAGATAGGTACTTTGGGTTTTACCCCTTTTAATCTAAATTTATGGTTCTAAGTGTTGACACACAGCATATAAGCTTATGAGAGCATGCCATTAAATCTTTATCCAAGTAAAACTCTCCCATTTTCATGTCTATAGTTAAAATTGTCTTGGCACATTAGTATAATTCATATATAAATATATTATATGAAATAAGAAAACAAGAGAAATAATACAAATAATTCCAAATTTTATTATTTATTTTAATTATTATGCTAGCGAGGAATCTACTCAATATTTTTACTTTTTAATTATGTTAAATGTGAATAAGAAATGGTATGAAGACAACCAAAAATGAATTGTATACAAAAAGAGAAAATGTTCACAATTTTTTATTGGTTAATTGAGCATTTATTCTCTTTAGCCTCTAGGACAAAAATAGTATCCCAGTTTCCAAACATGTATGTGTCTACTTTTCACTACAATAATACAAATGAAACTTGTCTAATAGTTTTAGAGGAAAATTAAACTTAGATTTTTATTATGGTAACACTCCATCTTTACTACTCATTTATTCCCTTGAGACAAGGGATATATACGATTATAAGTTTAAAAATAATAATTTTATACTATTTTTTATTAAACATAAACTAATAAATATGTATAATATTACTTTGATCATTATAAATTAAAATATAGAAATCCTATAGATACTTCATTATAAAATATGAGATTTGATATGTATTTTTCTAAAGCTTTTATATTGAATATTCAAACAATGCCTCATAGACATAAATGACTTTTATTGTTCAAGTGAATTGATAAATAATTAGTTTCTTTATGAGTTAGAAATATTAATTATTTAATGTTTTAAGTTATTACTTGAAATTAGAAAGAGTGAATGATGTGTAAGCAAGGGAATGAAAAACAAGCACTATATTGATCAAAATGTGATGTAACTTAGTTAATAATATTGTTTTAGAGTTTTAGAAATTGTTATAGAGATTTTTGGGAGAAGTTATGAGAATGCAATGCTTTGTAAGCATTTGTACAATTTATTGTAGGCATAACTTTAACTCAATAAAATTATTATCATTTTGTGTCTATTATTGTAAAATAATAATTACTCTTCAATTTTGAAATATGTTATCAAAGTATAGGAAAAAGATTTTGGAGTACTATTGTAAGGATGATGTGCGAGGACGTGATTTTGTGGAATTGACAAAAATGTTCGGAATTTCTTAATGCATCAAATAAATTGAATACTTTTCCTTTTTGGTTAAGGGATACTCTTGAGGTGATTTTGTGACAAGGCACAATGCTTGAAGTTGCTCATTTTGTGATATGCAGACCCTCAACCACAAGTCAATGGTTTTGGTACATAGGCAAAGAAATTAAATGAATCATGTAGAGAGACAATGGATTGAAGAAGAGATTGTATTTGAAATGACTATTTTATTGAAGGAAGGTTGTAGCAAGCAATAGAGGCAATAAGAATAAATTGAATTGTCATATTATTAGATGCATGATGGAGTTGTGAAGAAGCACCATACTAACCTATGAGAGGCATAATATCGTCAAAAGAGGAATTCAACAATAGACAACCCATGAGTACATAATAGAATTCCATTGCAAAATAAGATTATCATTGTTAAACTAAGCCACAACTTTAGTTTACAATCCAAGTTTGGTCATAGCTATTTGTCTTTGAGTACCAATAATTAAATAAATTATAGGCATTGAATATGTTCAAGGTTTTAATGTCTTTCATGTGTTGACTAATCTCAAATTTCATTACATGCAAGTATTCTCACTAAGAGGAGGTGGAGTTGTTTGGTTTGCACACTTTACTACCCTAATTTTATTCCACATTAAGTAGACTACATAGAGGAATCTATTTTTATTTTTGGTGCAAATTTTTCTAAGTGGTATTTAATAATGCATGGAGAAATATATTTGAATGAGTGAATGGGATGAATAATAGACATTTCCAACTTACAAAACATTATAGAAGTTCACCAATATTTGTTGTATTCGCATTGTTGGCAATAAGTTTTGGAGTACTTAGAGGCATTTATATACTTTTTTCTATACATTAGAACAAGGTATTAACAATAGGTGTTCAACAAACTTGCATGTAAATGTGTCCATTATAGTTGGTTTATGGCATTCAAATCATTGTTCTTATTGTGGTTAGTCACAATTTCAAAATTATATAATTATTTTTTTGTAAGTGGAGTTATAAGGTAGTATGATTTCATTGTAAGGGTGTAATATTGATTGAAACCATCTATTATTTTCTACATTCAAACATGGTCACATATGGTCCTTGTACTCTTGGGGACATTCATGCTACACTTAGAAAATCTTTCGAAGACTCACATACAACATCAAATGAATAGAGTGTAGTAGAGATAAATTATAGGGTGGAGGAATTAGAGGCTAGAGGAATATTATCATCTCAAACTAGATTCTTGCTTAGAGATGGTACCTTGCATGAGAAGCACAAGTTTTTCTATTTTTTTTATGTGTGTCCCATCATAGAGCAAGAGGGAGCTTAACAATTTTATGATTTGTGAATAATGGAGTCTGTCTCAATCCACAAAGGGAGGAGTGTTATTGTGGATAGTGGAATAAGTCTCAATTCACAACCAGTTAGTATTACAATCAGTTGGTGGTTTTATCTTGTGGATAATTCAATGTGTTTTGATTCACAAAAGGAGTGGTGTACTTGAAAATAATTGACTATGTCTTGATTCACAAGTATTGTTGGATAATCAATATATTTTCCTAGACATGAGCAACATGGGGTGTTCTAAGGAGATTTAGTGATGAGTCAAAACATATTTCTAGATGTGAGTAGTTTGGATAGTTCTAAATGAGCAAAGAGTTTTGGTGGAGATGCTTCTATAGATTTCTAGATGGGCTACTACAATAAGTCCATGTTCCCTGGTATTTTTGTTTTTTAATTTTTTATCATATATGTGATGTAAAACTTATGGAGGGGTGTTTGAAAACTAAGGTTTACATATTTTAATAAAGAAATTAATTTTAGATTTAATAAATATTTAGCTGAGAGTTAGTTTGATAGGGAAGCTGCAGGAAGCAATCATAGATTCCTGCACTAGGCCTTGTCTTAGACCTCCTTGGTGAAATTGCTGTTCCACCCTAACCTATAAGAACTATACCTTGTCTAAGTTCCCCCGGTTCTCTTGCCAACCTCACTATCTTAACAAATTTTGAATAAACCAACCATTCCTTGGTTCAATGCTTCATTCTCCTTTGGCCCTTAATCTGCCCTAAAGACCAAAATAAACTCAACCTTTTTCTAGGTTCTTGCAGGGGTTAGAAAAGGTTACAAAGAATTCAAAATGGTTTTTCTAGGGTTCTTAGACAACCACAAGTTTCTATCTTGCCATCGCTTTCATAAGATGCTTTCCTAGGGTTTGAATGGCTAGTAGCCATTGAGCCTCTGAACAGAAGTAAATTGTTTTTCCCTCCTAAACCCACCAAAGGACTTAGGTTCTTGACTTAGTTAAGGTGTTTCCCCTGTGTAAAACTTCAAGATTTCTAGGGTTTTAGTCTTACTCAGGCTGTGTGTTGTCCAAACACCAAATTTGTCAAACAGCTAGGGTTTCAAAACTGCTCAGAACCAGTTTTAGGATTGGTGAAAAGTTCTCCTCCTAAATGGATCGCTGGGCTCTCCTCCTTGTCACCATACGTGGCCAAGACCTTCCCCTAAATTCTCCAAAAATAATTTCTCAAAAATCTTAACTCCCCTGCAAGTTATCAACGCTATTCTGCAGCCTTTCCTAGCCGGGCTCTTCACTGGCTCGCCTAGGGCAAGGCTTTTCTCATAGCTCCTGCAACCAAAAGAAACCTAAATCCTACCATATTTACAAGTACAAAGATGGAGCCTGACCATGTTCCCAAAATTCCATACTTCCAGGTACGGAGGGAATGCAGCCTAGAACTCCATTTTTACACAGTTCCAGTCAAAACAAAAATAAGGAAAAAAATACAGAATTTACAAGAATGGATGAAAGCGATGGAACAACTATCAAATGCGCCAAAAAAAAAATTCTAGAGGCCTCTCTACATGCTAAAAAAACCTACAAAATTCCTCTTCTAATTCATTTAGCTGCTGTCACACAAACAAGAATCGAAAAACAGAAAATAAGACAAGAACGCTACTTTCTTTAGTTTTTGGAAAACACAGTCCATACAAAAACTTCTAACCCACCAAAAAGGTCGTGGTATGCCTTAAATATGCCTCCAAAATAATTTATGTGCTTGGGTTGAGGCTTAGATGACCTAAAAATGCATTTTTGTAAAACCCGCTATGTTTACAAACACTTAGGCAATTTTTACAACTTAGCCAAAATGAAGAGTTAAAACTACTTAACTCTTGTTAAACTCCTTTCCAAAGTTCAAAGACAACCCCAAGTGCCTAAAACAATGGTCAACATGACCTTATGAAAGCACAACAAAATTTAGACTTCCTACAAAAACTTCAATTAAGCTAAACTTTGCCAGGTGCTCCTGCACCATTCTCCCCCTCTTAGCTCAACCAACTAAGGAACTTTAGGAGAGATTAGAGACATATCAATGCCTTTCTTCTTAAAATATGATTCTTCTACCCAGGTAGCTTCAGATTCATGCTTATCCTTCCATTTGACAAGATGCTCCATGTACACCTTGTGCCTTGTAGTCTTCTTCACTCTTGACTCCAAGATCTTCTCTGCTTGCAGCTTGTCTGGAGTTGGTATGGACATGTTTCTGATGTCCTTGAAGACCTCCTTACTGTCCTAAACTAGATCCTTGACTGTCCCTTTATATTTGATCAAATCAACAACATTGAAAATGGGAGAGATGCCCAAATCTGATGGTAATTCCACCTTATATGCATTCTTGCCATATTTGGCCAATACCTTGCACGGACCCACTCTTTTCATCTATAACTTGGTTGCCATTCCCTTCTGCAATATGGATTTGTTAAGGTGGACCATCACATAGTCCCGAACTGCAAATTGTACATCCTTCCTTGACAAATCAACATTCTCCTTCAACTTTTGGGTTATTGCTGTGACTGTGTTCTTGACCTGCTCATGAATCTCTTTCATGGTCTGAGTGAAGTCTTCAGCATGTCCACTCTTGTTTTCCATGGATCCTAAATCTCTGAGTTCACAAATGCCTCTTGGGTGCATCCCATACACAACCTCAAAAGGACTTCTCCTTGTAGTTCTATTGACACTGTCATTATAGGAATATTCAGCTTGGGAAATCACCATATCCCATGTCTGTCCATATTCTTTAGTCAAGCACCTCAGAAGATTACCTAGCACTCTATTAACCACCTCTGTTTGACCATCGGTTTGAGGATGGTAAGCTGATCCAAATGATAGATTTGTACCCAATCTACTCCATAGAGTCTTCCAAAAATGACTCATGAACTTCACATCTCTGTTAGAAACAATGCTTAGAGGCAAGCCATGGATCCTTATAACTTCCTTGAAGAAAAGATGAGCTATGTAGCTTGCATCATGAGTAACTTTGCAAGGAATGAAGTGACTCATCTTGCTAAATCTGTCCACTACTACATAAACACTGTCAAAACCAGTCTTGGTCTTAGGAAGACCTACCACAAAATCCATGCTCACACACTCCCATGGTCTGTTAGGAATGGGCAAGGGTTGATACAAACCAGCATTGCTAGCTCCCTCCTTAGCTTTCATGCATACAACACACTGTTCCACATATTTTCTGACATCTCTTGCTAACTTAGGCCAGTAATAGAACCTTTGAACTAGCTCTAAAGTTTTATTAATACCAAAATGCCCACTAAGACTGCCATTATGCTTTTCTTGAATCATATTTTCTCTCATTGACCCTCTTGGAACACATAACTGATTACCCTTAAATAACAGTCCATTTTGTAGTGTATACTCAGCATATTGGCTATGAAAGTGATTTTCAAAATCAGAACATACCTTATAAGCTTCTGAGAAGTCTTCATCTTCACCATAGAGATCTTTGAAACTCTCTAATCCAATGCTCTTTAGCTGTATTTCCTGCACTGTCAGCATTCTTCTGCTTAATGCATCTGCCACCTTGTTCATTTTCCCTTTCTTGTGCTTGATAGTGAATGTGAAGGCTTGGATGTATTCCATCCATTTCAAATGTCTATTACTCAGTTTTTCTTGGGTGTTGATGTAACTAAGAGCTTGGTTATCAGTAAAAACCACAAACTCTTTGGGTAACAAATAATGCCTCCACTTCCTTAGGGACTGCACTAAAGCATATAACTCAAGATCATAAGTAGATTACTTTTGCTTGGCTTCATTGAGCTTTTCACTAAAGAAGGCTACATGCCTACCTTCTTGACTAAGTACTCCTCCTATAGCTACTCCACTTGCATCACACTCAACTGTGAACAACTTGTCAAAACTAGGAAACAACAGAATTGGTTGAGTTGCCACTTCTTGTTTCAGTTTCTCAAACCCTTTATCAGCCTCTTGAGTCCACTTAAACTTTGTTTTCAGACCACCTTTAATGGTATCTAGGACTGGTGCACATATACCACTAAAATTCCGTATGAATTTTCTATAGAATTGAGCCAAACCATGAAAACTCCTTACCTCTGTTGTTGTGGTTGGTGTGGGCTAGTTTAGGATGGCTTCCACCTTGCTTGGATCCATCTTTAATGTTCCTTGAGATATTAAAAACCCCAAATACACAAGCTCCTGCTTGAAGAACTCACACTTCTCTAGATTGATTGCCAACTTCTCTTCTTGCAACCTTTTAAGAACCATCTCCACATGCTTCAAATGTTCTTCTGTTGTCTTACTGAAAATCAATATGTCATCAAGGTATACTACCACAAAAATCCCTGTGAAATCCTTAAGCACTTCATTCATTAGTCTCATGAACATGCTAGGGGAATTTGAGAGGCCAAATGGCATCACTTTCCACTCATATAAGCCATCATTCATCTTAAAAGTTGTCTTCCACTCATCTCCATCCTTAATCTTGATTTGATGGTAACCACTCTTGAGGTCCAACTTGGTGAAATACTGTGCTCCTCCAAGGCAATCCATTAAATCTTCTATTCTAGGAATAGGGAACCTATACCTAATTGTGATTCTATTTATTGCTCTAGAATTAGTACAAAGTCTCCACTTACCTCCTTTCTTTGTTGCTAAGACCACCGGTACTACACATGGGCTGATGCTCTTTTGAATCAATCCTTGATCCAATAATTCTTGGACTTGCCTAGCCACCTCTTGGCTCCGCTCAGGTGTAAGCTTGTATGCTGCTTTGTTAGATAATGAAGCTCCAGGTATGAAGTCAATTTGATGACTTATAGCTCTCCTTGGAGGTAAAGTTGCAGGTGTACCATCACTAACTATGCTCTTGTACTTATCAAGCAACTTTTGGACTGCTTCTGGTAAGACTTTCCTTTCAGTATTTTCTTCCTCTTTGGACTACATCATGATCACATATCCTTCATTTTCTTGGTGTAGGTCCTTGAGGAATTCCTTGCCACTTCTCAACATAATGTTGGGTACCTTTGACTGTCCCTCATCTTCCTTTGTCAATGACTGCAGCTTGAAGGTTCTTCCATCCTTCTTGAATGAAATGGTGTTCTCTTTCCCATCATAAATGGCACTTCTGTGATATTTCCATGGTCTGCCTAGTAGCAGATGGCATGCATCCATGGGTAATACATCACAAACTAGCTTGTCTTTATAGCCTCCAATTGAAAATTCCACTGTTACTTGCTCATTCACCAAAACACTCTGCCCTTTATTCAACCATGTGACCTTGTAGGGGTTATTGTGTGGTACCTTCTCCAATTTTAGTTTAGTTACTACCTCTGAGATGATATTGTCTATTGAACCAGAATCTACAATGACTTTGCACACTTTTCCAAGTATCTTGCACCTTACTCTAAAAAGAGCTCTTCTTTGCTTAGGTTCCTCTTTGACTGGCTGCCTGATCAGAACTCTGTTAAACATCAAATTCTCTCCAATTTCAGATTCTATATGAATGATCTCAGTTTCCTTAGGACTCATGGTGTCCTCTTGTGCATAAGCCACTCTCTTTTCATTGCTAGATGATGATGCTTTCTCCGGGCACCTATAAGCAGGGTGACCTAGTTGGTTACAATGATAACACTTCATGTTTGCAAAGTAAGAATTACCCCTGCCTGCTCCTCTTCCTCTGTTTGAACCTCCTTAAGGTCCTCTTCCTCTGTTAAATCCTCCTCTTGAAGATGTTTCACCTCCATGCTCATTGATTTTAGATTCTCCTTGGTTTCTTTGATCATTACCTCTACCTTGGTAACCACCACGCTGCCCTCTTTGATCTCTGCCTTTGCCTCTACCCTTAGAGGACTGATCTTGCTTCCTCTTATTCCTTTCCTCAATATTTATAGCCAACTGATAACATTGATGTACTGTTTTGGAACTCAAAAGAGCCATCTCTTCTTGGATGTTCCACTTCAAGCCATTAAGGTATCTAGCCACCTTTAGGCTCTCATCCTCTATCACACTTGATCTCAAGCAAAGCTTCTGAAACTCTTTAGTATAGGTGTTGACATCTTGGTCTTTCTACCTTAGACTTTGCCTCTTCTTGTGAAGTTGGATCTCATAGTCATCTGGCATGTAGGCTTCCTTTACCTTAGCAACCATTCCTTTCCAGGTTGATATGGGCTGTTTACCTTCTCTTTCTCTTTTAGTCTGAACAAATTTCCACCATGTCAAGGCTGATCCTCTCAACCTTGATTTAGCAACCTTCACCTTCTGTGCTTCAGTGACTCCATCACACTCAAAGTTATTCTCCATGCCTTCTATCCAATCCATGACCACATCAGGATCCATCTTTCCACTGAACAGTGGTATGCCCTCAAGTCCTTTTCCACTCAGGGCTTTCAATGCCTTCAAGAAAGGCTCCTCCTCCAAAACAGGGTCAGGTGCAAGGACCTTGTCCTCCTCTGCAACCTCTTCTTCCTTTGGTACCGTTCCTTCCAACCTTCCATTGTTCAATGCTTTCTCAAGTTGCTCTATTCTTTCTTTTAAGGATTTTTTGTCCTCTTCTTGTTCTTCAACCCTCTTGGCTAACTATGAATTTGTCACCATGGCAGGGGTTTCACTTGACTCAACTTCTAACATATAAGCTGCTTTCCCAAATCTTTTGCTTGCTCTGATACCAATCTGATAGGGAAGCTGCAGGAAGCAATCACATATTCCTGCACTAGGCCTTGTCTTAGACCTCCTTGGTGAAATTGTTGTTCCACCTTAACCTATAGGAACTCTACCTTGTCTAAGTTCCCCCAGTTCTCTTGCCAACCTCACTATCTTGACAAATTTTGAATAAACCAACCATTCCTTGGTTCAACGCTTCATTCTCCTTTGGCCCTTAATCTGCCCTAAAGACCAAAATAAACTCAACCTTTTTCTAGGTTCTTGCAGGGGTTAGAAAAGGTTACAAAGACTTCAAAATGGTTTTTCTAGGGTTCTTAGACAACCACAAGTTTCTATCTTGCCATCGCTTTCATAAGATGCTTTCGTAGGGTTTGAATGGCTAGTAGCCATTGAGCCTCTGAACAGAAGTAAATTGCTTTTCCCTCCTAAACCCACAAAAGGACTTAGGTTATTGACTTAGTTAAGGTGTTTCCCTTGTCTACACCTTCAATATTTCTAGGGTTTTAGTCTTACTCAGGCCGTGTGTTGTCCAAACACCAAATTTGTCAAACAGCTAGGGTTTCAAAACTGCTCAAAACTAGTTTTAGGACTGGTGAAAAGTTCTCCTCCTAAACAGATTTTTGGGCTCTCCTCCTTGTCACCATACATGGCCAAGACCTTCCCCTAAATTCTCCAAAAATAATTTCTCAAAAATCTTCACTCCCCTGCAAGTTATCAACGATGTTTTGCAGCCTTTCCTAGCCGGGCTCTTCACTGGCTCGCCTAGGGCAAGGCTTTTCTCATAGCTCCTGCAACCAAAAGAAACCTAACTCCTACCATATTTACAAGTACAAAGATGGAGCCTGACCATGTTCCCAACAATTCAATACTTCCAGGGATGGAGGGAATGTAGCCTAGAGCTCCATTTTTACATAGTTCCAGTCAAAACAAAAATAAGGAAAAAAAACACAAAATTTACAAGAATGGATGAAAGCGATGGAACAGCTATCAAATGTGCCAAAAAAAAACTTCCATAAGCCTCTCTACATGTTAAAAAACCTAAAAAATTCCTCTTCTAATTCATTTAGCTGCTGTCACACAAACAAGAACCGAAAAACAAAAAATAAGACAAGAACGCTATTTTCTTTAATTTTTGGAAAACACAGTCCGTACAAAAACTTCTAACCCACAAAAAAGGTCGTGGTATGCCTTAAATATGCCTCCAAAACAATTTAGGTGCTTGGTTCGAGGCTTAGATGACCTAAAAATGCATTTTTGTAAAACCCACTGTGTTTACAAACACTTAGGCAATTTTTACAACTTAGCCAAAATGAAGAGTTAAAACTACTTAACTCTTGTTAACCTCCTTTCCAAAGTTCAAAGAAAACCCCAAGCACCTAAAAAAATGGTCAACATGACCTTATGAAAGCACAACAAAATTTAGACTTCCTACAAAAACTTCAATTAAGCTGAACTTTGCCAGGTGCTCCTACACCATAGTTCTTATAAGGTAGTTTAGAAAGTTTTCAGAGAAGTTATGAGAATATAATTCTTTACTAGCGTTTGCACAATTCATTGTAAATATAACTTGAACTCAATAAAAATATTATCATGATATGTTTATTACTATAAAAAAATTAATTGCTCTTCAATTTTCTAATATTTTTTAATAGTTGTCACTTGTTAATGTATATGGATAGTTTAATATAATTTCTTTAATTAGTATAGTATTGTTACTTTAATTTCAAAGTTATTAATATTTATTTATTTTACTATGGATAAACACTTTTGATTAAATTTGTGAACTCGAAAGAGGGAATATGAATAGGCTCAATCCTTATAAAAAGTGTAGACACTGAAAAAATGTCTTGGTCTGCAAGCGTCATTTTTCTTAGTCTTCTTCTTTGTATAATTAAATAATTTTAATTACTTAATTAATTCATCTCTTGACCTTTATTCTACTATGATCAATTAAATAAATTTAGTTGCATCACTAACACCATTTTCTTCAAAAATTAAATAAATTATCATTTATTTAATTATTTACCTTTCGTCATTCGTCTATAGTTAAATAATTATTAATAATTATTTATCTATTCATTAATCTTTCAATTCTTTTATAGTTAAATAATTATAAAAATTACTTAATTATCTCTCGTCATTTCTTCCCTATTAAATAATCAATCTAAATTAATTATTTAATTCCCCTTCTCTATTTCCCCTTATTTAATTAAATTGGTTGCATAAATCATTTTATTTAAATGCCCACTTTCTTTTTCCACAAATAAATAATTTAAATAAATTATTTATCCTCCACTTGGTCAATGATTCCTTCTCATGGATTAATTGATTTTAATTTTTAATTCCTCCATTATCTCCCTCCACTATCTCATTTTTGAATCTCAGCCATTGATTATCTCTAATCTCTTTTCGATTTCAACCATCCATTTCATAGCCATCCCTAGCCTACTACTTTGTGGTGCATGTATCCTCAATCGTCAATATGAGAATCTTTCTAGAAGCTCGATCTCATCTGTCCATTCAAATGGCTGTCTATAAAAGAAGCTCTTCTCCTTCATTTTCTATTTAACAACCACATATCTCTGAATTTCATGCTTATTGTTTGTGGGTACTTGCATATACACACAACTATCTAAGGGCTAACTTGCAAAGGTTGTTTGAGGAGAGACAAGGGAGGTGATTCAACTTGAACATAGGGAGTGCTTTTGTTTGAATGCTTTCATTTCATTCCTCATATTTGTTTGTTCTCTCTTGTTTTTGATTGGGATTTTAGCTTAAATAGTGTTGTGGTTGTCACATAATCTATGCTATTTGAATTTTCCTATCTTACATTGGTGAACCTGACGTGAAATGGATAAATTTTTGAAGAAAATTTGTGTTTTGTTTTTTGTTTTTACTGTGTAATAAGTTATGAGCCACAACTGCAAAGCACAATGATGCAACTGAAGGCGTGTTTCCAAAATTCAAAATAATGATGCAATCGTGACGAGCAACAACACAACTGAAGGTGAGAATCCTAAATTTTAAATAGCAATGCAACTGTGAAGGGGATCAATGCAACCAAACATAGTCTCTCATATTTGAGAAACAACGCAACTGCAGGCCCGAACAATGCATTACAGTGCCAAAACTGTCATCCCAAATGACATAATTGTTTGTTTAGGTATAGCTTTTCAGTTTTTAGTTTTATTCGAGTTTTTCCTTTTGGGTTTTCTTTTGAATAGGGTTTTTGGTTTGCTAACCTTCTATTTTCAGTGTGTGGCATTGGAATTGAGGAGCTTTACAAAAAAAATCTTTTGAAACAATCGAGCTTACACACCTTTTCATTTAATTTAATCAATTTTGTTTGTTTGCTTTCAACTACAAATTTGCATCACACTCATAAAGGTTAAAATGAATATGCATTTTCATTCATAAAGGCTAAAATGAACAACAAAATGCATATCTTCACTCATGAGATTTAAAATGAACTTGCATCACATGTCATTGGTTTAAAAAGAACACAAGTGTTTGTTTGACCAAAACATCGTATGAGCCAACAAGTCTTACATGGTTGAAACAAGGTCACGAACTAAAATAAAGGACATGGATTCCTCAAATGACCCCTTTTCTAGTCCACATCATGACACCAACTTTGGATCAAATTCAAATTAATCTACACCACATAGAGACCCAATCGACACACTTGACAATCTAGGCTTAGATGCATTCAACAAGAAATTGACTCCCGAAGAGATTGAAAGAGCTTATCAAGATCCAAGGATTTTGTGCCTTTTTGATGAGCTCGTTGGTGTTGATCCTAATAGATACTTTTATGCAATAGCCAAAAAGGGTGCTAAACTTTCTCAAGGCTTTGATGTCTCCACAATTGTGGAAGGAGCTACTCAAAACCCATTTGCATTAGGGATGCCATCTACACAACAAATGTCTACTACATTACCACTTGGGACAACACACATGGCCACCACTACAACACATATCCCTAATATCTCCACATTTGGAAACAAGATAATTCATGCAACCACATAAGGAATTTTTTTACATTTGGTAGCTCATCAAATTCCATGGGTAAGACCTTCAAAAATCCTCTTTTTCAAAATACCAAGCAAGGTCCTATGTCTCAAGGTCCTACACCTATATTTTAAAACACTAACCAAGGTCCTACATCTCAAGGTCCCACACCCATATTTCAAAGGAAAAATCAAGGTCCTACATTTCAAATTCAAAACACTGCCCCATCAAATCAAAATTAACCAAACAAATCTAGGAGAATTCATATTGTCCCATGAAAAATGCCAAATCAAAACACCAACCAAGGACCCACTCCCTCATTCCAAAACACTAATCAAGGACCTACATTCTCAAACACCAATCAAGGACCTACTTTTTCAAATGCTAATCACAGACCTACCCCATTGTTTCTAGGACCTACTCCATCCTACCAAAACACTAATCAAGGACCCACACCATCTTTCCAAAATACACATCAAGGTCCAACATTTCAAATCCAAGGTACAAATCAAGGGCCCACATCACAATTTCAGAATGCTATACCAAATACAAGCATGACTTTTGGGACAAATCTAAATGCCAATTTCACTCCAAACCAAACCAACACCCATGCAACATTCACACATCAATATCAACAAGGAAACCAAGATTCCATGCCACAAAATTCCAATCCAAATCCAAATCCAACATATGACCTCAACACCAATGCCATAACACCAAGTCAAGCCAACACAAAACCATCTCTTGTGAACACTTTGATGCAACAAATACAAGCCATACAACAACAGATGACAAACATGCAATTAGGGACCAACAAGAAAACTTATTCTATGGAGTAATTGTTCCCCTATCCATTTGAAAAAAACCTATACATGTCGCCCTTCCCCCCTCACTTCATGACACCAACATTACCCAAGTACAAAGGAAAGTTTATCCAGTGGAACACATATGAGAATTTAATATGGCATGTATGGAAATTGTATATGATCCTACCAACTTGATGAGACTATTCCCACAAAGTCTAATGGGGCCAAACCTAGATTGGTTCGCACATCTTCCTCGAGGGATTAGAACATGGGAGGAATTGGCTGATAAATTCATTAAAGAATATTTTTATGGTTAGGAGTGGAGGAAAGGAAAATAATGGCTCTCATCAAATGGGAGAAGGTGTGTGCCTCAAAGAAAGGAGGGTTAGGAATCAGAAGATTAAATTGTTTAATAAGGCTTTGGTGGCGAAAATGGGTTGGTTTCTCTTGGAAAATGAAAAAGATTGGGCTATAATCCTAAGGGAAAAGTATCTTAAAAATAAGGACGCTAGCTATTTTCTAAGGAAGAAGGAGCTTCCAAATGGGTCTGTGTTTTGGAATAATCTCCTTAAAACTAAAGGAGTTCTGATTAGAGTTGCAAAAATGAGGATTGGTAATGGGCTAAACACTGATTTCTAGGATGACCCCTAGTCCACACCAGCCCCACTATCGGCCTTTGGAGATCTCCAACAAATCAGAATGATACTAAAAAGAGAAATTGGAAAAAAAGTTTCTAATTATCTAGTGTGGGAAGGATTGTGATCCAGGTGGAAAATCTTCAAAGACTACCTAAATAATGTTGTTCTCAAGGGAAGCAAACAACAAAATTGGGATGTTGCTATTGACTTGCTTATGAAACAAATTGGAAATCTTGACCTCTTTTCAAGAAATAGAAAGGATGAATGGATCTAGACAAAAAATGCTAATGGTAGGTTCTCGGTTAAATCTACCTATGGCTCAATGATGCAGCAAACTATGGTTTTAGGTTCTTTTGACTGGCTAAAGGTCTAGAAGAAGAATCTAATCCCAAAAAATTAATTGCTTTTGGTGGATAGTTATACATGGTAAGATCCTCACTATAGACAACCTAAAGAAAAGAAGTTGGTATCTTGTCAATAGATGCAATCTTTGTAATGAAGAAGAGGAAACTATCATGCATCTATTTTTTCAATGTTCTTATGCCCAAGAAGTTTGGGGTTTTTTTCTTAATGCTCTAAAGGTGGAGTGCATTTTTCTTGCCAATGTACAAATGTTTGTGGAAGGATGGAACTTTTTCCCTTATTCCCACAATATAATTAGTGATCTGTGGGGACAAATTCCCCTATTTTTGGCTTGGGGCTTGTGGAAAGAGAGAAATAATAGAGTGTTTAGAGAGACTGCTAGAACTAGTAAGGAGCTATGTTTAATTGTTAAAAGAAAAATTTAGGAAAATGTGGAAAGCTGCAAGCACAAGCAAGCTAAGTAACAACCAACACAACAAGATCGCTAAGCATAAAGCAACAATGGGAGCTTTCCCATGACTTAAATAATGTTAACTAGCTAAAACAACTTACAAGAAGGAGCACTATCTGGATCCCCTCAGATCCAAGATGGGTGAAATGCAACTTTGATGGTTGCTCAAAGGGGAATCCTAGACGGGTTGCTACTGGTGGAAAAATAATGGATGATAAGGGTTCTTATCTGACTGGATACATCTGTAGAAACCTAAATTTGACCACTTCCATATGGTCAAATGCATCTTCTTAACCATCCTTTTGCTCGTTTAATTCATCCTCTTTGCCAGTATTAATTAAATCATTCATTTAATTAATATTTTGTGTCTTACATAAGGTTTCTAAATTATTTAATTTAATAAATACTTTTCCCCTCTTTCCTCTGTAAATTAAATAAATATATATCACTTTATTTAATTTAGTCATATTATCTTTTGGAATTTTAAATTTATTTTTAAAATTCCTCACTTTCTCTCTCATTGTCACATCCTCCAACTTTTGCAAGTTGGTCTCTAATCCCTCTTAACAATCTAACCCTCTTTCTTAGTCATAATTAATTTATGATTAAGATGTGCACACCCCTAATCATCATTAGGGTCCCATCCTCCATAAATTTTCACTTGTCTTTAATCTATCATTAATTTGTCTAATCAAGTATTTGCACAACCTTAATCACTTAATTAGGTCATCCCTAATCCCCATATCATTTATGGAATGTGTCCTAAGTCAACCTTATTAAAGACTTTCTCTTTTTGAAGAAGGCACTCCATTCCCTATGTGAATTTTTAATTCACATTTAATCCCTCAATGCATCCCTTGGAATTTAAAATTCTTTCTCATCCCCATGTGGATATTTGAGGAATTTTTAATTCCTCACATATCATCTCACCCACATGGGGACAAGGACATCCTTTATGAGGACATCTTGTCCAATCCCAAGGTACTATGTACTACCTCCATGTCATGTACTATCCTTCCACCTCATGGGTATGTACATGATCATGATGGGCCAAAAAGTGGCAATATGATGGGTATGTGGCTGACGACTTTTTTTTTACCCAAAATTGATGAAACAAAAAGGGTTTTAAAAGGAGATTCTTAGCTTTCCACTAATATAAATTATGTTTTACTTTGATTTTAATAAGTAATTATTATTCATTTTCTATTCAAATTATGACTAAAATCCTGATTGAAAGACTGATTGAAAAACATCTATAGCTTTCAAACGATATCACATTTTTTGAATCCAAAACATGTGTCACAATCTATGCTTCACATACTATAGGATTAAAAAAAGAAAAATTGATTTCATAAAGTTTTGACCAAGTTAAGGTGGTCGACATACAAGTTTTTATATTTTTAAAAGTTATAATAAAAAATCATAATTAATTATTTACTTGGAAACAAATTAAAAAAATATGCATCACATCGGGACATGAGTCCTCTACTTATAATATATAAAATATTATAAAAAATATTATCATTTTATTGTGGTTAGGGTGGTCACACACCTACTTATTTTTCCCTTGAAATTTAAGTACTCATTGAAATTTCAAATTTTCACCAAATAGATTTCTTTTTTTTTAAACAAACCTAGTATTTTAGAAACTAAATTCAATTTTCTATAGATTCTATTCTTACATATTTTTAAAATAATATAGATAACTTATTCAAATTTTTACGTCAAGTTGCCTAACTTATATTTTTTTAATTTTTTAGCCACTTAAGGGCATGCTTTTTCCATGATGATCTTGCACATACCCTCATGTCCACTTCATCATTTTCAAGCCACTTCATATGCAACATGTCAAAATGTGAGGGCTTATGAGTTCTCAACTCACCATAGCCCTACATATTGATCTTGGTGGCTCAATCTTGACCGTCCATTTCCCTAGAGAATTCCAAAATCTCTATAAATACCCCCTCTTTTCTCTCAATTTGGGGGAGATCATTCATGCTAGCCAAACTCTTGCAAAAAAAATTCTTGAGCCATACTTAACCATTTTTCATACTTTCATCCACTTTCATCCATTTTCCATCCATCTTACAATTCACATTTGCATCTCTTGCCATCCAAGGAGCATACAACACCAAAGATCGAAGGGCCAACCAAAGGATCGATTCAAGACAAGGTTAAAGGTTTTATTTTGTTGTATTTATTTTGTATTGAATCCAACTAGGATAATGTTGAGGTGTAGGGTGTCTTTTGTTGTTATTGTGCACTCTCTTGTTTGTTGTTCATTTTCTAAAACTAAAATTCACCCTATCACATTTTTGGCATGCCCGGTGGGACCCACAAATGGGTCTCTTGTTTTCACGTTTTCTATTTTTTGACATTTTGTAGGTGCAGATTATAGAGGGGTGGACCCAACCTACAAAGGGGTGAATATGACCTATAGAGGGGCGGACTTGACCTTCCTGGGGTAGACCCGACTTATAGGGGCAGATCTGACCTGATAGACAGACGAACTTTACCTCCACAGGCGGACCCGTCCTTGCCCAAGGGCAGACCTGCCCTCCACAGACCACAAAAGGTGTTTTTAGCAAAAAATTTATAAAGGGGCGGACCTAACTTGTAGATAGGTGGACCTTCCCTCTAGACAGGTGGACCTGACCTCTAGACAGGCGGATTTTCCCTAGACAACTTTTTCCAAAAGGTAAAATTTCACTTTTTAGCAATCTTTTTGGTTGTTTTAAGGGATTTTAACCCCCTAACTAGGCACATGGTTTAACTAGGAGGTGTCAATCAACCTTGTTTTTTGTGTTTTTGGGTGAACTATTTGATGTATCCAATCCCCTTATGCCATTCGACGATCCTGGGTGACGAGAAATCATAGCTTACCAAGTCTTTTGAGTCATCCTTTTTTATTTTTCTTAGTGGGACCTGCTTGGGGATTTCATCACCCCAAGGGATGATTCCAACCATGCATACCAGCGAGGTATATAAAGGAGGGAGAGTGAAATTTGTACCTTAATCCAACCATGTTGTAATTAGTGAAGTGTCGGGATGACGTGAAGAGTTGGTTCGAGCCTTTAAGGTTCCCGAATCACGCTTGTAATAGTTTGGTGTTCACAGTTTGGGCCTCACGTATCAGGTGTATATCAAGGACTCCCTAGTAACCATGTTCATCCTAGATTAGAAGACTTTGTCGGCCAGACCCTCTCCACTAAACTTAGGTTTGTGTTGTCTGAATTGTCTTGTTTGTGCGAAACCAGTGATTGTCTGATTCATTTCGCTTAGCCATATCCTTTTCATTGATGATTATTGTGTTTTGAGTCCTTTTCCTTAGTCATTTTATCAAAATTCAAGTTTAAACCTATCTAGGGGCAAACCCGACCTCTAAACAGGCGAACTTGAGCTTGAACTAGCCTTTTCCAGCCTTTTTCAACCAATTTTCACTAGCTTTTGCTCCATAGGCAGACTTGCCCTCCCAATAGGCGGACCTGCCCTCCCGACAAGTGGACCTACCCTCCAGGGATGAACCTGACCCATCTAGGGGCAGACGTGACCTATAAACCAGTCCTTTAGAGCCTGTTTTAGCCATTTTTGACCAAATTTTGCTCCATAGGCGGATCTGCCCTCCTGACAGGCGGACCTAACCTCTTGATAGGAAAAATTTCCCTCCACGGGCAGACCTGACCCATCTAGGGGTGGACCTGACCTTTGACCCACCCCTTTCAGGCCTGTTTTGGCAAAATTTGACCATATTTTATTCCTTGGGCAGACCTGCCCTTCATAGGGGCAGACTTGACCCTTGACAGATCAGCTTCTTCATCCATTTCATCATTTGGGGCCCTTGTTTCATCATTTCAATCACTCATCTCCCCGTTCTGAACATCCATACACCCATTTCGAGAATCCATTCACCCATTCATAGTCCTCATTTACCCATTTTGGACCACCGGTATCCCATTGAAACCTCGTTAAAGAGGTTATCCGAAATGACCTAGGTGTTCATCTCTAATCGTCATCCATCAAAACTGACTTAGGATTGTCATCCGTCCTAAGTCGGTCATCCTCCTTGGCCCAATCAATCCACTTCAATCTCAAGGTGGATTTGGTGCTGTTATCACACATCCGCCCTTTAGTCGGTTAATCAACACCTAGTGTTACCAATGATCACTCTTGAAATCAGTTTCAGATTTCGGTCATTATCATTCATCCTAATCAATCATCAATCCAAATCAAATCATCATATTATCCAATCCTGGTTGGCCGATTTTCTACCAATCAACTCAATCCGATCCCATCAAACAAATCCATTTCGTATCAATCATCCTTATCAGCTAATCAATCATCAAATCAAATCAATCCTTTCATCACCAAGGTCATCCTAACATCTTAGTCCATCATATCATCTTGCATGCCCGTTTGGACCCGATCACAAACAAGGAAAATGGGCGAGCAACAAGCCCAACCAAACATCCCTCAAGATCCCAACAACCCAGTTAATGTCTCACAAGACCCCCATAACGGTGTGAACATCCCTCGAGATCCACACAATGGTACATCATCACAATCCAATATTGGCGGTCAAAACACATCACCACCTGAGGATGAAAACATGGTCATTCAACCCGAACTTACATTTGAGGAGCTCTTTAGTAACCCTGTCAATGTGCAAATGACAGATTACCTTCTCAAAAAGCATGGGGAAGAAATCTTGGTTCACTTAATTGAAAAAGGTGTCAAGTTTCCATTAGGTATCGACCTATCCAAGTATAGCAATTCCACACCTAACATACCCCAAGGTTCACAAAACGCACCAAGTTGGTATCAACCTGAATTCGACAACGTTGTTCTCTATCCCATTAGTAATCCTCTGCATCCCGCAATCTCAGTCATAGGGGCTCCTCTAGCAGTTGATCCCAATGATCATTTTTCCTTTGGCATGCCACAAAATGTTCCGCAACAACCGCCATTAATGCTAACGACACCACCCCTTTCAAATCAACCTCCCATCAATGCTTGGGGTACCCCTTTTACTGCATTTCCTCCACCAGCTAGGGCCATAAACCTACCATCGCCTTCATACACATCTCCATAGCCTCCCCAATCTAACCTACCACCTCCAATATTGCCACAAGGGACATCCCAACTGAATGCCCCCTTTGGTACCCAACAACCTCCATTGCAAAACGCCACTGCATTATCTCAACCGCCCCAACAACAACAATCGCTATATAGCCCACCAATTTTTTTGCAATAACCAACATACTAGTCGCAAAATAATTCATCCTGACCTCCCACTCAAACCATATCCATGTTCCCCACATCCATCCTACGTCTGTGAGCTCAAACAAAACACAACATCTCAACTCGGCCCACACAACATCTCACATCACACCAGCAACCACCACAACATCATTATTACCATAACCAACAATAGTCCTAGTAGCAACTAATTTATGCGGCCTCCCAACAGTTGCAACAATACCCTCATTATCAATAGGTCAATCCTCAACATCACATCCAAGCTCCTCAGCAGCCTACCTCACTTTTTTACCGAACAAATCCATACTATGCCTCACAACAACAACCCCCGTACCAGAAAAATCCCTCAGCATACCAGCAAGGGACGTCATCATCCCACTACCAAAATCCATACCTCAACATTCTGATGCTCTCTCAGCAAGATCCTTTATACCATCCATATCTGTCTAACCCGCCACCGATTAACTCAGATCTATTGGAAATCAAAGCTACTCTGAGAGATCTCCAAGTTGGGACTGGCAAACAATCATTCAAATTTGAGGACATATGTCCATATCCATTCGATCCCTCCATTTCGCTTATCCCCTTCCCTAAACATTTTGAAATACAATTCGACAGATACAGGGGGAGCAAAGATCCTAAGGCCCACTTGCAAGAGTTCTACTCCCAGTGTCAGGAAGTTATGCACAACAAAAACTATCTCTTGCACCTGTTCCCATGAAGCCTGACAGGCAATGCCCTAGAGTGGTTCATAAGCCTCAAACAAAGGTCCATAAAATATTTTGCAGACCTGTCCAAAAATTTTGTTTCCTACTTCTCCTTCAATTTGGAGGACATTGACACCTTAGATCTCCTTAAGGAGAAACAACATGAGGGGGAAACCTTTGCTAGCTACCTTCAAAGGTGGTGTGCACTAGCAAGCCGAATGAAAACCCCTCTAAAAGAAAAGGACATGGTCACCCTCTTTGTGGAGAAATCTCATCCCGACATGGCTCATAATTTTAGGTTACAATGTGTCACCACTTTCATGGAGATAGTGGAAAAGGGGCCCATCCTTGAATGTGCCCTTGTTGCCAAAGGGCACATCAAGATACACAACCAGGACAAGGAATGGTCATTTGGTGACAAGCCACATTTCTGGAACAAGAACAAGAATGCAGTGAATGACGACATCACTGATACTAAACACGTCCAAGTGGCTAATACATCCCAAAGACAACAACCATCCATACCTAATGCCATATCCATACCATAGGGGGCACCTCGTCCTCCTCAAAAGCCAAATCAGAACAATTAGGGGAACGCTAAACACCAGTATACTCAATTAGGAGAACCCTTGAGTGTCGTCTTCAATAAGTTGTTACATATCAACTATCTGATCACCTACCCTATCTCCAAACCACTTGACGAATCCAAACCTAAGACTGCATGGTTTATGGAAAATGAATATTGTGAGTTCCATAAAATCAAAGGACACACTCTGAATAAGTGTCAAGGTCTCAAAAACTATGTCCAAGATCTTATCGATCGAGGAGATATCAAAGGTGACGCTAGTCAAGCTTCGTCATCTAATGCTCAGTTGCAAATATATCAAAACACCTTTCCAAACCATAATCAAGGCACGAGTACCTCCAACAGCAATCCCAAAGACAGCAGAACAAATAACGTAAGCTATAAGAATGTACCCCTCAATTACGAGGGTATTATTCATTACATTGAGTAGGTAGAACCCCATGTATCTATGATACATGTCAAAGCCAAAGACCCTTAGTGTACTGTTACTACATGATGATCCCACATCACTGTCCCTGCAGCCTCCACACCCACCCAGCCAAGTCGTGTAAACTCTAAGTACAACATTCTGGATCACTTAGGGAAGACCCCTGCTCAGATCTCAATCTTGGATCTGCTTAAGTCTTCCCTTGTACATCAAGAAATCCTCAACAGAGTCTTACAGGAAAACCATGTACCTAATGACATCAATCCTACATGATTCCAAGCTTTGGTAGGAAACTTGGCTTTATCTTATCAGTTGCACTTCAGCCAGAATGACATGCCAAATATTGATGTCAATCATAATCGCCCCTTGCATATCAAAGTCGTGGTTTCCCATCATAAAATAAAAAGGGTTTTGGTAGATAACGGCTCTGACCTCAATCTATGTACTCTAAAATTCATAAAATAGGTGGGGTATACTCAAGCAGATTTAAGTAATCTAATCATCACGATCAAGGCCTATGATAATTCAAAAAGGAATTCAAAGGGAATTATCAATCTTCCTATCCAAGTGGGACCTGTGGTTCAGTACACTACATGTCATGTCCTTGATCTGGACTTGCCATATAATCTCCTCCTTGGCTGCCCATGGCTCCATGCTATGCAAGTCGTCCCCTCCATGTACCATCACTATCTAAAATTCTCAGTTAACGGACAATAGGTCACCATCTATGTTGACCCCCAACCATTTGAATATTGTCGAGCTTTAGAAGTGTCATTTCCCCATTTACATTATTGTCTCGAGGTTGAAATGGGGGCATCTCAGTCATCATCTGCTAATCCACCCTCCACCACGACAACCACTCCATCTTCCACCACCAATCCTAAAGTCACAAAAGTCCAGATCATTGACAAGGGGTGTGGTGAATACAAAATGCATATTGCTCTCAATGTAGCAACCATGCCACTGTCACCACACGAGTACGATCAACCTTCACATGCTACTCCAAAGGAAGACAAGACTATCACTTTTAGTTTTAAAAACATCCCTACAACCACTATCCGGTCCCCAAGTATCAAGATTGATGCACCAGAAGAGGATATAAGTCAATGGGTATACCGAGAAGAACCCCAACCAGATCCTCCTCTAAAGGAATATTTTTAGGAAGCATATCTTTGGTCAGCTAAGTTTGCATAAAAGTATAACTACCAAGGTAGGGGCCTAGGTAAAGAAAAATAGGGGCGGTTGCAACCTATTGATACATCAAAGCTGCCAAAGAACATAGGCATTGGATACGACAAAAAGTAGAAAGGCCCTGCAACATCATCTAATACTTCCAATAGTGTTGTCATGGACGATGGCTCATTGGAAGACATACCCAAGGAGGAATCCATCATACGTGCATACAATGACGTCAATCACACTGAAATGTCATCCATGTTCAAATGCCTATCTGTCTGTACCATTAGCCTATCCCTTCGTCACCCTGAGCTTATTGATTGGGATCTATGTGATAGCGCACTCGTCAATATGTCTATGGATAGATATGTCAACCTCATGGGATTGGGGGAGGATGAACACTCTAGTCGCAAAAATAAGAATAAGAAAAATAAAAAGCGGTCATCTAGTGAAAACCTCCCTGAAGCACTTCTTGACCTTGAAAAAGTAAAAATAAAGGACACATCTGATGGAAAAAACCTCAAAGAGGTGTTGGAGGATGGATATGTTCATCTTCCCCTTGTGGGAACTCAGTTATTTACATGGTCATCCATTCTAATTGAAGAAACTCGAGAAGTTAATCTGGGCACCACCGAAAATCCTAAGATCGCATATGTGGCCAAATCACTCTCAGATCCAGAATATGCAGTCATCGCTCAGTTACTCCAAGAAGGTATTGTTAACTTTGCTTGGTCATATTTAGACATGCCAGGCTTGGACCCTGCTTTAGTGGTTCATCACCTAGACGTTTGCCCTGATGCAAAGCCGGTCAAACAGAAGCTTCGCAAGATGCATCCATAAGTAGCATTGTTAGTCAAGAAGGAACTGGAGAAATTACTAGATGCAGGTTTTATCAGACCAATTGACTACTCTGATTGGATCTACAATATAGTACCAATCGTCAAACCAAATGGAGACATCAGGATCTGCACAGACTTCAAGGATCTTAACAAGGTCTACCCAAAGGACGACTTCCCTCTGCCTAACATTGACATGTTGGTCGACCTCACAGTAGGACATGAGATGTTATCTCTTATGGATGGTTTCTCTGGTTATAATTAGATTTGAATTGCACCTAAGGACCAACACAAGACCGCTTTCACAACACCTTGGGGTACCTTTTGTTACAATGTTATTCCCTTTGGTCTCAAAAATGCAGGGGCGACATATCAAAGGGCGATGATGGTCATCTTCCATGACCTCATCAATATCATCATGGAGAATTATGTCGACGACTTGTTAGGAAAATCCAGAACCTGAGTAGAATATCCTACTATCTTGAAAAATATCTTTGAACGGTTGGAACATTACAAGTTACGACTAAATCCAAAAAAGTGTGTCTTCAGTGTTACGTCAGGAAAGTTGTTGGGTTTCATAGTCTCTCGAAGGGGTATTGAGGTTGATCCTGCCAAGGTGAAAACTATTCTGGACATGCCACCCCCGCGTAATCTGAAATAGTTAAGAAGCCTCCAAGGGAAGATGCAATCCATCCATCGGTTCATAGCCCAGCTCGCGGATAAGTGTCAACCATTTAATCATCTTCTGAAGAAAGACTCCACCTTCCAATGGAGCCAACAGTGTCAAACAGGTTTTGATAAGATCAAAGAATACTTAGCTCATCCACCGATCTTGATGCCACCTATTCCAGGGAAACCCCTCCTGCTGTATATCTCTGCCACTTTAGTTGCACTGGGGGCATTGTTAGCACAACATGATGAATCATTGAAAGAGAGGGCGATCTACTACATCACTCAGACTTTGGTTAGCTATGAATTAAACTACTCTCCCATGGAAAAATCCTGCCTCGCAGTGGTCTTTAGCACATAGAAATTCTGACATTACATGCTCATCCATCCCATCAAATTAATTGCTAAGATTGATCCACTAAAGTATCTATTATCCAGGACCACCTTGACTGGTCGCATGGCCAAGTGGGTCATGTTCCTAAGTGAATTTGACATAGAGTATGTGGAGTGAAAATCCATAAAGGGACAGGTCATAGTTGTTTAGTTGGTTGAGGCACCATTAGTAGATGCTTACCCTCTGGACACTGAATTTCCAGATGAAGAAGTTTACACAGTTACAGAAGCACCAGCTTGGACACTGTATTTTGATGGCTCATATGCTCATAATGGATTAGGTGTAGGGATTTTATTAGTTACCCCTCAAGGTGACTACATTCCAAAATCATTCAAGATAGCATTCTCGTGTACTAACAACATGGCAGAGTATGAAGCCCTCCTCACTGGCTTCTGAATTGCAAAGCAGTGGCATATAACTCACTTGAAAGTCTTTGGTGATTCATTATTAGTCACCAAGCAGGTTAATGATGAATTCCTAACAAAAGATGATAAGTTGTTGCCCTATAAATGCATGGTGGATGATTTCAAGAAATATTTCACCTTCATACAATTTGATCAAATTCCTAGGGTATAGAATAAAGTAGCTGATGCAATGGCCACTATCGGTTCCCTGATTGACATGTCTAAAGATAAGATGAAATGTGAGTTCCTTGTAGAACAACTTTTAATCCCAACATATGATATTCCTGAGACTAACATGGTGTGCGATATCGTGGGTCCCGCTTCTCCTTGGTACTAGGACATATATACCTATCTCCATGATAATATTCTACCCCCAGACCTCACACGAAACCAACAAAAATCCTTTATTCACCATTCGGCTCAATACATTATCATTGGTGATACACTTTATCGTCGTGGGTATGATGGGATCCTCCTTAGGTGTCTGAATGAGACCGAAGCCCACACGACACTAACGAAGGTACATAGTTGTGTTTGTGGGGCTCATTCCAATGGTATGGCCCTGGCCAAAAGGATTCTCTGAGCTGGATATTATTGGCCTAGATTAGAGCATGATGCTTGTGAATTTGTGAAGAAGTGCCTTCCCTGCCAACAACATGCAGATTTGATTCATGCTCCAGCATAGGATCTTCAGCCTCTCCTAGCACCATGGCCATTCTTTCAATGGGGTTTTGAATTGATTGGAAATATTTACCCACCATCATCCAACGACCATACATTCATAATTACTGCCACTGAGTACTTCACTAAGTGGGTGGAAGAAATGCCACTCTCACAGATCACTGGTATTCAGATCTCAAAATTCATCATTTTCCATATTCTCTGCAGATATGGTATCCCATCCACCATCCTCTCTGACAATGGAAAATCTTTCAAAAACCAAGCCATGAAACACCTCTATGACACCTTTCATATCCAGCATCGTTGGTCAATGCCTTATTACCCTTAGGGTAATGGTCAGGCAGAAGCAACCAACAAGACCCTCATCCGCATCCTCAAAAAGGTTGTCAATAATACTGGTAAAGATTGGCACCTCCATATTCATCCCGCCCTCTGGGCATATCGCACATCCATCTGCACCCCTACTGGTGCCACCCCCTATTCTTTAGTCTACAGTGCCGAGGCCATCTTGCCAATTGAAGTTGAGATCCCATCACTAAGAATTTCTCTAAAAAATCTTATCAGTGAGGAAGATGCTCGTGTTGTACGACTTGCACAACTGGAGTTGCTTGATGAAAGAAGAATCAAAGCCTACGATCACTTGCAAGCATATCAGAACCACCTCAAGTGTCACTACAACAAGAAGGTTCACCCTCGACAGTTTCAGGTGGGTGATCTTGTCCTTTAAGAGAATCAGCATACTCAGCAAGACCAAGACAAGAAAGGAAAATTCGAAGCAAACTGGTTGGGGCCTTATATCATAGCTGCTAAATATGGATCTGGAGCATACAAATTGAATACTCTTGAAGGAGAGCCCCTCGAAGAGCCCATCAATATCATGCATCTGAAGAGGTTCTACACTTAAGTCCACTTGGTAACCCCACCTAAAAAATAAAATAAAAATCAAAAAAATAAAAAATAAAAAAATAGTAAAGAGAAATAAATTCATCCTATGGCGAAAACCACCTTTTGGTGGTGCCTTGGATAATTACGGGTGGTGAAAACCTAGTAATAGGCGTTATCCATAGAGGGTTTAATCATTATCTACTTAGCATCCTAGTTATTTTATGTTTTCATCCACACTATCATCCTCACCCATCCCATCCTTGGCCGCTTGGTATATTTTGATTGAGCATTGGACAATCCATCTTGGCTACCCCTCATCCTAAGATTTTTAGTATCCCACTCTGAGCTTATGTCGTTTGTTTGCTCATCGGTCAGTTTGTGTCATCACATAGCCCCCCCATCGTGTCGGTCTCCATCTAGATATCATCCTGTCACGTCCTTAGTCAAATTGTGTTGCCCCTGCCTTGTCACATAGGAAAGGCTGATCATTTGATCTACCCTCGGGGTATATTGACCATCTCGTGTTTGTCGTCCATCATTTTCCTTCATCGTCCTCTTTCTACTTTATCCATGGTCTTTTCATGAACTACGAGGGCTCTGCGCTTTCACGTAGGCAAGGCTAATCTCTAAATGGCCCCCGAGCCCCTAGGTTTGTAGGGTGTGTCAGTCTGTGTCCTTGTCTAGCTCATTCTTCACAAACAAAATCCCCTAGTATCAGGACATCTGGTTAATGAAAAACATCTTGCGTCAACTGGGTCATTTTAGTTTAGCATCCATTGTCGGTCTCAATAGGATACATCCTTCCTAGCAGACCACATCAATCCCATCCATCCCCTTGATCCTATGGAAAAGGACGTTTTGAAATTGATTGCAATTTTTTTTTATGCTTTTGGACTCTGTTTATTTGAGCTCCCTATCAACACTTGTCATGGTCGCCTTGATCCATCATATCATGGTGTGCTTTGATTGGTCAACATAGGGGCGTATCTTGCTCTTTTCTTTGTTGTTGTCTTTTCAGTTGTCCCACGTAGTACCCACCAAGATCCCTGAGGTCTTGTGTTACGCTGGGGCATCCTTGTGTGTTTTTGGTTATCCCAATACTTTGCCTGACCAAGGTCATCATGACCCTGGGGTGTCGAGATAGCCATTTTTTGTGTGTTGTGTTTGTTTCATGCATTGGATGCCAACTCACCTTGGTCTTTCATATCAGGGTATTCAGTATCTTATGCTATAGCAAAAATCAATGCTCTGAAGATGGAAAATTGCTTCCTTGACTGCATTTCATTTCACTACATACACTCTTCATTCAACCTCCTTCGTGACCTAGGACTTGTGATTTAGGTTGTGCAAGTCTTGACTCTTTTCCCTCTTGATCTTCCTCTAAGGATACTAATGGTTTTTTTTGACAGGTGCAGTATCACACCCACAGTACACCTATCGCCTATCCGCATTCCCATGTAGGTCCTTACTGACACTTAGGTTTGTATTATAGGAACTCATGTTTCATTCATATTTCATGTTACATTATAGGTTCAATACATTTCATAGCTCATAGGCTGATTAGATTAAGCATCATAGTTTCATTTAACCCATACACGTCCATATTAACATGTACATCCTAATTACATTTCATACCAAATATTCATATCATCTTGCATTATCGACATTAATATATGCATAATCGTACATCCACATAAGCATGAAAACATCATAAGCATATCATCCATCCATATCAACATGAAAAAATCATAAGCATATCATCTGTCCATATCAACATGAAAACATCATAAGCATATCATTCATCCCCATAAGCATGAAATATCATATACAGGTGCATAAATAAGCCAAATTATATATCCACATAAGCAGGTAGTATCATATATAGGTGCATAAATAAATCAAATCATACATCCACATAAGCATGCAGTATCATATACACGTGCACAAATAAATCAAATCATCCATCCACATAAGCATGAAATATCATATACATATGCATACATAAACTGAATCATCCATCACAAAGAACATCATGCATAGTGTTAATAAGGACTGTCCCATATCATAATCAAAATAATACAACGTACATCTCGTCACAAAGTCTCAAACATAGTCTACCACATATACATCATATATCATCCAATAAGGTACAAAATTCAGAGATGTAGAGCACCTCTGATCTCTATCAATAAGTACTAAACACTCCATCTTGTGTCTGTCAAAAAACTGGTATCATGTCATCTGCTCTCTGGTTGCTCTATTGTGAGCTACCCACATCTGATCTCTAAGGAGAGTTCGACACTGGCCCTCTATGAGTGGGAGTCCTCTAATACTCATGGGTGGGAGTCCCCTAGTAACCATCAAGAGGAGTCTGCCGATAGTCACTGTACCCTCTAGTATGTGTCCCTAATGACTGAGACGGTGCTGGCATCGGGGGTACCTATCTAATGTAGTGCATTATGCGTTGTGCTGGATCTGGAACGACATGCTCATATGCGCACCTCCAATAAATTGACTCTTGCATATAATCATCTTGCTGCATAGCCTGATGCCTAGCGACATTTCGCTCAAGTCCATACCTATCTCGGTCTCTGCTAATAACTCTCCGCTCCTATACCCAGGACTCTTGTGCCACTGTCAGTTGATGTACCTGCTCTGTAGCCCTATCTCTCTCAGCCTATACAACCTGTAACTGTGCCTGTAGCCCCTTCATCTCTGCCCCTGGCTTACCCCCCTCACCATGCGCTGCCTGCAGCTGAGGCTGTGCTATGTCTCGCTCACTCTGCAATGTCTGCAACTGTACCTTTGTGACATCTCTCTCTCTGCACAGCCTGTGCCCAAGCCTCCACTGCGTCCATATCCCTCTAAAGTGCCTGAAGTCTCAACTCAGCAGAATCTCACTCCCGTCGAAGACCTGAAACCTATGACACTGTTGCATCCCTCTCCCTCTAAAGAGACTAAACCTCTTTCTTTGCCACCTGCCTCTCACTCTCGACCAGCTGAGCACATGCCTGTAACACATCCCTATCTACCTCTAAGACCTACACCTATGCATGTGCCACATCTCTCTCTAACCGCATCATGCACATCTCTCTCCTCATCTCCTCCTCTCTCTACTGCATCAACCTCATATCCCCAACTGTCTACTCTAAATAGTCCATTATGTCTCTGAGCTCAGCCTGCTCTGGTGCCAATATGCTCTCTCTCTCCATAATCACTCTAGCTATCTCTGCAAACCCTCTATATCTCTAGCAGTCCCTGCCCCAATCTCTGATGACTCCTGCCTTGTCCCTCCTCCAACGACCTGGCATATCGCCACCTTCGCCACCAAACGGTCTCACTCCCACCTCGCTGAATCTCCCTCCTCATGCTCCCTAGCCACCTCTGCTCACAATCTCTCTATCTCTGCTCGTAGGTCAACTACCTCATCTCGCGCCTCATCTCTCTCTCTCATCAATCTCCTCTCCACATCAGACACCAGTGTGGCCAAGACTGAGTAATCTATCTCACCCTGGGTGAATCGTGTTTGTAGCTCACTCAACGCTGCCTCTAATCTGACCTGCTCTGACTTTGTCTGCCAAAATCGCTGCTCGCTTAGGCGCAGTCTCTCTAGAGTCTCTCTCAACACCACTGCAGGATCCTCTCCTCTTGGAGGTGTTGTCAACAATGGTTGGAGGTCATACACATCAGTGTCAATGTCCATCTCCCGTGGCTCATACCCCTCACTCTCTGCCGACGCCTCCATCTCGTCCATATCAATCACTGAAGGGGCTCCCCCTCTCCCTGTCATCTGCTCCTACACCCCACTAGCCTCACCCACCTCTTGTCTCTGGCGTTGCTACCCTCCTATGGCCACACCTACCTCCTGTCTCTCTCGCGCTTCACTGGCCTCGGCCTCCTCCTCTCTCTCTTGTTGTGGGTCTCTTGGGGATGCACGTGCCTCCTGGATCCTCTCTCTGGACCTTCGGCCCCTTATCCTATTGTACAACAGCCCTAGCCTCATCCTTTCCCTTCTCTGGTCCATCTCCCTCCTCTAGTCCATCTCCTCGGGCTCTACGCTGTCGTCTCCTCCTTCGGCCCACCCTCACTAGCTCCTCAGTTGCTCTACCTGCCTCCTATCCCTCCCCCTGTTGTCCTCCTCTCGCTTGGCCTCCTCCCTGTCTCCCTCGGGGTACCGGTCTTGCCGCCCTCAGTCGTCTCTCATCCTCTAACCCGAATCCTAGGGCCCCCTCAATTGAAACTACTGGTGTGATCCATAGAGGTGGATGTCACCTGAACCACTATCGATATCGATCTGTCACCCCTGCATCCCTCTTCCCCTCCCGCCTATCTGGATATGACACAATCTGTAGCGCCTCCAGCTCCACCCACACTGCATCCAGATTCAGTGCAGCCCCCCATGGCCGCTCTCATGACAATTGTCAAAACATCACCTGCTCCACAGGAATATCCTGCCTCACTCCAAACTTTTGTGCCACCCGATCAGGTCTGTGCAGCTCCACCACAAGCCGACCTCTCCCAATCATATAACAGTGGGTGAAGAAGTAACCACTATGTGCCTCCTCATCGTCCCTCTAGCCCCTGAAGCACCGCATCAGATAAGGACACCACACTATCATCTCCCCCTGCACATTATCCAGTTGTCTCCTCCATACATCTACATCTCTAACATCCCGATACCGTAGTATCACTCCCACCTCTGCCCCCCATCCCTAGGCCACAACCTCCCTATCATCCTACTCTTCTGCTCTCTGCATGATTGACCTAGTCACCTTGATGTGCTCACAAGCCCAGACCTGTAGCAGTGTGACATGTGTCACACTCAGAGACCTTCGATAACATACCCGATGCAGGTCCCAGTACAGTTGTACTAGCATGTAGGTCCCCCATGCAAACTGACCCTCTCGGCCCTCGATGATATGCTGAATCACCTCGACAAACCTGAGGTGCAAAAATTGACCACTCTGGTCTAGTACCAGGATCCCACTAATCAGCCCTGCTAGGTACAAAGACAAAGTCGATACCCTGCAAGACAGGCATCTGTCCACATCCAGCTGCCCCCGCTGAATCGGTAGATTGTCACTGCCAAATACAACATGCACTGACCCATCTAGCGCCTCACCCGCTGTCCAACACTCGCTAACTGCAAGCCCTACTATAAGGAGCCTCAGAATCTGCCAAACATCCTCCAATGTCGTTGTCATCTCCCCAGTTGGTAGATGGAACGTCAATGTCATCGAGTCCCAGTGCTCTATCAGGGTTGTCAGCATGGCCCTATGGGCCTTAATCATCTGGTATGATAGCATATGCACTAATCCTACCTCTGCTAACCTCTGGTGATCTGCACCAGTCATCGCCGCCATGCATCTCGTCAACACCTCAGACCGTCTCTCCCGCGTCCACAAGCTCTCAACATTCTGCATCCATCAAATAAACATAATTTGTTAGTTTCTCTTGGTGTCCTTTTGCCCCCCTTTACTCCTTCCCGCCCTGGGATTTCCCTTCTCCATCCCATCCTTTCCCCCCTTTTTCCCCCTACCTTTGGGTATTTTTGGTTGTCTCGGATCCACCCTAGGCCCTAGGCGGCTTCACCTCATCCCTTGGGTGGACTCGCCTTGAGCCTGGGCGGACCCACCCGAGCTCGTTGGCAAGCCCAGCCGAGCTTGCGGGTGAGCCCACCTGCATCCGGGCAGACTTGCTCGAGCCCATCAGTGAGCCCGGACGAACCCACTCGAGCTCGCAGGCGTGCCTCCACCCAATCCCGGGCGGACCCGCCCCAACTTGCGGGTGAGCCCGCCTGAGCCTGGGCGGACCCGCCCAAGCTCGCGAGCAAGCCCACCCGAGCCCAGGCATACCTGTCCAAGCACGAGTGGCCCTACAAGTCAATCGGACCCAAACGCATAAAACCCTTCCACTCCCCCACCCTCTCCCCCACTCACCCCAACCACTTTTTTTTCCTCTAAACCCATTTTTCCTCCCACCCAGCCCAACAAAACCCATGTTTTCATTTTTTGAAAACACTTGAGAAAATTGACCAAAATCACAAAGTGGGGTTTTGACGTAACCTAGCATGACATGACACACTCAGTGAAGAATCATCATCTCTCGTCCGCCCGATGAATGATGTCGGTATCATACTTCGACATCGTGTCCCTTTCCTCTTACCCTCTCCTCCTCGCTTGACATTTGTCTAAATGAGGAGAGGTAATTCCTAGAATTACATTTTATAGCTTTCCCCCCCCTTTTTTATCTTTTAAAATAAAAGGAATTTTTTCCTTTTATTTAGCCTTTTTATCCCTCAACTAATTCACTCACCCCCTATCTTCCCGGGGCCGCCATTTGCACACCATATACCCGTTTGCCTCTATTCAAGCGCCAATCTTCTTAGTTTTTCGTGCTCTTTCCAACGACATGTACCCACTCATACTTTTGAGAAGTTGCTCGGGGCCCCTTTTTCCTTCCTCGTTCTCCTTCTTGAGGGGGCATACCCTACCATTCTCTCCCAATCTTTTTTCATAAGCCTTTCTTTTGCTAGATCGGGGCATCCCCTTTATTTTTCCTCTGTTCGAGTAGCTCACGTAAACTCTCCCATGCTGAGGCATCTATTTTTTGGTTGCTTCTTCCAAAGAGTCATCTATATTTTATTTTTCTTCGAAACCCTATTATCCTAATAGTGTTTCAAAGAGGGGAAAAATGTAGACACCTAAATTTTACCATTTCCATATGGTCAAGTGTGTCTCCTTAACCATCCTTTTGCTCATTTAATTCATCCTCTTTGCCAGTATTAATTAAATCACTCATTTAATTAATATTTTGTGTCTTACATAAGGTTTCCAAATTATTTAATTTAATAAATAATTTTCCCCTCTTTCCTCTGTAAATTAAATAAATATATCACTTTATTTAATTTAGTCATATTATCTTTTGGAATTTTAAATTTATTTTTAAAATTCCTCACTTTCTCTCTCATTGTCACATCCTCCAACTTTTGCAAGTTGGTCTCTAATCCCTCTTAACAATCTAACCCTCTTTCTTAGTCATAATTAATTTATGATTAAGATGTGCACACCCCTAATCATCATTAGGGTCCCATCCTCCATAATTTTCCACTTGTCTTTAATCTATCATTAATTTGTCTAATCAAGTACTTGCACAACCTTAATCACTTAATTAGGTCATCCCTAATCCCCATATCATTGATGGAATGTGTCCTAAGTCAACCTTATTAAATACTTTCTCTTTTTGAAGAAGGCACTCCATTCCCTATGTGAATTTTTAATTCACATTTAGTCCCTCAATGCATCCCTTGGAATTTAAAATTCCTTTTGTCATCCCCATGTGGATATTTGAGGAATTTTTAATTCCTCACATGTCATCTCACCCACATGGGGACAAGGACCTCCTTTATAAGGAGATCTTGTCCAATCCCAAGGTACTATGTACTACCTCCATTTCATGTACTATCCTTCCACCTCATGTCCACTTCATCCTTTTCAAGCCACTTCACATGCCACATGTCAAGATGTGATGGCTTGTGAGCTCTCAATTAACCATAGCCCTACATCTTGATCTTGGTGGCTCAATCCTTCTGTCCATTTCCCTAGAGAATTCCAAAATATCTATAAATACCCCCTCTTTTCTTTCATTTTGGGGGAGATCATTCATGCTAGCCAAACTCTTGTAAAAAATTTCCTTGAGCCATACTTAGTCATTTTTCATACTTTCATCCACTTTCATCCATTTTCCATCCATCTTACAATCAATATTTGCATCTTTTTGCCATCCAAGGAGCATACAACACCAAAGACCAAAGGGCCAACCAAAGGATCGATTAGAGACAAGGTAAAAGGTTTCATTTTGTGTTGAATCCAACTAGACTAATCTTGAGGTGTAAAGTGTCTTTTGTTGTTATTGTGCACTCTCTTGTTTTCTATTCATTTTCTAACACTGAAATTCACCCTATCACAACATCAAAGGCTTAGGAACAACAATGAACAATTTTTTTGAGGTGTTTGTTGTTTGGATAGGAGTTATAGTTCTCAGGGATGGGGGATACAACAAGGTAATTATAGGAGACTCAAAGCTGATAAAAAATTATCTCAACAATATGGAAAATATTCCTTAGGAAATTAGAGATCTGTTGGAAGATTGTAATGCAAGAGATTCAATGTGTTAAAATTTTCCACTCATTAAGGGAAGGAAATAAGGCAGTAGATGTGATGGCCAACCTTGGTGTAAATCAAGAAACTTTAATAAATTGGGACTTCCCTAATTTGCTTAATCAAATTAGAGAAGTCCTAACAATGGACATACATGGAGAAAAATACTCAAGTAAAGGATTATGAGGAAAGGTTTTTAAATAATTAATAAGAGTGGTGGGATGAGAAGGTTTATGAGGATGTGGACCCCATAGATGTAAGCTAGCAAGATGATTGGACGGTGTTGGAGGAACATTGTAAAAGGATTGTCAAATCCTGATGAAAGGAAATTCGATTGAGGGAAAGGATAACCGGATGACAAGTTCTTGTACTATGACATTAAAAAATTAAATTGGGAAATAAATCACATGAGGTATAATGTGAAGTATGATCTTCGATGTGACAGATGGAGTTGTGTTGGTAACAATAATAAAAGACGAAATAAAATAAGTGCTATCATTGCTAGAAAGGGAGGTAGAGTTGTCACAAGCAATAATGATTATAGGTGAAAAAGTGGTAATAGAGGAGTGAGCTCTTTTATGAATTATAGAAAAAACCCTAAGATGACTGCTTTTCAAATGAATAGTCACAGAGTTACCATTAGAATTGAGAGTGTGGATTTACCTGCTGCGAGTGTTGAGGATGCCAAAGGTAATAGAAGTGATTTCCTTCTCGTTCCCAAATTTTCCATAGCTCTAATAACAATATGGGAGGCCCAAGGAAGCATACCAAACCTCACAAATACAACTTGCTTCACAAAAATGAGGAAATCTGGGGTCTTTTTGAGTAGGTGGGTTTCACTCTGTATTTTGCAGCAATGGAGGGATACAACGAAAAACCCAACTACAAGTTTTTAAATGCATGGAGAGACAGTGAAGTTAACCTGGGCGAGCTCTATTTTAAGGTGGATACAAAGTTGATTACGAAAGTGACAGGCTTAGCTTATGAAGGAAAGAAGGTTATAAAGGTCAGTAATGGTAAGTATCAAGACTATTTTGAGAAGTTTTTTAAAGGAAAAGAAAAACCTTAAAGATTTCAAAATGGGTACTCTAGGGTTAAGTTTCCACCTCCGTATCATAATGTTTGTTTTATTGTAATGAAATATTTTTCACTTGAAGGGTGCCACCAATCCATCCATGGATACCACTTTCCCATCCTCAACCACATTAGGCATCAAGAAAAAATCAATTTTCCTTTCTTTTTGTTTTCCTCTCTAAGCCAAAGTCTTACTCATGGAGCCAATCCACCATTACATCAGGGCCTCATAAGAGCCATATACAAATTCATGCTTTCTAGGGCCCCTCAGAAAAATCTTGTTCTCAAGATGATTGAAGACCTAAAACCCCAAAGCTTGATGAAAATTGAGCTTCTTGAAGACTGTCCCCACCCCACACCTAAAAAATCCAGCAAGAAATCCCAAAGCCCTGAGAAATCCAACAAGAAATCCCAAAGCCATGATACTGCTATGTGGAAGGATTTGCTTATGGTCATGCTTGAGAAAAGTAAGGATATTTTGATGGAGATGGGAACTAAAAAGAGGAGGAAATTGATTCTACGTGAACTTGGGGAAGAGGTGGAAACAATTACTATTTGATGATGATAATGAGATGGAAGGCTTAAACCCTAGAGGAAGGAGGTCAAAAATATTGGCTATGGCAGCGTCGAAGGGATATGTAAGTAAGAAAAAATCACAGAGCCCTAAGGAGAAAAGTACTCAGAGTCTACTTGAGAGTGTCAAAAAGAAAGATGAAGAGGAGAATGACTCCTCAACTAAAGAGATTCTTGACAGTCTGGGTGGAGACTCGATAGGGGAGGAGGAATCGGATGCAGAAAGTGAGGATGGTAATGGTGATGAAGAAAAGGAGAAGGATTCATAGCAAGAGATGGCTTGGGAGGAGGAGGAAGGAAATGTTATGGAAAATAAAGAGAGGGATGAAAATACTAACAAAGAGGAAGACATGGCTAAGGATGACGGGAATGTGAGGATTAAAAGACTGGCGGAGAGGATGAAAATCCTGGAAAAAAGGATACATGAGAAGGTGGAGGACAACAAACTTCAAGCCCTCGAAACTATGATGAAGAGTGTAATCAAGGTGTTGATGTTTATGGCAACATTGGTCACATCTTCCAGCTTAAATCACATATGGAGAGCAATTAAATTCTAGCCTATTGGCTATTTAATTGTTGAGAATGATTTTATGAATGGCCATGTCATTTGATAAATGATGGTTAATATTTATTTAATGAGAAATGGCACGATTATCTTAGAGGCACGATTCTTTATGGAGGCTAACTTCTTGTTTGTAAAATGCATGCCTCTTGGATGAGGCTAACATGTTGATTTTTGGAGATTCACGTCTCTCCCTTCACCTTGTATTTATACACCTTGAATACACTTCATTTGACATCAAATCATTCCATTCTTCATCTAAAGTGTGAGTTCTTCATCAAAGGCAGATCGATGTAATAGAAGGCTGAGATCTCATTAGCAAATTACATTATTGTGTTTCTGTGTTGCATCATACTTTGGTGCTTATATTCGAGCCTTCATATCGGCCTCTTGTAAGGAGATAATTGTTGTTAATATTTCAATATATAAGTGATATATTTTTGTTGGGTTTTTCTCCCTCAATTGGAGGGTTTTCCCAGGGTATCTACTGTGTTCTTATGTTGAATTTTTGAATTAATTTTCTGTGCTCTAATCTGATCATAAACCTAACATGGTATCAAAGCAGGTTTGAAGAAGATCTTGACCAGATTTTTTATTACAATGATACTCTCTATTCTCTTTCTCATTGTTGCCTATCTCTATCTCTTCGTCAAGATAGTGAACGGTTTTAAGATTGAGGATAGACTTGAGGGAGCATTAAATTTTACATCATGGAGATTCAGAATTATGCTCACCTTGGAGGAGAATGAATTGGATGAGTTTGTGGAGAGAAAAGTCCCCAAGCCTATGGATGAGGAAGAGAAAGTTCAATGGACAAAGAAAGATATCAAGGCGAAGAAGATGTTAGTTGATTTGTGAAGGATCATATTGTTCCTATTGTCTCCAAGTTGAAGATGGAAAGAGAGATGTTCAAAACCTTGGAGGAGATGTACGAAATCAACAACACCATCTAGGAACTTGCACTGAAGCAACAACTCCATCATGTGAAAATGGAAAAAGGAGAAATGATTTTTGCTTACTTCATGAAGATTTCAGAGTTGAGATATCAACTCTCTACAATTGGTCATGTGGTAGATGACAAGGACTTGACCATGCTTGCTCTTAATGGTCTTCCTTCATCTTTGGAATCTTACATTCAAGGAATCAGTGCAAGATCGAAACTTCTTAAGTTTGATCGGTTGAGGGAAGATTGCATTCAGGATGAGTCTAGGTTGGCTGCAAGAGGAATTGGTCAAATCTCCACTAATGAAGATATTCATGTTCTCTCCTCTCAATCTTTGAAGAATAAAGGGAAAGATGGGAAGAAAGGATAATTCAAGAGGAATAGAGATAAAGGAGCTAATTGTACTCTCAAATTCAAGAAGAAGAGGGACCCCTCCAAAGTCCAATGCTTTAGATGTGACAAGTATGGTCACTTTACTAAGGATTATCCAACCAGGCCTAAGCAATAGGCTACCATTGCAGATGTTGATGAAGTCTCTCCACAGAAGGATTATTGTGAATACTTATTCTATTCGACATTTTCAAGCAATGTACCTACCGACACCAACACTTGGTTGATTGATAGTGGTGCCTCTCGTCACATCACCAAATTTAGGGAGCATTTAACAAACTTGGTGGAGAGAGACTCTAGTGAACAAGTTATTATTGGAGATGATGTTAGTTACTCGAAGAAAGGAATTGGGACCTCCACTATCCACTTGGATTCCAACATTACCCTACAATTGAGTGATGTTCTATATGTTCCAGGCATCAAGCGAAATCTTGTTTCCATTTCAGCCTTGGAAGAAAAGGGGTGCTAAGTAGCATTCTCAAAAGGAAAAGTTCTTGTGTGGACAAAGAATTCCAACTTCAAGACTACTAAGGTAATTGGAGTTAGACATGAGATCCTTTATAGGCTATGCACTCATCCACTTCAGGCACTAGTACATGATTCTTCAATCTTGTGTGATCTTTGGCATTGAAGATTGGCTCACCTTCACTTCTGAGCTCTACCTATCATGGAGAAGATGGTCACGGGCCTTCCAAAGTTCAATCAGGAGCACGAAGGAACTTGTAGAGGCTGTGCTTTGGGTAAGAATACAAAAGGTCCATTTCATAGTAGAGAAAGTAGATCCAAATGTATTCTAGATCTCATTCATTCTGATTTATGTGGTCCAATGTTTGTTGCTTCTTCGAGTGGTTTCTTGTATTACATTCTTTTTATTGATGACTACTCTAGAAAGACTTGGATTTATTTTTTGAAATCTAAAGAATCTGAGGAGGTATTAGAAAGGTTCAAGGAATTCAAAGCTCAGGTAGAGAATCTATCTAAGAATGAGATCAAAGTCCTGAGATCCGACAATGGAGGAGAGTACACTTCTAGCAGCTTTCAAAACTTTTGCATTCAAGCTAGGATTAAGATAGAGTTCTATGTCCCTTATAATCCTCAATAGAACGGTGTTGCATAGAGGAAGAACAGATCGATCGTGGAAGCAACCAAATCCATGATTCATGACCAAGATCTACAAACCTTCCTTTGGGCATAACCATCCAAGACAATAGTCTATGTTCAGAATAAAAGTCCTCACTGAATCCTGGAGAACATAACTCTTGAAGAAGCCTTTATTGGGAAAAATCCAAAAGTGAGTCATTTGAGGATCTTTGGATTTCCGTTGTATGTTCATGTACCGAAGGAAAAGAGAACAAAGTTGGAGCTTTTTGGCTAGAAGGGGATATTTATAGGTTACAGTGAAACATCAAAAGCCTACAAAATCTACATTCTAGGCCAAAAGTTGATTGAGATCAGTAGAGATGTCACATTTGAGGAAGATGTTGCATTCAAAAGATCCAAGGGTACTCATATGGAGATTGATAATGAAGAGTCTCCTCAGGATTTGGAAGTTGACCATACTCCTGAGATTCAAAGGGAGACTTCAAAACCAAAGGAAGATGATGATCCAATTGGGCCCTTGGAACCTACTGGCGAGCCTACCGATATTGTGATTGGGAGAAAAATACCTCTCTGGGCTAGGAAAACTATGTAGGAGGTAGAAAGGTTTGCAGCACCAAGAGGTACCTTCAGAGAAAGATACCTCACAAGTTCTCAAGTTATGTTGCTTTGATGAGTCAGATTATTGATTTTGAGCCTTCTAGTGTTGAGGAAGCTTCTAGTCAACAGGTTTGGAGAGATGCTATGAAAGAGGAGTATCAATCCATTCTCAAGAATGATGTTTGGGACATCATTCCTAGACCCGAAGGAAAATCTATGGTATCTTCTAAATGGCTCTTCAAGATCAATCATGCAGTTGATGGGAGCATTAGGAATTACAAGGCAAGATTCGTGGCTATAAGATTTTCACAAAAAGAGGGAGTTGACTATGAAGAAACTTTTTCTCAATTTTCTCGCCATACTTCTGTCAGAACCATCATTGCTATTGTTGCATTTAGAGGATGGAAGATTCTTTAGATGGATGTGCAGACAACTTTTTTGAATGGTGTAATCAAGGAAGAAGTTTATATTGAGCAACCTGATGGATTCAAGGTACATGGGAAGGAGTCTCATGTTTGCAGGATGAAGAAGGCCTTGTATGGTCTTAAGAAGGCTCCTCGTGCTTGGTACGAAAGGATTGATCGTTACCTAGTAAGCTTGGATTTCTCCAAGAATGATGCTGTCTCAAATCTATATTTTAAGGTAATTGATGGTGAAGCATTGATTTTGGTTTTTTATGTTGATGATCTAATTCTTACTAGAGAAGAACACCTCATTATCAAATGCAAGAAGGAGTTGGATTTTGAATTTGAAATGAAGTATCTTGGGCTCATGCATTACTTCCTTGTCTTAGAAGTTTGGTAGAAGCTAGATGAGATGATTCTAAGTCAAGGGAAGTATACTATTGATATACTTAAGACTTTTGGTATGATGGATTGCAAATCCATGTCTACGCCTATGGAGACCAACCTACATAAGTTGAAGGAGGTTGTAGCTAGTTCAAACCTGGTGGATCACATGATGTATAGGTAGTTGATTGGATCTTTGATGTATCTAGTCAACACTAGACCATATATCTATTATGCAGTGAGTGCACTCAGCCAGTTCATGTGTGAACCAAGGCATATACATCTTGTTGTAGAAAAGCATATCCTGAGATACTTACATGGCATGGTTGGATATGGGTTGAGATATTCTTCAGGTGTATATTTGAAGTTGCGTGGTTATATTGATTCTGATTGGGTAGGGTGTGTCACTCATTGGAAGAGCACCTCTGGATGTTGCTTTAGTTTGGGGTCTGCGATGATATCTTGGTGTAGCAAGAAGCAGTCATCTATAGCATTGAGTACAATAGAGGTAGAGTATATTGCAACTTGTGTGGCAGCTCGGGAACTAGTGTGGCTTTGGAAGCTCCTTGCAGGATCATTGTGATAACTAGAGTTGTGTGAAGCTTTCTTTCAACCTTGTGTTTCATGACAGAACTAAGCATGTCGAGATCAAATACCATTACATCAGAGATATGGTATTGAGGAAAGAAATTTAGTTGAGGTATATCAACACTGATGAGCAGACGACAAACATTCTCACCAAGCCTCTCTCTCGAATAAAGTTTGTGTACTTTTGAGACAAGCTTGGTATGGTGTAGAATCAAGCCCTAGCTATGAAGGAGTCTCAGTATCAATGATCTTCATTAATACATTTCTCTTTGAGAGAGATTTGAGGTGCAAGCCCTTGTTAATGCATTTCTCTTTTGAGATTTGAGGTGAAATCCCTTGTTTCCACCCTCTAGGAGAGCCATGGTGGATGTCATGTGTGTGACTCCATGACAACACCACGTGAGAGAGTGTGTGATGATTTTTTTTTTGTACTTGTGTTTCACCCTTTGGGAGAGCCATGGTGAACATCACAATGAGGTGACAACATCACATTAAGTGATGAACACTTGTACATACCATTCATGGGTGTAGCCATGATGGTTAATATCATGATGAGGTGATATCTTTCCTTTCCACATATGGGTGTAGCTATTGTGGTAGACATCATGATGAGGTGATATGTCTTATGTAGCTAGAAGTATCTTCCCTAGCTAAGAGGGAGTGTTGATGTTTATGGCAGCATCGGTCACATCTTCCAGCCCAGATCGCATATGGAGAGCAATTAAATTGTAGCCTATCGGCTATTTAATTATTGAGAATGATTTTACGATTGGCCACATCATTTGATAAATGATGGTTAATATCTATTTAATGAGAAATTGCATGATTATCTTAGAGGAGCAATTCTTTATGGAGGTTGACTTCTTTTTTGTAAAAGACATGCCTCTTGGATGAGGCCGACATGTTGATTTTTGGAGAGTCGCGTCTCTCCCTTCACCTTGTATTTATACACCTTGAATGCACTTCATTTGACATCAAATAATTCCATTCTTCATCTCAAGTGTGTGTTCTTCATCAAAGGAAGATTGACATAGTAGAAGGCTGAGATCTCATTAGCAAATTACATTATTGTGTTTTTGTGTTGCATCATACTTTGGTGCTTATATTCAGGCCTTCATATTAGCCTCTTGTAAGGAGATAACTATTGTTAAGATTTCAATATATAAGTAATATATTGTTGTTGGGTTTTTCTCCCTCAAGTGGAGGGTTTTCCCAGGGTATCTATTTTGTTCTTGTGTTGAATTTTTGAATTAATTTTTTGTGCTCTAATCTGATCATAAAATTAACACAAGGAAAGATTGGAGGTTCTAGAGAAAGGTATGCAAGAACAAGGAAATTAAAATAGATTCCAAACCTTGGAAGAAGCAGTAAAGAATGTGTGTTTGGTGGTCAATGTTGTCATGAAGAATTTTGTTACGACTATTGTTTTTGGTATGGGAAAAATAAAAAAAGCAACAAGTGATGGTGAGGATTTGGCAGGCAAGATGGAGTTGAAGGCAATAGTGAATGACATTATTGAAGATTTGATGAATGCATGGAGGCTAATCGAGGAAGCATAGCTTGGTTGCTTCATTGTGCTATTTTTCTTTTTGTTTATGATGATCATTTCTACTATTTTTTCTAGGACTGTTATTATTGGTTATGGCCGTTGGTGCCAGAACTTAAATATATGTAATGTTATTTATATTTTAAGTAGGGACTCTATGATAGATGTTAATAAGTATTTTAGATGGATAGGGAAGGATGCTACTGATGCTAGGTTAAGGTTTTTTGATTCCTATGATAGAATTGCTATGTTTGATCATATGGGAATTGGTTAAGCATTTTGTTTGTGGGAGGGGGGAAGTTTGGTGGGATTCTTGTTTTTGCTATTTCTTACAACCTGTTGATCTTATCATGATGTACTAATTGTTTGAGTCAGGGCCCTTTTCCTTGCTTAACCAATCAAAAAAATTTAAAGTGACCTAACCCTCACAACACTATGCACAACTAAATAAGAAGGGGAGTCACTTACCTCATTCTACCAAAGATGGTGAAGTATAGCTAGCAAGTTTCCTTGTCACATCCTTGAGAAACAACTAGTCACCATGTTTGTGGAGAACCTTAATGCAAAAATGATGACTGTTCTTCAAATCCAATGTTGCACAACTTTTGACAAAATCCTTGAGAAAGGTGTCCTTATTGAAAAAGGTCTTGTTGCAAAGGGACTAATCAAAGTACACAAAGAGACCCCAAAGTCTAACAATGAAAAAAGAAAATTTTGGTCTTGAAACAATAATGTCGCTAATGATGGAGTTGTTGATGCTAAAGTGATAAACACAGGACCAACCATTCACCTCAAAGGTCCTTCCACATCACGCATGCCAAGCGTATCAAATAACCAAACACAAGGTCAAATCAAACATTTAACGCAATCCAAAACACCCAGCAAAGTAGAGGACCCCCGCACACCAAGAGAACATACACCCTATTAGGTGAACCCATTGAATTGGTCCTAAAGACACTCTTACAATCCAATGTCATCTAGTTTCCATACATCAAAAACTATGAACCCTAATTGATCAAACTCGACTTGTGGAAGGAAAATGAATATTGTGAATATTGTCATGGAAAAGGACATAAGACATCTAGATGCTAGACACTCAAAAATGTCATTGAAGATCTTATTGAACAAGGAATAATTTCAGTACATAATTCACAAGGCAAAAAAAATCTAATCATACCATATTTAAAACTCCCTTGCAAGATCATGACAAAGAAAAAGTCTCCAATTCAGGAAATAACCATAATGCTAATTATACCCACGTCACACATGATTATAGCACTATTTTCCACAATATATGAAACTTTGATGGTCATGTTGCCACCATTACCATAAATAAGAAAGCTTTAGAGTGTTTTGTCACCACTCACAGAACCAAAGTAACTCTTCTAGGACCTCCTCCTAATTCACAACCAAAAATCCAATATAATCTCCTAGACCAACTAGGAAAGACTCCTGCACAGATTTCTATTCTAGAACTCCTTCACATATCCCCTCAACACATGGCTATCCTTGACAAATCCTTGCAAGAATCATTCATACCCATTGATCTAGATGTCAATGAATTTCAGGCCATGGTTGGATACCTAGCTATGCCACATCATGTCACCTTCTCTAAACAAGACTTTTTTGCACAAAAATCAGATCATAATGATCCCCTACACCTTGAAGTCTACGTAAATAAACATAGGACCAGATGAATCTTGGTAGACGATGGAGCAAGTTTAAACATTTTCTCTCTAAAATTGGTAAAATCATTGGGATATTTTGAGAATTGCATATATAAAACCAAGAAGATTGTTATCAAAGCCTATGATGATGTTGAACGCTTGTCTAAAGGAGTAATTTCACTTCCCATAAAAGTTGGTGCAGCTATGCAAAATATAGTTTTCCATGTCTTGGATATGGATTTACACTACAACCTTCTCCTTGGTCACCCATGAATTCATGTCATGAATTCCATACCATCCGCATGCCACCAATGCCTCAAGTTTCCACATGACAACACTAAAATTACTTTTCCTAGCGATCCTCATCCCTTTTGGTATTGCACAAACCTAAAAGGAACTATTGAGCATCAAGTTCCCATAAATGGAGAGGTCTCATCTTCCACCTCATCCCATTACATTGATCCATCTAACCTCATCAAATCATCCACTCCATTCACCTCACCTTCCAAACCCAGAGTCTAGATTCAAGACAAAGGATGCAGATAATACAACATGAAAAGTCTCTTTTGCATTGGAAAGTTACATAAATCACCAAAGTCTTATTGCAAGACAAATCCTGTGCATCCTAAGGTTATCATCCACAATCCCCCCACCACCTTCACTAAATTGGGAGAATTAGCCAAAGAATATTTGGATGAAAAAATTTATACATGGCTATATAAAGAAGAGGAGGACATAGAACCTAAGCAGTTGCCAGTTGAACAGTATCCAAAAGGGTTCCTCTTGATGAAGCAACAAGGATATGATGGAAACAATAGCCTTGGTCTAAACAAACATGGAATGTTGGAACCCTTACTACCTTCTAAATTACCAAAGTATAGCGGGTTAGGGTTTGTACTAGTGAAAGTGACTATCTCGGGTATTGGGGTACCTTCGAGTGAGATTGTTAATGCTTCAAATGAAATCAAGACATCTAAGGACTATTATACTAACTCTGATTCCAATGAATGGGAATGGGGTTCAAAGAGATCATTCAATGACTACAACCTTGAGGAAACATTTAGAGAACCTAGTGAGACTACCTTTGAAGAAAGATTCAATCAAATGTTTAAAATTGGTCCCCGCATAACTTGTCAAACACCAAACATAGGGTCCCCTTGAAAAGGAAAGCTTGGATTGAACACTTTTGGGAACCCGATGAATCTACCTCTGTCTTTACCTTATCTACCTACACCATGATCCTTGATAACACTAATGATGGCCTACCCCTCATTTACCCACAATTAATAGATTGGGATCAACAAGAGACATTGAGTTTAGACACATTCGAGAATGATGAAGCAATTGTTGAGTTCATGGGACTTCGTGAAGGAAGACCAAGTGGGGATCATAAGGTCTGCTTTGTCATAGAACTCAATAGTGTAATATACTTTGGTGAGGCTATCCTTTCCTCTAGTTGCAAAAGTGAAAATGAAAAAAGTCAAAATAAAAATAATAGGTCTTCATGTGAAAACCAAAAGGCATCTATTGATCATGAAAAAGTAAAAATAAAGGATGTATCTGAAGGTGAAAATCTCTCTGAGGTACCCGAGGATGGAGGATTGGACAGTATCCCTATATACCGAGATAGATTGACATTGCTTGTAGAAGAGACAAAAGAAGTGAACATTGGGACACAAGACAACTCTAGAATCATATTGCTTGCAACATCTTTAACCATTGAGGAAAAACCTAAGTTTACAACATTCTTTTCAAAAAGACAAGTTAACTTCGCAAGGTCATATGTTGATATGCTTGGGTTGGACCCCAAGCTTGTTTTACATCACTTTCCATTGATACCAAATACCAAACCATACAAACAAAAGCTAAGGAAAATACACCTACAGATTGCACTACTGGTCAAGGTTGAACTAAAGAAACTCTTGGATGTAGGATTCATACGCCCTATTGATATGTAGATTGGATATCTAATCTTGTTCCTATCACAAAATTGAATGGGCATATTAGAGTATGCATAGATTGTAGGAATCTTAACAAAGCTTGTCCTAAAGATGATTTCCCTTTACCAAATATTCACATCATAGTGGACCTCACTACTGGGTATGAAATGCTCTCACTTATGGACAAATTCTTGGGCTATAATTAGATATAGATTGCTCCTAGAGATCAACCAAAGAAAACCTTTACATGCGCTTGGGGAACTTTCTATTGGAACACTATGCCATTTGGACTTAAGAATGTTGGAGCTACATATCAAAGAGCCATGAATACCATTTTTCATGATTATATGCATGTACTTATGGAGCATTATGTTGATGATCTTCTCTCAAAATCTCTAGAAAGAAGTGGTCACCTAGTAGTCTTGGAGAATATTTTCACACGTCTTGAAAAATACAAACTCAGGTTGAATCCAAAGAAATTTGTTTTTAGGGTCCAATCAGGCAAACTCTTAGGATACAATGTCTCTTGTAGTGTAATAGAGGTTGATCTTGCAAAATTAAAAGCTATCTTGGGCATGCCACTTCCCACCAACATCAGTCAATTAAGGACTTTACAAGACAAACTGCAATCAATCCGTAGGTTTATTTCCCAACTAGCAGACAAGATTCATCCATTTGAACATTTGTTATGAAAAGGAATTCCCTTCATTTGGATAGAGAAATTTCAAGATGCATTTGATAAAATCAAGCATTATCTATTGACTCCACCAGTTCTTATGGCTCCAATTGATGGAAGACACTTGATATTATATGTAACAAAAAATACATCAACGCTTGGGGCATTATTGGCACAAAATGATAATGCTAGCAAAGAACGAGAAATTTACTACATCAGTTGTACCTTGGTTGGATATGAGTTAAACTACAACCCTATTGAATGAGCATGCCTAGCAGTTGTATTTGCAACCAAAAAATTGAGACATTACATGCTAAACCACAAGATAAAGTTGATAGCCAAAATTGATCCTCTAAAGTATCTTCTCAGTAAAGCAACTCTAATAGGTTGACTAGCTAAGTGGGTCATTATTTTGAGTGAGCATGACATTGAATATGTTGATTGAAAGGAAATAAAACAACAAGTGATAGCTGATCAACTCACAAATGCACTAGTAAAAGCAAACCATCCTCTAATAATTGATTTCCCAGATGAATCAATCTTTGTTATAGAAACACCAACGACATGGAAATTGTACTTTGATGGACCCTACACAAGTCATGGTTCAGGAGCTAAAATTTTATTCATCACACCTCAAGGGGATTACATTCCTAAGTCATTTTGAATAGCATTATCATGCACCAATAACATAGTTGAGTATGAAGCGTTACTAATAGGACTCTGAATGGCAATTAAGTGGAAAAACACGGATCTTCAAGTTTATGGTGATTCCTAGTTAGTGATCAAGCAAGTCAATGATGATTATGATACCAAGGATGAGAAGCTAATGCCCTACAAGCACATGGTTGATAGTTTTAGACTGTACTTTGAAACCATTACCTTTGAACAAATATCGAGAATCCAAAACAAGGTAGTTGATACAATGGCAACAATTGGATCTCTCTTGGACATCCCTAACAATGCATCATAATATGAGTTCTTGGTGGAACAACTATTGATCCTTGTGTTTGATGCCCCTGAAACCGAACTTGTGTGCAAACTTGTTGGTCTTGAATCTCCCTAGTACAAAAACATTTACAAATACTCACATGACCAAATTATATCTCTTAACTTGTCTCCCAACCAACTCCAAACCTTTATCATAGAGGCCTCTAAATATGCCATCATCGGAAATACCCTTTACCGTCATAGCCTAGATAGCACCCTCCTTCGATGTCTCAACTCAAATGAAGCACAAATGACCTTACAAGAGGTTCACCATGGTATATGCGGAGCTCACTCTATTGGTCCTACCTTAGCTAAAAAGCTTATGATGACAGAATATTATTGGTCTACAATGGAACATCATGCCTATCACTTTGTGAAGAGATGTCATCAATGTCAAATTCATGGAGATCTCATATATGCACTAGCTCAAGAATTACAACCACTTACATCAACATGGCCATTCTCTCAATGGGGACTTGACCTCGTAGGAAATATCCATCCCACTTCTGTAAATGAGCATAAGTTTCTGCTTGTTGCTATATAATACTTTAGTAAATGGATTGAAGTCATCCTAATGACCTACATTACTAGTAAGAAAATATCCAAATTTATTCTGAATTACATTATATGCCACTATGGTATCCCTCAATACATCATTATAGATAATTGTCGTCCTTTCAAAAAGCAAGATGTTTGTGAACTTTGTGAGAAGTTTCATATCCAACACCATTTTTCTACCCCATATTACCCTTAGGGTAATGGTCAAGCTGAGGCATCTAATAAGACCATCCTTAAATTCTAAAAATGATTGTCGATGATGCTAGTCGTGACTAGCATCTCCAACTCATTCCTACTTTATGGGCCTATCGTACCAATGTTTGCACCCCTATAGGAGCCAGTCCATATTCCCTTGTCTTTGGGTTTGAGGCCATACTTCCTATTGAGGTCGAGTTACCGTCCTTGAGAGTATCTATGTAAGGATTTATTATCTTGCTTCATGGGATAAGATAGCATCTTCTGGGAGTGATTCCATCCCTCAGATTGGAAATGAAAGGTGTGCCAATCCGTAATCGATCTAACATCAACTTCATCCATTGTCATGTCTACTGCCATTTTTTCCACCTCGTCAATCAAGTTATTTCCTTCATGGTATTTGTGTGAAATGCATATTTCTTTGAACCGTAATAAATCCTTCTTTATCCTCATCAACCACCTATGCAAATTATAACTTGGATTTTGGCCTATCCTTATTGCATTTATCACTGTTTGGGAGTCCCCCTCTAAGTGCACTTTGTCTAATTTTAACTCTCTACCAATAAATAGTCCCAATAAAGCCACTTGGAATTCTCCTTCATTGTTTGTTGAAATTCCAAGCTTCTTACCAAACAACCTTATTGTTCTACCTTCGTGATCCCTCACCACACATCCAACCCTAGTCATCCCAAGATTTCCTCTTGCAGCCCCCTCAAAATTGATTTTGATCCATCCCTCCTCAGGTGGTTTCCACTTTATGTCTTTTCGGGTGTTTTTGGGAAGATTAACCTCCCCAATCCCATAAATGGGGGGAATGTAGAGCATCTCCTAATGTTTCCTCATTATTTTGTCTCAATTTATGAATTTTCTCTTATGAATGCTTTAGGAACGAGCAACACTATTTGTGGTCTTTGAAATATTTGCTTCTTATTTTGTCAAAAGCTTCTCCTTGCTCATCTCTTTTCCTTGGAAGATCCTACGATTGTGTTCTTTCCAAATTTATCATATAATGATTGATGACGCACAAATCTATATTTTTTTTAAGACCACCCCCTTATTAAGAGTTAGCCACATATTAAAAGTGTTCTTAGATTACCCAAGAGAAGGCATTTCCAACCCATTTTGTACATGAATGGTTTCCAACAAAATTTATCCCTTTTGCATCTCAATAGCAAATGGTCCATCATCTCCTCCTCTTTTCACATGATGCATCTATTTTGGATAGCAAAGCCAATATTCATTAGCTTATCCCTTGTTAGTATTTTGTTATGCAAGGCTGTCCAAGACAACAATCCAGCTTTCAAAAGGCACTTCTTATCACACATTAAAAGACTTGTCTAGTCTTATTTTCTTATGCTTGCCTCCTAAATTTTGTACCCTAGCTTCATGAGGTACTTCCCTAATTTCCCTCCACACCATACTATTTAATCCTCTTCCTCTGATAGCCAGATTGTTCCATCCTTTAGAATTTGTTCTAGCCTAGATTTTTGGTCCAATGGGGCATTCAAATTTACCAAAGATTTCCACTTCCATTCCTCAATGCCATTATTATCCACTTTCTCATAGTTTTCCACTTTTTCCTCCATTGATCGATTGAGGCTTCCTTTAACTCCTGAAGCTATAACTCATTTCCCAGTGCTTTGTTCCCTTTCCAAGAATCCTCCGAAAATGTCATCCTTCTTCCATTCTTTTGTTCCATGATACATGCCTACTTATGATGCTTCTTTAGCAGACAATGAAATTCCAGATCAACGAACCCATAGGTGCTCCACAACTATTAGTATCTTTGTTAAGAATGAGGAGTCTAAATATTTCTTTTGGATAATCCTGCCCCATTTTGTATCCTTCTTGCAATACATGTTTCACACAGTAGTTTGGCACCCAATGCGTATTCATTATCGACAGTTTCCTTAGATTCACCCTGCCACTAGTTTTATCTTGACATATTTTATCCCATGCTACCAAAGAAATATTTTTTTGTTCCGTGTTGCCATTCCAAAAGAAATGCCTCATTGTTTGGTGTTGGCCTTGATATTGCACCAAAAGATTGACCTATCAATGCTTGATACAAGCATCAGTTAAGATCCACAGGTGGTGGTTATACCATGTCACAAACCCAAGCACTGTGTTGGACAAGGAAGACCAAGGGACACACCATCTTGCAACAATCCCCCCCAACAAAAGTGAGGGGTTTTTTGAACCTGTGACTAGCTCTGATACCAATTGTTGGCCTTGTCATTGCACCAAAAGGTCGACCTGTCAATGCCTGATACAAGTGTCAATTAAGATCCATAGGAGGTAGTTAGACCATGTCACAAACCTAAGCATTGTGCTAGAAAAGGAAGACCAAGGGACACACCATCTTGCAACATTTGTTCCAACAAATCACTTACCTTCTTTGGGATTTTCATGAATGATATTACATAATTTGGAATTGCAACCAAGATCGCGTGAAGCATTATGATTTTCCCTGGGCCCACAGTTAACCACCTCCCCTTCCATAAAATTTATTTGCATCTAAAATTTCTCACCATCTCATCCCATAAATTAGACTTATTTATCCCAGCAAAGAGTGGAACTCCCAAGAATTTACTTGGCAATTTGAATGTTTTAATGTTCAGAATTCTAGCTATGTCCCTTTGTTTTCTCATATTGGTGTTGAATAATAAGATATCTGATTTCTTCTAGTTCACTTTTTTCCTAGATTCTTGACAATAATTATCCAACACCTTCTTTATTATCATAACCTCCCTTCTACTTGCTTCTCCGAATGGCATGGTATCATCTATGAATTTTTGGTGTGTGATTGTTTCCATATCTATGGCAACTTTAACACATCACCATATTCCATTGGTCATTACATCTTTGATGCTTCTTCCCAAAGCTTCTGCCATAAAATGAATAGGGATGGGGATAGAGGATCCCCTTGTCTTAATCCATTCCTTGATTGAAAGAAACCATTAGGAGTCCCATTAATTAGAACTAAAAATTTGGTGCTTGATATGTAACTTTGCACCCATTGCAACCACTCCTTATAGAAACCAAACCTCTCCAAAACCTACAACAAGAATTGTCTATCCACCTGATCATAGGATTTTTTAATATCCAATTTTATTATCATATCTACTTTTTACTTTCATATTCTGTGTATTACTTTGTGAGTGATGATAATTCCTTCTAGTATTGATCTGCCTAGTACGAAGCCACTCTGTTCTTCCAAAATTGAATTATCTAGGATCACCTTCAATCTATTTTCTATCATTTTTGACACCACTTTTTATGTAGTATTGCATAGAGATATTGGTCTAAAATCATCCATTGTTTCAATTTTTTTCATTTTTGGGATCAATTCCAGAAAGGTGTTATTCATATCTTTCAACATTGTCTTCATCCTCCTTGATTCCTTTACTGCCCTTGTAAGATCTTTTCCAACTATGTCCCAAAAGGTTTGGAAGAAACTTGTCAGGAAACCATCCAGTCCTGAAGCTTTGTCTCTCACAAGCTGAAAGGTAGCCCACTTTACCTCATCCATTGATACTTCCTTGAATAGTTCCTTATTGTGTTCCTCAATTACTAGCTTAGGTTCATGCATTCTAGTAGTTTCTCTCTTTCCCTATCTTCTACAATGGGTGCATTATTTAGCATTCATTCAAAGAAGTGTGCAACTTCTTCACCAATCTCATTGTTCACTGTGAGTAAAGTGTCATCCACCCTCTTTATTTCTATGATTTGGTATTGAATTCTCTTGGATTTGGTGGTGTTTTGAAAAAACTTCATGTTTTTGTCTCCTTTCATAAATGTCTCCATGGATTTCTTCTTCCAATAAATCTATTCCTTTGCCAAGATTTTTGTATATTGATTTAGTAGCACCTTCTCCTTGTCATATTCTTCTATAGTCATTCCTTCTTTCACCATAATTTTGGTCACCTTACTTAGAAGTTCTTCTATCTGCTCTTTTTCTGAAAAGATATTCTTGAAGGTTAATTTCTTCCATTCCTTTAGTTATGTTTCTTCAGAAAAATTAATTTCCTTGATAGTTAGTACATGTGTGATCCTTTGCGGTCAGGCTCTTGCTTCGAGCATTCCTTTACCTTATTTTTTAGTCCTTCTTCCCTGAACCACATATTTTCAAATTTGAAGGGGCATCTTAATAGTTCCTCATCTAGGATGAATGCAAGCTCCACTAGCACGTGATCAAAACCTGAAAGGTTCATAATTTTTAATTCCACCTACCTCAATGTCATCCCATCTTCCTAACAAGAAGAAATAGTCCAACCTTTTTACTATTCCCGTGCATCACCTCCTTCTATTGGTCCAAGTGAATACTTCATTCCTTGGTGCTACATCTTGCAGTCTATTATTGTCTACAGAGTTCATAAACTCCATTTGAACTTAAGTCTTGCTAGTTATACCACCTCGCTTCTCCATATTTGATAATGTGGAATTAAAGTGACCTCCCACACCATTTTCTTCCCATGTAGTGTGAAAATGACATTTTTCAACCTCTCCCATAAATCTATTTTTTTTGTTTTTTTTACTAGCCCATATACATTGATCAGGAATAATTCTTCCTTCATCCATCCATGTTTCACCTTTAGAATCTACCAGCATTGATCTTCCAATATTGGTTCCACTTGAACTTTTTTCGGGTTCTAGATTACTCCAATTCCTCCAAAAGCACACTAACAATGTAGACACCTTCTTCTCACTACATCCAGATTCATAGACATTAAGCTCTCACTTAGATCACTACACTTGAACACATTCGCATCATTATACACATCCACACTTACCACCAACAAATCACCTTACATTTATACCATCCATGACCTAAATAACCTTAATTAAGTCGGCCTTAATGAAACGTATGCACCTCAAACATGCAACACCAAATAGATCAGCACCAAACAATTTCATAATGGAGAGAAGTGAAGGAAAACCACATCAAGGGTTAACTAGGACCCAAATCTACACCAACACACATTGCCACACTTCCACAAACAACAAGCAACCTCCACAATTAGCGTTAGCATACCAGGTTAGCCAAACATGTACTAACACTAATAAGTAGACACATGCATCCCTCTCTAGGTTCAAAGACACCATGCGGATCACATAACAACACTTCAAAATATTCAACACTACAACCACAACCACCTAAAAATGAAGAATGCATTCATTCTATACAACCAGACACAATGCCACTAAAATCCAACATAAGAACTAAACTTGTAGAGAAAATCAACACTAGAAACTTCAAAGGAAGGTAAATACAGAAAATATACGCATGTTCCCAAATCCACAAGACAAGAAACCTCACTGCGGAGAAATGAAAAGAAATCTCATTTCTCCCAGATAATCCTTCTACACAGGTAGACACACTATCAAAAAACATCTTCTTTTTCTACATGATCCAAAACTTGAAACTTTGGATACAAAACCTTCGAACAACTCTGATCATCACATCCAAACTGCACAAGCATATCTTCAACCATGAAGAATGTGGAGCACAACATTGAACACACCTTTGTCACATTGCACATACTTTTATTCAAATTTTCTCAAAAGCACTTGGAAACCAAGTGAACTAGCTACATCAACAACACCACAAACATCTCTTCAACATATCTACAACACTTGCAACACCAACAATCTCCCCATCTACAATATCTTCTCAACACCACACTAGAGGTTGACATCAGTTAAAGACAACATAGTGCAACGCACTCACTGCTGACATCAATAATGGTATTGCAACAATCTTCCCAACCATACTAGAGGTTGACATCAATGACAACACCTTCAACATAGTTACAACAAGCTCCCCCTTTTTCATTGATGGCAACACTAGCTCTGAAAAACCATCAACAAAAAATCAACTCTGTATCAAACAACACTCCCCCTTATTGGGGCATCTCTTATACTTCTACTCTTTGTGTCTTTCAAACAATATTCTCTCCCTCTTTGTATTCTCTCCCCTATCTTGAGGAGATCTCTCTTTCTCTATTTTTTAGAATTCACTCTCCCCTTGTGTTTTTTAGATCATACTCTCCTCCTCTGACATCAATGAAAAAAGGCAACATATTTTCCTTTGACAACACTTTCACACTTTTCTTTAGACAACACCTATAAGCTACAGTTTTTTTGTACATCTCTCTCTTCACTACACTTACTTTTCAACTATCTCCCCCCCTTAGGGGCATAAGATATGCTCTCACCAACCAACAACACTACTAGGTCTACTCCCCTTGAGAGGCAACCTTCATCATCAATCCAGGACCAAGAGTGTATCTTGAATGCTCAACTAGATAGATGCACCAACTTATGCATCTAGCTAAAAGGAGGAGGGGCAATAACCCCTAAATTCTACGAGAGATACTCAAATTTATCTTTAGGCATTAGGGGAAATTTACATAAAAAATGGGCCTCTTAAGGATGACATCATCAGCTTTTTGAGTTATCAAAAATCAATTAAAAGATGACATCAACCGTTACGGGACATCATCCAAAATAAAAATAAAATTATTTATTTTATAAAATAAAACTTTCTAAAATCCTATGAATTAATCATGATGGTTAATTTAACTCTGCATATCTTATTCTATGTTTTCTAAATATAAAATATATTTTTTAAAAAATTTATATTTTGAAGTTCTATTATAGAAATTATTATGTTTTTTAAAAAATATTTTCATTCTTAAAACAAAAATATATATAAAAAGCATTTCAAAAATATTTTAACAAAACTTTTCTTAAAAATATTTTAAAAATTTGGAATGAAATTAATTTGTAATAAAATTCATCTGAGCTTCTTATTTTATAAAATTATTTTTATGAAATACCAAAAAATACTAAAAATTATTTTTTCCACGTAAATTTATAAAATACCAAAAATACCCATAATTACTTTTTCTACATAAATTTATAAGAAAGAAAATTAAAATACCAAAGGGAAATAAAAAATAAAACTTAAGAAATTAAAAAAACCAAAAATAAATTTCAAAAACAAAATAAAACCAAAAGAAATTAAAATTGTTGAAGGGAGAAAAAGCTAAAACATGAACCAAAATGAAAATAAAAATAAAAACCAATTAGAAAATAAAAATAAAAAACTAAAAATTGGAAAAATTGGAAACAATTGAAAGGAGAAAAAGTTGAAGAAAATCACCAAAAATATCAAACCAAAAAAAATAGAAAAATTAAAAAATAAAAAATGATGGAAGAAAAAAAAGGTGAGAAAATCAAATAAATTATGGAAAAGAGATATCCCTTGACTACTTTAGATATATATTTTTAAATATAAATATACTAGTATATAAATTTTATATAAAATAAAATATTAAGTATAAAATAAAATATCTAAAGTTACTTTTATTTACCATTTTTTAAATAAAAAATAATAATCAAGAAAAGAAAGTGAACTTGAGTTTTTTAATAAATTATAATCGAAATATGTAACAAAAAATGAACTTGAGTTTAAAATTTTTTAAATAAAAAATAAAAAATCAAGAAAATAAATAATCTAAAATGAAAAGTGAACTTGAGTTTGTCAATAAAAATATATGTTACCACTTTTTAAAAAATAATGGACTTGTGTTTTTTAAGGAATTATAATAGAAACATGTGTCCCCACTTAACTCATGTAGTTAAGTAATTTATATTTTTTATAGTTAAATAATTTGTATTATTTGAGATAATTTTTGTTTTTTTAGAGTTGCTTAGGAGGCCAATTTTTTATGTAAATTCCCCCCAATGAAGAGCCTTAGTGAAAATATATGCAACTTGATCCTTTGTAGGCACACACTCCAACTTCACCTCATTCCCTACAACTTTCTCTCTTATAAAGTGATACCAGATAGAGATATGCTTTGTCCTTGAATGCATCACTAGGTTCTTTGAAATATTGATAACACTTGTATTATCACACAATATAGAAATATCTTCATCATATGATACTCTAATATCCTTCAATTTATGCTTCATCCATAACACATGTGTACAACATGATGTTGCTACAATATATTCCGCCTTTATAGTAGATAATGGCACTAAATCCTACTTCTTACTCAACCAAGAAACCAACCTACTTCCAAGAAAGAAAGCACCTCCACTTGTACTTCTTTTTTCATATGTACAACCTACCCAATTTACATCTTTGTGTGCACTCAAAAAGAAATCGGTATCCTTGGGATACCATAGACCAAAATCCAGAATACCCTTTAAGTATCTAAATATCCTTTTAACTGCTACAACATGTGATTCTTTGGGATGTTCTTGAAATCTTTCCACAAGACACTGCATGCATGATATCCAATCTAGTAGCAGCTAGATATAGTAGTCCACCAATCATTGATATGTACTTGCTCTGATCAGCCTTAGGAGATTCATCATTCTTGCTCAATTTACAACCAGTAACCATAGGAGTACATACTAGTTTAAAATCCTCCATTCCAAACTTCAACATTTCATTAACATATTTTGACTAAGAAATGAAAATACCTTTTTTCTAACTGCTTGATTTGTAATCCAAGGAAAAAATTCATCTCCCCACACATTGACATCTCAAACTCATTATACATCTCATCTGCAAACCTCTTGCACATACCTTCATTTCCTCCAAATATAATGTCATCAACATACACTACCATAATCATTATTTTTTCTCCCTCAACCTTGAAGTAAAGGTTTTTATTTGCAGTACCCTTTTTGAATCCTTGCTACAACAAATACTTATCCAACCTTGCATACCAAGCTCTAGATGCTTGTTTGATCCCATATAAGGCCTTTTTTAACTTGTAGACCATATGAAACTTATTTGATAAATGAAAACCTTCTAGTTGTTCAATGTACACTTCTTCTAACTCACCATTCAAGAATGCAAACTTGATATCCATCTAATATGATTTGAAATTTTTATGTGTTGCAAAAGCCAAAAGCATTCTAATAGCTTTCATCCTTGCCACCGGAGCAAAAGTAGATCTTCAAAATCTATTCCTTCCACTTGTGAGTAGCCCTTACACACAAGTTTAGCCTTGTTTCTAACAACTTTTCCATCCTCCTTCATTTTGTTCCTAAAAACCTAATTATTTCCTATCACATTCTTGTATGTAGTTCTTGAGACCAATTCCCAAGTCTGATTATTCTCAATCTATTCCAACTCTTCTTTCATAGCCTTCATCCAATTCTCATCTTTGTGTGCCTCAATTATAGTTTTAGGTTCTACCTCTGAAAGTAAACAAAATTTTACATGTTCCTCTGTCATAGTAGCTTTTCTCCTTGTCAACACACTTTTGCTCTTATCTCTAATGATCTGATTTTCAAAATGATTCTTCTAGACATACTTGGGAACCTTAGGGATCTTTTTCAGAGCTTCTTCCTCTTCAACTATCATCTATTTTTTCTTCTTGACTAAAATAGGATTTATTAGATTCATATTCTTCTATCAAAACTGAACTTTCATGTGGTTCTTCATCCACCTTAACACTTGCACTCTAAACAATTTTGTTTAGTCTTTTATTGTAGCACTGGTAAGCTTTGCTCTTTTTAGAGTATCCAAGGAAGATTCCTTCATCGGATCTAACATAAAACTTTCCTAAGTTTTCTTCATCTCTTTTGATATATCATTTACTTCCAAACCATCTGAAATATTTCACAATAATAGTTTTTCCATACCATGTATCATAAGGATTCTTTGAATTGTTCACTCTTGCTTGACTTCTGTTAAATATATACACTAAAATATGAATTGCTTCTTTCCAATAGACTTCCGATATATTTTCTTCCTTCATCATAGTCCTTGCTGCTTCTTGAATTGTCATGTTCTTCCTCTCCACAACTCCATTATGCTTAGGAGTCTTGGGAGCAGACAAGTGTCTCTTTATTCCATGATCTTCAAAAAAAATGTTAAACTCACCACCTCTGTCAGACCTCAAGCACTTGATTTTCAAATTCATTTCTATTGAATACACCAAATACTAAGAGGGGGGTGAATCATTATTCTACTAACATAATTAATTACTAACCATCCAATTATCAATCCACATCTAGCTGCAAGAGTAAACAAAAACATAAAAGAGATCATAGCACATTGACACCAATATTTTTACGTGGAAAACCCAAAAAGGAAAAACCATAGTGAGGATTAGCTCATAATATATTATAACCGATTATAAGATATTACAAGGCTCACTGCCAAGATGTACTATCCTTGAAAGGATTACAGCCTGAATACAAAAGATGGATTATTTCTGAGATACAAAAAGGTATGGCTCACTGCCAATTGATGTACTAAGTAAATTCACCTTCAATGTGTAGAGATCAGTTTCGGTTAGGCTCTGGAATATTAAAATTTCTACTCTAGTCGCAAGCATACAACACTATTAAAACCTTTGCACTAACATATTTATTACATTATTGTAATCCACACTATTCCTTTTTCTATATCCATAACCTTATGTACTTCATCTACATCGCTGACATATATATACATAGCTTCATCTTTATACATCAATTAGGTCGGCCTAATTGAATGCATAACTCAAAAATATTTGTCAGCTTAAATCAAAAGTCATTTTGGCGCATTCAACAAATCATAACAAACATTAATTAGGTCGGGCCAAACCTAATGAAGAACACTTTAAACATTTATAAGATAAATAGTTCATAACCCTACCAGCCAAAAGAATGTCGATCTTTTGTCACTTGGATAACTCAACCGGATCACACAAACTTGCTAAAAACTCATTTATAGCTATACCTGACATTCCTAAGCAACATATCAAAAACTCATAGAATTTCCTTTTACTGAGAGGATTTCCAAAAATACCGGATCGGTGTAGACACACAGTTTACTCAGTCAGTTACCAATCAGTGTTGGCATCAATGACAACAAACTCAGATGTCACCCTCTTCATTCTTCTAACAATTTCATTCTCAACCATAGATTTAAAGGCTTTGAACTTATCTAGGGCTTCTAATTTTTCTTTGAAAAATGTCACCCTTCATTCTAGAATAGTCATCAATCAATAATATGAAATACCTATCACCTTGAGAACTTCTTATTCTAGTAGGTCCACATAGGTTTGTATGCACCAACTACAAAGGTCCTATGGTAGAATATTCTTTAGTTTTGAACATTTTCTTTGTTTTCTTCCCAAATTTTCCTTGCAGATTACACTGATAGGCTTTGTAATTCTTGGAAGATCTCTTAGAACATTAGTAGAATTGATCTTTGCTAAGCTGTCAAAATTGATGTGACCCATTCTTCTATTCCATAGCCAATTTTCATTGATTTGAGACATAAAGCACTTAACACCACGAACTTTGATTTGATAAACATTACCTTTTGTCCTTGGTCCTATAGCAACCAATTTTTTATATCTTCCTTTTTCTAATTTCACAACCATCATTCTAAAACACAAAATTGTACCCTCTTATACACATCTATCCTACACTAAGAATATTATGTCGAAGACCCTTGACATAAAGAACATCATCTATTTTATGATTGTCGTCAAAGCTAATTGAACCTTTTCCACAGATCTTAGCAGATGTATCATCACCAAACTTTACAAGACTACCATCATACTTTTTAAGTTTAACAAACTTACTCTTATCACCTACCATATGATTTGAGCATCTACTATCAATGATCCAATAATTCCTCTCTTCTCTTGCATGAAAAGTATGCACCATAGTTCCTTCAATGTTATGACCTATTTTTGGAGCACTTTCTTTCACATATCTTTTAGGATTAGTAGAATTAGTTCCAACCTTTAGAGCCATGAACAAGCATTCATCATTTTCCTCATCAGGATAGTTAAATTCCTCATCATTAGATAAACCATTATCTTTAAACCATTGTATTTAAATTCAACATAGTAACTCTTCTTGACAAATTTACCTTTATGATCCTTATGTTTGTCATTTGCAACTTTGATTGAACATTTAGAAGCATAATGACCTATCTTTCCACAATTGAAACACTTAAAGGGTAACTTACCTCTATATTTTCCAGTGCCCTTTTTCAATCTCCTTACAAAATTTCTTCCACTTCATCAAGATCATCTAGATTTAATTCATCATTATTTTCTACCTTGTAGACTTTAAAAGCAAATTCTTTCTTTGTATCATCTTGACCAAACTCTCTCAATTCATAAGAAATTAAAGCACCAAAGAAATGATCTCTAGAATATTGATCTAAATTCTAAGCTTCCTCAATATCAGAAAATTTAGAACTATAAGATCTAGGAAGAGTTCTTAATACATTTTTCACAACTTTGCTTGCTTCCAACTTACCACCAAGACCATTGATGGCATTAACAAATCCATCCACTTTAAGCATGTAAGTTGTAATTTCTTCATCTTTAGACATCCTCAGGGTTTCAAATTTGACTTTGTAGTTTTGCATATTTTCTTGCTTGACCTTATCATCTCCTTCATAAATGCTCTCCAACTTTGTCCAAACATCTTTAGCAGACTTCATACTTATCACCTTCCCAAGTTCAAAATCAGAGAGACCACTCAAAATAATATTCCTTGCTTTTCCATCGTTCTCATAATCCTTGATCTCATCATCACTCTTTGGACCATTAGTAGACATAGTATATCCTTTTTCAACTGATTTCTAGACTCCAAATCTAAGAGAGACCATAAAGGATTCCATCATGGCTTTCTAGTAAGTATAATTTGTTCCATTGAACATAGGATATTTTCCACCCTTTTTGTGTGCCATTTGGATCTACCTCAATTGATTAAGCTTCTTCCAAGGAACCACATATCTAATAACAATTGTTAGATGCACAAGACAACTGAGAAGGGGGGTGAATCAATTATACATTAAAACATTAAATCCCATATTAAATTTCAAACCCTTATCAAACTTTAAGCCCTCATTAAGTATTAGCAGAATGTAAACATGTGAAACAACAATGCAAACACAACTATACACAAGAGAACACCAGATTTACATGGAAAACCCTAAGCAAAGAAAAACTAGGGTGATGATTAGCTCATATATATATGAATAACACTAAATACAATTAGGCTCACTACCCATAAAAGAAGAAAGACTCACTATTGGGTGGCTCATTTCCCAAAAGAAAGAAGAATAGAAGAAACTGTTATAGAGAGATTCACTATCTCGGAGCAATAAGAAAGATTCACGACAACAACTCTATTCATTTGCTTGCTTTTGGCTCACTTCCTTGAGCAACTTCAAACACCTTGACAATGTAGACATTTCTGCCCACTGCATCTATAGTCATAGACATTAAGCTCACACTCAGATCACCACACTTGATCACATTCACATCATTATACACATCCAAACTTACCACCAACAAATCACCTTACATTTATACCATCCATGATCTAAACAACCTTAATTAGGTCAGCCTTGATGAAACATGTACACTTCAAATGTGCAACACCAAATAGGTCGACAACAAACACTTCCACGATGGAGAGAAGTGAAGGTAGACCATGTCAAGGGTTAACTAGGACCCAAATCTACACTAACATGCATCGCCATTCTTCCACAAACAACAAACAACCTCTACAATTAGCGCTAGCATGCTAGGTCATCCAAACCTGCACTAACACTAACAAGTGACCACATACATGCCTCTCTAGGTATGGAAACACCACACAAACCACATAGAAACACTTCACAACATTCTAGAATATTCTACATCATCACAATATTCAACACTATTGCTTCAATCACCTGAAATTGTAGAATACATTCATTTTGTGCAACCAGACACACTACTAGTGAACTCCAACATAAGAACTGAACTTGTGGAGAAACTCAACACCAGAAACTTCAAAGGAAGGTAAATATAGACAATATAAGAATGTTCCCAAATTCGCAAGACAAGAAACCTCACTACAGAGAAATGCAGAGCAATCTCATTTCTCCTAGACAATCCTTCTACACATTTAGACACACTATCAAACACATCTTTCGCACGATCTAAAACTTGAAACTCTGCATACACCTTTGAACACCTTTGATAATTACATCCAAACCGTATGAGCATATCTTCAACCATGAAGAAGTGCAAAGCACTACACTAAACACACCTCTATCACACTACACACTCTTTTATTCAATTTTTTCAAATGGCACATGAAATCTAAGTGAACTAGTTGCATCAACAACACCACAAACATCTCTTCTACATATGTACAACACTTGCAACACCAACAATCTCCCCATCTACAATATCTTCTCAACACCACACTAGAAGTTGACATCAATTAAAGACTTGCATAATGCAACAAACTCACTATTGACATCAATGATGACACTGCGCAACAAACTTCTGGAAGACCAACATCCCTCAATTAGATTAGGTTAAAAATTTAGGTTCGCATTCACCCTTCATTAAGTTAAAAATTTAGATTTGCATTCACCCCTCAATTAGATTAGGTTAAGAATTTAGGTTCTCATTCACCCCTCATCCCTCAATTGGATTATGTTAAAGAATTTAGGTTCTCTCAATTAGATTAGATTAAAGAATTTAGGTTCTCATTCATCCTTGATCTCTCAACCCTCAATTAAATTAGGTTAAGAATTTAGGGTTCTCTCATTCATCCTTCATCCTTAACCCTCAATTAAATTAGGTTAAAAAATTTAGGTTCTCATTCATCCTTCATCCCTCAACCCCTCAATTAAAGTAGGTTAAGAATTTAGGTTGTCATTCATCCTTCATCCCTCAACCCCTCAATTAAAGTAGGTTAAGAATTTAGGTTATCCTTCACCCCTCAATTCAACCCCTCAATTCAAGTAGTTTAAGAATTTAGGTTCTCATTTATCCTACATGAGGTTCTTATTCATCCTTCATCCATCCTTTAGAACCTTCATTCATCCTTCATCCATCCTTTCTCTCAATTTGATTTCCTTCATCCGGATTTAGGTTCTCATGAATTTAGAACCTTCATTCATCCTTCATCCATCCTTTCCCTCAATTAGATTTCTTTCTGTCAATTAGATTTCCTTCATCCCTAAATTAGATTTCCTCCACCCCTCAATTAGATTATGTTAAAAGGATTTAGGTTCTCATGAATTTAGAACCTTCATCCTTCATCCATCCTTCATCCATCCTTCATTAGTCCTTTAGAACATTCATGGTTCATCCATCCTTTAGATTATTTAGGTTTTCATGAATTTAGAACCTTCATCCTTCATCCATCCTTCATCCCTCAATTTTCCTTCTCTCAATTAGATTTCCTTCATCCCTCAATTAGATTATATTAAAAGGATTTATTAGGTTTTCATGAATTTAGAACCTTCATCCTTCATCCATCCTTCATCCCTCAATTTTCCTTCTCTCAATTAGATTTCCTTCATCCCTCAATTAGATTATGTTAAAAGGATTTAGGTTCTCATGAATTTAGAACCTTCATCCTTCATCCCTCAATTAGACCTTTAGAACCTTCATCCTTCATCCATCCTTTAGATTATTTAGGTTTTCATGACCTTCATCCTTCATCCATCCTTCATCCCTCAATTAGACCTTCATCCATACCTTCATCCCTCAATTAGACCTTCATCCATACCTTCATCCCTCAATTAGATCTTCATCCATACCTTCATCCCTCAATTAGACCTTCATCGACCTGCATCCCTCAATTAGACCTTCATCTAGACCTCCATCCATCCATCCATCCAGACCTCCATCCAGACCTCCATCCAGACCTCCATCCATCCCCTCAATTAGACCTTCATCCATACCTTCATCCCTCAATTAGACCTTCATCCATACCTTCATCCCTTAATTAGACCTTCATCGACTTGCATCCCTCAATTAGACCTTCATCCAAACCTCCATCCATCCATCCATCCAATTAGACCTTCATCCAGACCTCCATCCAGACCTCCATCCAGACCTGAATTAGATTATGTTAAGAATTTAGGTTATCCATCCTTCATCCCTCCATCCTTCATCCCTCAATTAGATTATGTTAATAATTTAGCAATTAGATTATGTTAAGAATTTAGCAATTAGATTATGTTAAGAATTTAGGTTATCATTTATGTTAAAAATTTAGGTTCTCATTCCTTCATCCCTCAATTAGACCTTCATCCATACCTTCATCCCTCAATTAGACCTTCATCGACCTGCATCCCTCAATTAGACCTTCATCTAGACCTCCATCCATCCATCCATCCAGACCTCCATCCAGACCTCCATCCATCCCCTCAATTAGACCTTCATCCATACCTTCATCCCTCAATTAGACCTTCATCCATACCTTCATCCCTTAATTAGACCTTCATCGACCTGCATCCCTCAATTAGACCTTCATCCAAACCTCCATCCATCCATCCATCCAATTAGACCTTCATCCAAACCTCCATCCATCCATCCATCCAATTAGACCTTCATCCAGACCTCCATCCATCCATCCATCCAGACCTCCATCCAGACCTCCATTAGATTATGTTAAGAATTTAGGTTATCCATCCTTCATCCCTCCATCCTTCATCCCTCAATTAGATTATGTTAAGAATTTAGCAATTAGATTATGTTAAGAATTTAGGTTATCATTTATGTTAAAAATTTAGGTTCTCATTTTATGTTAAGAATTTAGGTTCTCATTTTATGTTAAGAATTTAGGTTCTCATCATTCACCCTCTTTGGGCACCTAAACTTCAAAATAATTCACCACCTCAACTTCAAATTAATTTTTTAATTGAGATAATTCAATTATAAACTTATGAAAATTTTAAATTAAAAAAAAAAAATGATTAAAAGCGGGCACGAATTTTATTATCAAAATCTCCTACATTTTAGTTCAAAAGTTAATTAAATTTTAAAAAATTGCTAGAGAGATTATAGTCTATTTCTAGGGTCACATGTTAAACGCTGGGCATGCTGCTCAACCATGGTCCGTTGAATAAGATTGTGCCACAAGTTATCTTAGCAATCCATATTTATGTTTCTTTGCAAAGAAAGTGGACCAACATATAACTGTCCAATGCCAAAACATCTTATACCCAATTGTATATTTACATGCTGATCGAATTTAGCTGTAAATGCAAAGTAGGAAAGATCTCAGCTCGGCCTGATTTAATGTAATTTATCCACATTTTCAACATGTTTGTTTTGAAAGATACAAATTACCTTACCTTGTATTGCGTTCATTGATTTGTTTTAAATCCTTCATTCATGCAGGGTATTTGAGATTAGTTATTGGCATTATTTACGCTATATAGATTAAAGATATGGGAATGAGTAGATGAAACTTCTTTTCCTCATGAAACTAGATAAATAATATCTTGTTTTCTGATTCATATCACCATGCTACAGAGCTACTTAACTTTAAAAATTCATATCATTTCATTTTCCAGAAATTTTTCTTACTCACAGAACATAAACTTTATGCTCAAAATTTATTTTCATACATAAAAGAAATACACATTTGTGGTCATTAAACGACCTTGAATGAAGAATCCACAAGGGGTGTGGTACAACATTTGCAGACAATATCTCTACAAAATATGTTTTGGGAAGTTAACATTGAAAAGCCCTATTGCACAGAATACTGGTTTAAAGACAAAAAAAAACACTAAATTTATTATGAAATGGTGTTTGGCACATCACATAACCAAGATAATCAGTCTGAACAAGACGCAATATAATCAATAGGTAAGATTCCTAAGAAGCTCAGCAGCGGTTGCAACGGCTGCCCCTGTGATTACTGCTTGCACAACACGATCATGCCTTGGATTTGGCTCTGTCAGAGATAATGCAGCACCTGCTAGAGCACCTCCCACCAATGCATTTTTCTGCAATTTAGCACACAAAAATGTCACATTCCCATTCCATGGAAGCTTCCAAATGATTATAAAAGACTAAACCCATAGAAATGAGGAGGTAATGTTCTCACCCAATCACGGACGCCCCTTACTTCTTGCATACCATATTTCGTTCCTGAGTACACTCCAGCCACCAGCCCTAAAATATACAGCAACAAATTCTTTTACAGGAGTTAATGCTGTATGTTTGCTTAATTACACTGACAAACCCAAACAATTTTTATTCAAAGAAAAAAACATATAATGACCAAGAATTGAAAACTGAAATTAGGTTACTGATAAGGTCCCTAAACATTATAATGACCAAGAATTGAAAACTGAAATTAGGTTACTGATAAAGTCCCTAAACAAATGTGTTCTACATTTCCACTCACCCCATTGCAAAGACTGTTTGCCCATATTTTGAACCTGAAAAACAGTCAAAACTCAAACATGCATTAGTTTCTATGGGTAACAGTGCACTTCAAATAGATTAAAGTGGGGAAATGTAAGTGCTAAAATTTATACCATGCACTCAACGGAGGATTTGCTGGCATCCTCTGCAATATTCAACAGCAATGATCAGATAATTGAGCAAAGAACACAACCCCCAATAAACAACCCTAAATTAGCAATCATGATCTGTTCTGCTGACCTCACCTTGTAATACCAACTTATAGGCATCTTGAGATGCAGCATTCAGGGCACCAACCTGCACCAAAGAATATCAGATTGAAGGTTAACATACTCTTCACAGAATGAAAGCAGGCAGTGCAATATATAAGGAAGCCTATTATTCTACTGTAAGTGATGATAAAACTCTAACCAGAGATTCAAAAATATGCTCCATGAGTACTTTTCCCACCATTTTAGATCAACCCACAAAAAAAAAACTCAGTAAAGCTTCTAACTTCTTAAATACATGGCAAACTCCTGGGTTTGAGAACAGAACTTACCCCGCCCACTTTGATGAAGCCATCAACCACACGATTGACAAGAGGGTGGCCCAAATCCACCAGCACATCCGCATTGGGACTCTTATGCTCATCAAGAGAATTATATATAGCATCCTTTGTTTTGTACATTGCATCCTTTGAATTATTCATTGCTTCCTTTGCCATTTCTACTTAGCTCAAATGGTGCTCACCTGCAATACAGTATTATAATACTGATCTAAAACCTCTTGGAAAAACAAAAGCAGTAACTATGGTAAACCTTACCTGATAATCTGAATTGCTGAGGATTCTCTCTTTGATTTGATTTACTGGGAGGGATGAATGGTGATTAAAAGGAGAATTGTGAAAGCGGGAAAGAGCAATGGTAAAGAAAAGGGGAAGATAACTGTGTGATGTGTAGGAGTGGGGACTGCATGAAATGACACGGAGCTTTAGAGGTGGCAGATGCTGCCACAACTTGCTCATGCAATAACCGCCATTAACATGTGATGAATTGTTCTACATTCAAGACTAGTTTTCCCTTCACAAAATGGCCAACCTAGAAATGGGTATATTATTATTATTATTATTATTTATATAAAGCCCATTCAAATTACTCTTTGGCTCCTTAGGATCCATATGTTTGGACGTTTGGGTTACTGTATTATAATTTTTTTTATGGTATTTATTTTTAATATAAATTATTTTTCAAATTTGTATTTCATGATTCTTATTATATTTGAATATTATTTTTATTTGGTTCTAATTTATTTATTATATAGAGTATGATTGTGTTGTTTTCATGTTCTTTGAATAAAATTGAACTCACTGGCATTCTTTCAATTTAAGATTTATTTTTTCATCCAAGTACTTGTCTTTTCCTATCTTAAAGTTCTAATTCACCTCTAATAGTTAACAAAAATATTAATGTTGGCTTATTAACGTAGATCTAAAGGAAGGAGTCCTTAGCACTATACAAACACCAAAAGGATCTAGGATATGTATAATATTGGACATCTAGGGTATCCACAAAAGAGCATTCATCACATAGATTACAATCCACCATTGTTGCAACAACCTACACCTACCACTTAGGGTTTTGATCACACACATCCAAGCTTACTTAAGCCAAATGTTACATCATCCTAAGGATTCGATTGAGGTAGAATGAAAAATGTTCTCAAGTGTCATTTTTAGACATTCTATGTATAGAAGTAGGTGCAAGAGGAATTTATTAGTAGTGGTTAGTTTGTGTCAAAAATTCTAGTGGACATCATCATACTCATATAAGATGCTAGTATCACTAAAAGACATTAGCATACTTGAGTATACATGACTACACTTGTCTAAATAGGAGTACACAACATCAATCATGAGTACTCGTGTGTCATCCTTAACAAAACAATACCTAACAGACAAAGTAGAACTTGATCCCAACAATGTCTTATTCCTCTCTATACTCTTCAATTATAAAACCCCTACAAAAAAACATAGAGAACATGAACACTTCCTCTCCACTCTCTTTTAAGGCATTTGATTTAGTATGATCTCAATCTCTAACTTTTTTGGGTTCTTGTTATTTTAAAATATTAAATATATTAATATTAAATGATGTATCATTGTCATTGTTTTAAGATCTTAAAAGAAAGTGAAATTACATTAATAATTAAACAATAGGCCTAGCACTCTTAGTTTTAATTGTACATTTTGGTGAAACTAACCTTCCATAAAACAATAAAAATGTCAAAATAAAAACAACAAAAATATAAAACATCACAATACAAATAAATTCTTATTTCTTCTTTCCACTTTCGAACACCTAACCAATATGTCTTCTTGAGTGTGTGCACAAAGATGGGGGACCAAAAAGTGGCCACAACCACTTTTGGTCCATCCAAGATATAATGTGCTTACATTGTGACTATCATAAAAACCAAAAAAAAAAGAGGTTGAGCTCACTTGAGCATGACCGCCTATTTATCCAATAGCCAAACATGAGCGAGGAATAGTGCGAACACATTTTCGAGTTGATCAATTCCCCAACACAATGTGACCATAATGGACCTATGAGGTCAAGGAGATGTTTTTAAGGTTTTTAACTATATAAATTAAATAGAATATCAATTTTGTAATTTTTTTGATTCAATGCTTTATAATTTTTAGGAATTCAATCTTTCAAACCCTAGTTTGAACACCAATTGATGAAAACCCTAGTGAAAAGAAGGGACAACCAAACCCTCAACAAAATCCTCCATCTATTCTTCAACATCCTCCTCAAACGCAAGAAAACTTAATAGGTGAAATTGAAAATAACAAAAGGTAATTCTAAGCATTGTTTAATAGGTTGAAAAATCCAAATGCAACTAGTTCCTATCAGATAACTCTCACCGCCTCATTTAAATCTATCATCTCTCATATAGATTCCATCAATGGCCAAATAAATATGTGTTATCCTTGAAATTCAGCTCACTCAATTCGTGGGATAACCCCCTATGAAACTTGTCTATTTCGTAGCCCACATCCTCTAAGCATGCATATCAAGGAAAATTTAGTTTTCTCTCATGTGTAGTCTGACCCCTCGAAAAGTTATTTCGATTGGGTCATCTTTCACCTTTTGAAAATTTGTAAAAGTTTGATTTTTAAGAGTTAGTGTTTTTTCTTCACATGAAACATTGTTGAATTTTAGCGCGACTGCATATGTTTGTAAACTGCATCCCATGATGTAGTTTAAGAGAAATTATCTGCAATTACACTCCTACATCCACACGTTTGAAATTAATGATTTTTTAAGTCATTTATTTATTGATTTTAACACGTTTTATCTTTTATTTTACCATTCATTTTTTTGCTTCGTCGACCTCCTGTGTCTTCTTGCTTGCCTGTTGTTGTGCTCATGTAAAGTTTCCCATGAAAATTCGGTTTAACATTTTGTGTTTCTTGGACTTATAGGTATGTCAAACTTGTTTTTGTTTGCCACAAGTTTGGTTTGGTTTGTTTATGTTTTTAAAATGTTGTTTAGGTTTTTTTTGGTTTTTGTTTTTTTTATGTCTATTTAGGTTTGTTTAGGTTTATGGGTGTGTTTTTTGGTTTTTACCTTAGGTTTTAGTTTTTTTCTAAACCCTATGCATTGTTTGTAAGTGGATAAGTGTTGTTTAGAGGTTAAACTCTGAACTATTGAAACTCATGAATGGCATCTTACCTTTGGGTTGTTTGAGGGAAATTTTCATGAATCACACCCTAGGTACACACTTAGATAAAGACCCACTAAGGCCAACCTAATGTGTTTTCTAAAGAAAATTCTCTGAACAATAACATTTATCCTATGACCTTCATGTTGGTTGGGGAAAATTCCTTGAGTTCAACACTGATATCACCCACATCTATGTCGTTCAAGGAAAATTCCCCTAACAACAACAACACAACCTATATGGAACTCCCACGCACTTCGGGGAAAATTATTCGAAGTGCATCCAAATGATTTACCCCATGCACTTCGAAGAAAATTCCTTGAAGTGTGTATCTTTTGCACAGAATGTGCAAGTCAAAGATATTTTCTCTGACCTACACCAAGTCATTTACCCAACACATACAGATCGAAGAATTTTCTTTGACATGCACTTGTCCATTGACCTACCCTAAATGTAGTTTGGTGAAAATTATCTAGACTACACCAAAATACTTACCCTTATGGGTAAAAGCAAGAAGTTGGGTCCACGAAGAGGGGAAGTTTCGGCCAAAAAAAATCTTGCAAAAAATGTGTGTACGCATTATTAAAAAAACACGTATGCATTATGCTTTGGGTATCCAAGCCTAAAAAAATGTGTATGCACTAAAAAATGTGTACGCGTTATATAATGTGTACACGTTTTATAACACATACGAGTAAGTTATTTAAAAAATTAAATACCTTTTAAAAACACGTACACGTTTTGTAATGCAAATTGTGTGTTTTGTAACACAAAACGTGTACGCATATTAAAATGCGTACATGTTTCTAAAAAGTATTTATTTTTTTAAATAATCAAGCAAATAAAGAATGTGTATGCGTTTTGTAACACGTACGCGAAAATGTTTTTAAAATTTTGAATCCCCAACCCACATGTTGCCTTAGTTTTAGGCTTGGGAAAGGCTTGGCAACCTAACCCTTAGCCTTTGACCTGCAACTCAAAAACTAAGGCAAGTTCAAGAGAAATGTCCAACTTTGGCAATATGGCTGATGGACTTTTCTTCTGAATCAATCTATGAAATTAAAACCCATTAGAGAACATGATGTCTAGTTTCCAAATATAGAATTTTTTTAAAGATTGGATTATATTTGTTATTTTTTAATTAATTTCTAAGAAACTAGTCCATAAACTTGAAATATCAACTTTTTTTGTTTTTTAATAACATTTTTTTGGTTAATTTTCTTGTAAAAAAATTTATATGGCATCAATCTTCAGACAATTCTCTACACAATGAAAAAAAATTCAAAAATTGTTTAGTTTAGGTCCAATTATGTTGTTCGTATAGGTGATTTTTAAAAACAACAATTAAGGTCAATAAAAATTCAATAAAAAAAATATTTAGAGAAAAATTACAAAAAAATATCCTCATCAATCTTCATGTTGTTAGCTATCATTCCCGAAAAGGAATTAGCAAAATACTTTCATTTGGGTCAAAAAGTGGTGTCTGTACACGTGCATGGTATGGTAAAAAAAATAACTTTTAAAAAGTGGTTTTTATACATCCCTATCAAAATTCAATTTCTATCATCTGGGTATTTGAATAAATTACATATTTGGAAACTAGATTCAAAATTATAAATTTAATATGAGTGAGTTTTTTAAAGATTCATTGTGTAAGTGCCTCAAATTTTCAGTCCAAGTGTGACAAATTCTGAAAAAACAACAAAAACACTTCCACCTTTTGAGCTTTTTGTGGACCCAACTTCTTGCATTAGCCCTTATGTAAAGGCAGAGAACTTTTCCAATCTTGTACCAAGAATGAAATTCCCATGTAGTTCAGAGAGTTTTCTCCAAACTACACACCAACACACTAGAGATGTAGAAGTACATTTTTTTCCCACAACTACATGGTACTTGAATTTTTTCCTAACACTAGAGAATTTTAGAAATTCCTTTTTTGTAGTCTCTTCATAAACATCTGGTACTCCTAAGAAGAAGAACATGAAGTACAAATATCATGGAGTTTTTCCAATGGCTTCCATGGAATCTAATGTGGATCACATAAGAGACACGGAGATTAGACATGTGGACATGTCAAAATTTTTGGAAAGAGTGAACCATCAACCTATTGCCTCAAGCATGTAGTGTGTTCTTAACAGTGTTATTCATTTGGTTTCTTCCTTTCCTATATCAAAACAAAATCATTATGACAATAATTCAGATAAGTGCAAGAAAATTATCAACACTCAGTGGCTTAAGACTGCTAGGCCTACTGTTGCAAGGTGGCCAAAGAATATCCACCGAAGTGAGTTCATTGAGGAAGTGAATGATTTGATAACTCTTCTCAGTAGAGTTAAAGGACTTCCAACATCCAACACTTTCTAGGAATGAATGTATCAATATATATATATATATATATATATGTCATAAGGAAAGGTCATCAAAAAATCTTTTGGGGAAAGCAAATCAGTGATGCAATTTGTGAACAACTTTCCAAAGTATCAACCTCTTTGAGGTTTTACATGACTTCATATTTGGTATATGTTGTTGCCTCTATGAGGCATTTTCCAAGCTTGTCTTCAAAAGGTAACAGAATAAAGGTTCCTTTATATGAATATTATATATAGATAACTTTTAAACAAAGCATCAAACATTTTAGAAGAGTAAATGATGCTTTCTTTTATTCTTTTATCTGCATGTTGGACAAGGAACTAGAAAAGAAAAGGGTTTCAGATAATGAAGCTTGGGAACTAGTAAGAAAGTTTGGATGTATGTTCCTACAATTTCCCACTTTCACATACATCAAGGTTGGATATTTTGATGGATATCCATATTACATGCTACCAAGATATCCAAGTGATTAAATTGTACTAATTATGGAGTTATACAGGAAGATTATGGTTGTACATAGCAAGCAGGAAGAATTGTATAAAGTCAGTTTTAAGTTTCCTCTAACCATTGGTAGGTATTCTGTAACTAATTCTCTAAGAGCCAAAGCCATGGAAACAAAAATGCAATGGGTAACCATGAAGAAATATAAGAGAAGGAATGATTTTGACTATCGTGGGATGAAAGATAAGCTTAAGAGGAGTTACACTCATGTGCACAAAATTGAGGACATATGGGTTGAATGAAGGTGTGATGAAGATGTAAGGAAGCTAGAATCTAGTTGGTTTACCTTGGAACAAATCAAGAACCTAAAACTTTATGATATTCTTAAGGATATGGAGGATGAAGATGACATTGTAGATCCTGCATATGAGGAAAACAATATTGTTGATACTCCCCTTCCTCTAATCCAATGGTAACAAAAGGAGATGATTTCCATAAGGGAAAGGTTCCAACATACTCTAGCTAACACTAGTGTTTGGTTGGAATATAGAGGGATGCAGTTGAAGTTTCTTAGAACAGGATTGGAGGAAGAGGATATTGAAGGGCCTATGGGTAAAAAGGGAAAATTGAGAGCAAAAAATAAAGATGATGCTCCTAGTACCAGTAAGAATCCTAAATTTATCTTCAAAATCAAAAGGACTAAAGACAAGGATAAAGAGGAGGAATCAACTCAAGTGGAAGAATAGGAAGAAGAAATTGCAGCTAAAGAATCACAAAAATCTCTTGTTACTTCTCAACCAAAGTCACCTCATGAAAAATCTCCCTCCTCTTCCCCTATAGTTTCTACAATGCAAACTCCTACTCTATTGTTTCAAATGAACAGTCTTTACTTGTTGTTTCTACTATTCCTATTACTCTTGTCATGTCTATACAATCTATTCATTCATCACCCACTAGTGAGTCAATATTTGAAATTCCTCATGGCAATATCGAGAATGTATTTGTTTCACTTTCTTCTTTGCCCAATTTGTCTAATGTAACTTTTCTAATTTTTGACAAATTCAAGCAAACGAGCTTTGATAATTTCATGTCTACTTATGTGCCTCAAGTGTCAAGGGTGGAGATCCCTACTGCAGTCCTCACTCAAACTCCACCAATTTTGAATACCACTATCATAGGACCAACCCCATCCTCACAAACCATGATGATAGGAATGGAAGGAGGTTCTTCAACTCTTCCTCCTTGGTTGACATCATAAACACCAAAAAGGAAGAAACAAGTCGTCTCTCCATGCGACTTCGATTTTGTCCAACTTTTTCTGAAGAAAATCAAAACAATAAAAAAGGCCAAAACACTTTCTAAGGTATTGGTTAATCATGGAATAAGTATGCCAAAGTACCACAACCACCATTAGAAAAAAAGAAATCCAAGGTTTAGACTATGTGATCACAATAATTGAACTTGGTAAGCAAACACATGAAAATGCCAAGGAGGACTTGCAAGTAGCATTGGCTTCATTGATCGAGAGGTATGACATGTATAAGATTATCAAGGATCAACTCAAGTTGAAGGGGAATAGCTCACTTATGTCCTGTTGAAAATAAGCCAATCTTCTGATTCCATTGAACCTATTACTACATGTGTGGATAATGTTGCAATCCAGAAAGTTGAAAGGATTGGAACACAAGGAAAATTTGTTAGTGCATGGATAGACAAAATAATTGCACAAGGCACTCAACTGTTAAAGTCTTCCATTGAGTTGATCAACAATATGTATAATGTTAAGTTAGAATAGAATCAAAATCTTGAAGTGTTGTCTCATAATTTGTAGCTAGTGGAGAATGATCTTGAGGCTTGGACCAAGATTTCAAGCTGGGAGTGTTGGTTGAAAATGGGGTGATCCCTACAAGAAAGATGTTTGATTGAATATTGGGAAGAAATGAAACATAGGAGAGATGGCATAAATGAATTGATCAAAGATCTACAAGAAGCCCAAGAGACAAGCATTGACAAATGATCAAATATTATTGTCAAGATAGGGGATCTTCCATGCCATATATTGGATGAAAATCAGAAAACTCTTCCCATGGATGCAGTTGTCCAAGAATTCACTCCACTAATTCATGTTGAGATTGAATTAGAAGCTTTTTCATTAGCTTCCATTGATAAATTAGTGGATTTCTAAGTGATTCTAGATTATTTGAAAACAATAGTGGATAAGCACAAAAAAGCATTTATTAGCATAGAGGACTCCATCACATGAGTTCTAGCCATCTCCAATCATACATCAGGGCCAAATGCACTGAAGCTTAGGCTGCTTTGAAGAGATACATGAAGATTTTTTGTAGAAGAATGTAGAAGAAGAAGAGAATGTGCTTGTTGATACTTAGTTTATTTTTTAGGTTTTCCTTTATGTATTATGTAGTTTCTAAATGACATTTTACATGTATTTTTGTAATATGCAATTACATGTAAAAACAACATAGTCCCAAATCAAATTGGACTATGTTTGTGAATATAGAGTCAAAGTATTTGTAGATTTCCTATGTTTGCTCTTGGCTTCTCTCTATAAATAAGAGGGAGATCTTTTGTAATTTTTATATCTTTTAGCTAATGAAGTGAAATGTTGCCAAATTATGGAGTGCATTGAAACTTTGTTTTCCAAGTGTAAATCAAATTCAATCAATAAAAAGAATCAAGTTGGTGTCCAATATTTGTCTTGGATCAAGCTTGTGGTGTATTGGGATTGATCTTACATATTTTCTATTACATACTCTTGTATGGTACTCTGAATCTGATTTTGTAGTCTTTGAGTTTCGTTATCATTTTTAGAATTCGTGTATATGTTCATCATTTGAAGTGACTTGAAGACTTTGGGTTACGAGTTATTATCTATGATTATTTGATCCTATTGTGGAATACATTGAATACTTTGGCCTGCATCATATACCACACTTTTTCCTTTCAAATCGGTATAAGAAGCAATAGAAGACTGTGCTTTTATGGGTTTTCTTGCCATTAACACTTGTTGGTATCATTTTAGTTATTCTTTCGTTTAGCTCAATTAGATATTGGTTATTATTGCTCCAAGTAGTATTTTGTGGTTCATTACATACTGTAAGCATCATGAGATTGATATTGTAAAGTTTGTAAGAGAAAACATCTCTTCTAAAATAAGAGAATTAGATGATATGAAAACACCCCATGGATAGTTTTAGTGTAAATAAACTTAGTTAATTACTGGTTGGATTTAGTTAGCGATAAGAAGGGAGCCTCCCCTTTCTAAGATGAGAGATTTAATCTCATCATACTGTGGCTGATATAACTGTATACACCTAAAAATGGTCTGGATAATCTAATTAATTGAATACAATTTATTTGATTAATTAACTTTTAAATTCATCTACTATTAAATAAATAGAAATATTTATTTATATAGTTCACTTTTAATTCTTTTATCTTTATTATATTATTTCCTCTTAATTAAATACAAAAATTTAATACTTTGTTTTATTTAATTATTATTATCGAATTCTTCACTAATTCTTCCATCTTAATCACATCATTTCATCTAAATTAAATAAACAAGTTTCATACTTTGTTTTATTTAATTATCATATTTCTTCCATATTTATTTAATAAACATAGACTTTTATAGTTTGTTTTATTAAATTAAATATCTTCTTTTCCTAAATTGAATAAATCTAAATATTCAATTGAAATATATTCTACAACTAATCAGATCCACCTACCAAATTAGATATGAAATGTCTAATTTAATTCATCTCAACCTTCACGGGAAAATTTGGAGACAAATTGGAGACAAATTTGTAGGAAAACTTCTTCATCTTCTTCCATTGATTCTTCCTATCCTCTGGCTGAACTTTTTTGTGGGGAGGAACAATCTCCATAATCATCTTAGGCCTCTTCATCCTTCACCATTCAATTCTTCAGATCAAATCTAGACCTTTGCTTTGCTGCCCCTTCACAAATGTGCTACCAGGAATCTATAAATACAACCTTTGTCTACAAGAAAAGGATCCCAAACTTTTGTGCAAACTTACTCTACAAAAATGTCAATTGAGCAATCAACCATTTTAGAAAATAGCATATCATTTAGTTTATAATCATGTCTTTCATCACATATTGCATCTTAATATAGTTTCCATTATCATATCACAGCATATAGCTTTCATTATCGACAATCAGTATCATAGCTTTTTACATCATATAGCTTGCATATCATATTAGCAATCATATTGTTTATCATTCTCATTCTCTAGATTTTTATTTTAGCAGTTACAGTGCAATCAAAATCTGAGAGCCTCGTGATTTAATAAATCTTTGGAGATAGAGAGCAATATGATGCTTTCAGTAGATTCTTGATTTAATTAGATTAATCTTTGTTTAGATCTATTGATATAATGTCTTATTGATTGTTTTTATTACCATTTACTCACATTTTACTCACACATAAATTGGGGCCCACCGTGGGGCTCGAAAACCCCATTTTTAACATCTTTTAAAAAGTATGTTTATGTGCTCGACGGTTTTGTTTTAGCTAATCGAGAGTTTTGTATACAACATATCTTCTAGCACATCCGAGCACTTTTCTAGCATTCATAGAATCTTCCAAAGGTATCCACACTTATTTTAGCACATCCAAGTTTCCGCTTCATCGCATATGGGGTTTTTAGCACACAGACCTTTATTTTCAAGTATCCATCAATTTTTATAGTATAGAACTCACATTATAGCACATTTACATTTTGTTTTAGCACATCTCATAACTGCTAGGCGTGACCTATGTTTTTAAAGCAAAATTTTAAAATCGAGGACTAATTCACTATTTTGTGTTCTGTGTAAAATACGCTGTCAAAGATTTATGGTCGTAAACATTACACCATTCAAAGACAAAACTTGCAAATTAATAATTTTTGCAAGAATTTTAATTTGATTATTGCCTTTCCTTTGGTTAAGATAGTGAATCTAGCTTAATTAATCAACTAGTTTGAACCCCATGTTCTTTGTGTTTCAAAAGCAATAGGCTTATGCTCTCCCCTTAACTAGGCGATCATAATGCTAGACTTGATATCATTCTTTATTAAATCCTTTAGAAGGCCTACCATAGTGGGAAAAAGTACTCACCCTATGGGAATGACCTAAGTGGGAACAACCAAAGCCAGGTTTTCCAACCCACTATAATCAAAAGTGAATTTGGGGAAACCCACAATTCAACGGAAGTGTCCAAGATAACCATCCCCAAAATCTTGTTCTAAAGATTGGGAGGTCTCTCGAGGGGAGTAGTATCATTTGTCATTGCAAACGGATACCCTATCTACGAACTTTAGTGTAGAATCCAACCGTGTTAGTTTTTGAACACTTTTTATATCACGGTGGAAGGGGAGGGAAGAATCTGTCCCCAAGACACTCACCATATAACTATCAGAGACCCTGGCCAAAAGTGGAGGATTTGACTTTGGTTAAGACTCGGGAAAGGAAAAAACACGAGTGCCCTCTAGGGGGTGACAAGGCTGTGTGAGCTGACATAGTTGCTAGTTGTGGGTTGTGATATTCTAAGTGACCTACTTGACAATTAGAAAATTGCTTGAAATATCTTTATTTATGTCAAACCTGTGGAAATTGAAAGAATCAGACTTGATTCTTGAACACTCACTACATGTTTAATACATAGGATTTGAAACAACTGTTTACAATCTGGCTTTTTTGTGTGAAGTTATTGTTTTCAAAAGTATCATCCAATTAGATCATCAAAATCTAAGATTTACAAGCAAAATACCCATTCACTATCTTCACTGGTTAGAAAATTACACCCTGGAATTAATCATCTTACTAAGAAAAAATAGAACAAACGGACAAAACTGTGAACATACTGACAATTTCTAGTTTAGTGCATCCACAATCTATTTTAGCGCATACACCCAGTCTTTTAGTGCATATGTCATCCAAATAGCACATATAAATACTATTTTAGTGCATCTGTCTTATCTTACAATGCATCTGTACAGTCTGTCACCATAATTTACTAGTATCTTGGCGCAATCAACCTCTGTTTTAGCGCATCTACCCTGTTTGACAATGCATACACCCTATCTTCCAGTGCATCCACAGTCTGTTTTAGTGCATCTAAGGTTTGTTATAGTGTATCCACAGAACAAAAAAATAGAGAGTTATTTTCCCATTAGTCAGACAATTAACATCAAAATTTGGATTTTTATCAGAACAAAAAAAATTCTCAGTCCAACCAGTGTCTTAAACTTGGAAAAATAGGAACTTGCAAGTCTAATTATTTCAAATTAAACCAATATCTTACAATTTTAAAGTTCCTAATCACTAAAACACAACTCTTGATTATTACATTAAGTTTCATTATCAGGATCAATCATCCTACAATCACGAAATGAAACACAATAATCAGATTTTCACTTAGTCTTCATCAATAGAATTTATCATTCTATTCGACTTAAGTTAATACCATTGGCACTCACCCAAACAAAAAGATCAAAGTTTAGTGAAAATAACAACACTTGTATGCCAATTTTGATAAGGTTACAAAGACAGAAACTTAGAGAAAAATAAATTGAAACACCAAATACCATGGCTGAAGAAAATCCCTTTCACAGATTCCACCAAAATGATGCAAATGAAATAACCCAAGAGGATATCCAAACTGCACAACAAGATCCCAATTTCCACAAATTTATGGAAAAAGTTTTAGAAAAAGATATGGAAAAATACCTTTTAATGCTAGCTAAATTAGGTGCAAAACTTTCAAAAGACTTTGACATCAATCGACTAAAAGAAGCACCTAAAGCAACTGAATTGAAACACAAAACACACAAAACACAAATCAAGTGAATTCCCTAACACATCAAATGAAAAATTTGCAACAACTTCAAGATATGAAAAAAGGAAGCATGAAAAGGTACTCATTACAGGACATTTGTCCTTATCCTTTGATCCAAGTGTGAACATGATACCATTTCCCAGACATTAAGCACTTTCAAAAATACAAGTGCACAACGTATAAAAACTGATCCAATTGATCATGTGAGGGAATTTAGAACCATGAGTTTAGAATTTGCACAAGAGGACACTTATCTAATGAGGTTATTTCCAAGAAGCTTAGGAGGTCAATGTATGGAATGTTTCTCTAAACTACAACCATGAATTCGATCTTTTGAAGAACTATTCAACAGTTTTATCTCACAATTCTCTTATAATATTCAACATGAGATAACAATAAAGGACCTTTACAATACCAAACAAAAGAAAGGTGAAACATTCCTCTCATTTCTACAATGATGGTGAAGGATGTTTGCTAGGTATCCTCATTCCATACCTGAAGAGGAAAAGATGGAACTATTCATTGACAATCTAACTGATGAAATGAGCTACAGGCTTGATCTACAATGTCCACCAACATTTGAGAAAGTCATTGAAAATGGGCTCAAGATCGAAGAAGCCTTGGTCAAAAGAGGGGTAATAAAACATTCCAATGAAGGATCAAACAATACAAACTCCTCAAATCACTATAACAACAATGATAAACCCAAGTTTTGGCAAAAGAATAGAAATACTGGTAACAATGATGCTACAAATGAAACACAAAATATGAAACCGATATTTAACTTGACGGAAAAATTTGCGAAGACCAATCAAAACAATGACCAAAACATCAATCAAAATAACAATCCAAACAATGGAGAAACTAAACCACAATCATATCAAAGACCATCAAATCAACGAAGATTCACACCGTTGGGACAAACACTAGAATCAACAATGAGAGAAATTGCAAATGGAATTATCAAATTTCCTGAAGCAAGAAATTGGGAACCAAAAGTAAAACCATCATGGTGGAATGGTGCAGACTATTCTAACTTTCATAAGAACAAAGGACATAAAATGAATGATTGTATGCAGTTGAAACATCTAGTACAATATTTGATTGACATTAGGAAAGTATATGTAGAAGGACAACAAACGAACAATGATCATAGTGCATTTAAAAATACTTTACCAAATTATGAAAAGGGAGAATATTCTTCTGCAAATAGTAAAGGTAAGACTATAAACTACATTTATGACAGCACTATTCATTGTATTTCTATGGTTGAGAAGAATGATACCACTGATAAACGAACTGATAATGTTGGAATCAATGACATCATACCATTAAATATGATCCCAAACATGGTACCATCCAGCAATCAGATTAATGTCATAAAAATTAGGGAAAACCAAGATCATCAACCAGTTAATGTGACAACAAGGGGGAAATCCAAGGTAATATTGAAAGGAGTTTCATCTAAAACCATTGCTACTCCTTCAAATCAGTGCAACATAGTTGATCAACTACAGAAAATACCAGCACAAATATCAATTTTGGAACTCCTTAAAATATCACCATCTCATAAGGAGGTTTTGGAACAAGCTCTTGTGGCCACAACAGTACCCAATAATCTGGATGTTTGTCAATTCTAGGCTATGGTGGGACACTTAACCACGCCTCACTGCCTATCATTTTTTGAACAAGATGATGTATCACTTACTCATCCGCACAATGTCGCCCTTCATATTAAAGTTTGAATCCACAAACACTGGGTTAAATGTGTCCTAATAGATGGTGGAGCTGGTTTAAACATTTGCACTTTAAAACTAATTTGTGCACTAGGATATTCTGATAACGCTATTGATTATAGGAGGAAAATAACAATAAAAGCCTATGACGAAGAAGAGAGATCCTCCAAGGGATTGATTGTATTGCCTATTCAAGTGGGACCAATTGTGAAGAATATAGTTTTCCAAGTGTTAGACAAAGAACTAACTTATAATATACTCTTGGGACATCCCCAGATCCAGCAATGAGCAGACTCTAACTTCTATCATCAGCCATGGTCAATGGACAAGAAATCACTATTTTAGCTGACCAACAATCCCCAATATTGTAACACACTTAAAATAGTTCAAGACACTTTTGTGCCCCATAATAGGGAAGCAAACACTTCTAGTTCATCCAACGGTGAAAGGAAACTAAACGTTGTATCTAAATGGGTTGAGAAAAAGGACCAGTCAAAAAAGACAAGTGTTGTTGACTCCACTCCATCAAACAATGAAGCTCACCTAGATTCTCTATCACAACAATTCAAATAAAATATCCAGTTAAAAGACAAAGGCATGGGAGAGTATTCCATTGAACAATCTTTGTTTTTTTCATAGTTGTTGCCATCTCTGAGATCATATGGGAAACCATCAACATCAACACAACCATCATCACAACCTACCATGGTTTTAAATGATAGATTTGTAAAGGCGGGTACTTTAGAGGACAAATCTGAAGATAAGGCCATCCTCAATTGGCTCTACAAAGATGAGGAAGCATCTACATCGGCAACTATCAGCATAAAGACAGATCAATATGGAAAGGGAAAAACAATATTAAAGAAAATGTGGTATGAAGGACAAGGACCTATTGGAAAAATAAAAGAAGGCATTGTAGAACCCATCCAACCTCTCACACTTCAGCCAAAGGACAAGACAAGACTAGGTTATACAGGGGAAACAAAAGAAGAAAACACGATAGAGTTGTAGAA
>VDFB02000007.1:191153592-191404313 GCA_007258455.2 Sequoia sempervirens
ATAAGGGGTTGAAGGTCCAGAGAGAGGAGCCAGGAGGCATGTGCATCCCCAAGAGACCCACAACAAGAGAGAGAGGAGGAGGCCAAGGCCAATGAAGCGCGGGAGAGATAGGAGGTAGGCATGGCCATAGGAGGCCAGCAACGCCAAAGACAAGAGGTGGGCGAGGCTAGTGGGGTGCAGGAGCAGATGACAGGGAGAGGGGGAGCCCCTTCGGTGATTGATGTGGATGAGATGGAGGCGTCGGCAGAGAGTGAGGGGTATGAGCCACGAGAGAAGGACATTGACATTGATGTGTATGACCTCCAACCATTGTCGACAACACCTCCTAGAGGAGAGGATCCCGCAGTGGTGTTGAGAGAGACTCTGGAGAGACTACGCCTGAGTGAGCAACAATTTCGGCAGACAGAGTCAGAGCAGGTCAGATTAGAGGAAACGCTGAGCGAGCTACAAACAGGATTCACCCAGGGTGAGATAAATTACTCAGTCTTGACCAAACTAGTGTCTGATGTGGAGAGGAGATTGATGAGAGAGAGATGAGGCAGTTGACCTGCAAGTAGAGATAGAGAGATTGTGAGTGGAGGTGGCCATGGAGCATGAGGAGGGAGATTCAGCGAGGTGAGAGAGACCGTTTGGTGGCGGAGGTGGCGATATGCCAGGTCATTGGAGGAGGGACAAGGTAGGAGTCATCAGAGATTGGGGCGGGGACTGCTAGAGATATAGAGGGTCTGCAGAGATAGCTAGAGTGATTATGGAGAGAGAAAGCAGATTGGCACCAGAGCAGGCTGAGCTTAGAGACATAGTGGACTATTTAGAGTAGACAGTTAGGGATATGAGGTTGATGCAGTAGAGAGAGGAGGATATGAGGAGAGAGATGTGCATGATGTGGTCAGAGAGAGATGTGGCACAGGCATAGGTGAAGGTCTTAGAGGCAGATAGGGATGTGTTACAGGCATGTGCTCAGGTGGCCGAGAGTGAGAGGCAGGTGGCAGAGAAAGAGGTTCAGTCTCTTTGGAGGGAGAGGGATGCAACAGTGTCACAGGTGTCAGGTCTTTGATGGGAGTGAGATTCTACTGAGTTGAGACTTTAGGCACTTTAGAGGGACAAAGATACAGCGGAGGCTCGGGCACAGGCTGCGCAGAGAGAGAGATGTCGCAGAGGTACGGATGCAGACACTGCAGAGTGAGCAAGACATAGCACAGCCTCAGCTACAGGCAGCGCATGGTGAGGGGGGTGAGCCAGGGGCAAAGATGAAGGGGGTACGGGCATAGTTACAGGTTGTAGAGGCTAAGAGATATAGGGCTATAGAGTAGGTACATCAGCTGATAGTGGCACAAGAGTCCTAGGTATAGGAGCGGAGAGTTATTAGCGGAGACCGAGATAGGTATAGACTTGAGAAAAATGTTGCTAGGCATCAGGCTATGCAGCGAGATGATTATATGCAAGAGTCAATTTACTGGAGGTGCGCATATGAGCATGTCGTTCCAGATCCAGCACAGCACATAACGCGCTACATTAGATAGGTACCCCCGATGCCAACACCGTCTCAGTCATTAGGGACACATACCAGAGGGTACAGTGACTATCATCAGACTCCTCCTCTTGATGGTTACTAGGGGACTCCCACTCATGAGTATCAGGGGACTCCCACACATAGAGGGCTAGTGTCAGACTCTCCTCAGAGATCAGATGTGGGTAGCTCATAGTAGAGCAGCCAGAGAGCAGATGATAGGATACCAATTTTTTGACAAACACAAGATGGAGTGTTTAGTAATTATTGATAGAGATCATAGGTGCTCTACATCTCTGAATTTTGTACCTTATTGGATGATATATGATGGATATGTGGTAGACTATGTTTGAGACTTTGTGACGAGATTTACGTTGTATTATTTTGATTATGATATGGGACAGTCCTTATTAACACTATGCATGATGTTCTTTGTGATGGATGATTCAGTTTATGTATGCATATGTATATGATATTTCATGCTTGTGTGGATGGATGATTTGATTTATTTGTGCACGTGTATATGATACTGCATGCTTATGTGGATGTATGATTTGATTTATTTATGCACCTATATATGATACTACCTACTTATGTGGATGTATAATTTGGCTTATTTATGCACCTGTATATGATATTTCATGCTTATGGGGATGAATGATATGCTTATGATGTTTTCATGTTGATATGGATAGATGATATGCTTATGATTTTTTCATGTTGATATGGATGGATGATATGCTTATGATGTTTTCATGCTTATGTGGATGTACGATTATGCATATATTAATTTCGATAATGCAAGATGATATGCATATTTGGTATGAAATGTAATTAGGATGTACATGTTAATATGGACGTGTATGGGTTAAATGAAACTATGATGCTTAATCTAATCAGCCTATGAGCTATGAAATGTATTGAACCTATAATGTAACATGAAATATGAATGAAACATGAGTTCCTATAATACAAACCTAAGTTTCAGTAAGGACCTGCATGGGAATGCGGATAGGCGATAGGTGTACTGTGGGTGTGATATTGCACCTGTCAAAAAAAACCATTAGTATCCTTAAAGGAAGATCAAGAGGGAAAAGAGTCAAGACTTGCACAACCTAAATCACAAGTCCTAGGTCACGAAGGAGGTTGAATGAAGTATGTATGTAGTGAAATGAAATGCAGTCAAGGACACAATTTTCCATCTTCAGAGCATTGATTTTTGCTATAGCATAAGATACTGAATACCCTGATATGAAAGACCAAGGCGAGTTGGCATCCAATGCATGAAACAAACACAACACACAAAAAATGGCTATCTCGACACCCCAGGGTCATGATGACCTTGGTTGGGCAAAGTATTGGGATAACCAAAAACACACAAGGATGCCTTAGCATAACACAAGACCTCAGGGATCTTGGTGGGTACTACGTGGGGCAACCAAAAAGACAACAACAAAGAAAAGAGAAAGATACGCCCCTATGTTGACCAATCAAAGCACACCATGATATGATGGATCAAGGCGACCATGACAAGTGTTGATAGGGAGCTCAAATGATAAACAGAGTCCAAAAGCATAAAACAAAATTCCAATCAATTTCAAAACGTCCTTTGCCATAGGATCAAGGGGATGGATGGGATTGATGTGGTTTGCTAGGAAGGATGTATCCTATTGAGACTGACAATGGATGCTAAACTAAAATGACCTAGTTGATGCAAGATTTTTTTCATTAACCAGATGTCCTGATACTATGTAGCGCTCCGAAAATTAAAAGTAAAGACATTTTCAATCATTCAATCCGTTTCAAAAAGGTTTTCCAGTAATTAATATTATTCATAAAAACTTCCAAAATGAGCTCAATAAAAGAGAATTTAAATTGCATTTCATGTAATAACAATGTAATTCATCAAGATTATACAAAGCATAAGTACATCAATGAATTATCTCATATACATATTCAACCATACTTGAAAGAAATCAACAATTCCAATAGAAACATCTTTTCTATGCTAAGTCATAAAACTTTAATTTCCTCAAATCAATGTTACATTATATTCTTTCAAGCCATACTTCTATTTCAAAGTTTCATTAAAGAATGTCAAATACATATACATTTATAATGGGCTTCACAAGCCAATCTAGAATAATAGACAAGTACATCAATAGCAAATGAAACTTGGAACCTCCAACTGTCGTGACCCCCTTGGTCTGCTTGCGAGCTGGGGCCAAGAGTGTGATTCAGGCGCCTTTTCCGCCCAACCATGAAGTCCATGACTTCCCCAGGTTCCTTCCTAACTCGAAGAAATCCCCGGCCCTACATAAAGGAGCCTAGCAACCTAAAACAGTAAAACAGGAGGGAACTCTCGATGCATGCCTGGTGCCTATATGCATTTCTAACATGAGAAAAACACATTTCTTGCAACAGGAGGTGGCAGAGACTCAAATACATATATGTTTCTAGGCTTTTAAAACAAATCCATCTATTTCAATGGTACAAGTGCTTGGCCAAGCATAAATAATACAAGAAAATGGTAGTTTAGAAAAGGTAATACTACCGTCTCTGTAAGTCCACCTTCAGCATCCTGTCCTGGAAGTTACCAAAAGTAAAGTATGAATAAATACAAATGCAAAAAGTTGTGCATTTTCTTACATGTTTCATGCATTCAATTGATTCTAAATGAACTTCAAATGAGAATTTCATAACATCCGTTGAAAGAAAATTTGTAAGTTCAGTAGAAAGATTTCATTTACTCTTTTGTAAGTAATTCCTTTCTGTTTTGGTAAAAGACTCTATTTTTAACGAAGATCATGTATGACATAATACTATCAGTGTACTACTAGAGAAATTTAATTAATTCTTTTGTATGAGACAGTGTTTTCTAATTTCAGTATATACTTCTATTCTTTCCAAATTCAAGCTGACTGAAAGTGTAACTCTTAATTTGAATACAGGTTTCTAAATATTAGTAATATACAGAAACAGTGCAATTCTTTCAGAATACAGAGGTTTGAAAGATAAACTTGCATTCAAATTTTACATTGAATACCTTTACTCAGGAATGTACTTATGTATGTAAATACATGTCAAAGTAATCAAGAAGATTTTCAGTTTACATGGTTTCTCAGTGATACTTCTGTTCTTGTTCTAGGTTTAACATTTCTGAGATATTTGTGTATTTTTAACAGAGATCATATCACTCTCTTAAAAGGGTTTTCCTGTTCAAACTTGCATTTTGGTATATATGCATGGATATATATATAAATAGATATATATATATATGTATATATGTGTGTGTGTAAAAATTCATATACAGCTGAGTGTAAATTTTGAAGAAAGAAATACTGATTTTTATAACAGTTTATAAGTTCTCTGGCTGTGCACACAGAATATAAACATTTTTCAGGGTTTCCTTACTGGCGTTGAGCAACATAAGGGCATAGGAATCCCTAGCCTCTCCAATGGGGAGGGGGCGGGCTGTGAGGGGCTCGCACCCACTCCACAGGCCGCGGCCTGTGGAGGGCGCGAGCCTCCCCACAGATCCGCGTCCTTCCCATGGGGAGGACAAGGGATTAAATCCCTTTCCTTTTTCCTGTGTATAACAGTTTCATAACTAAAAAAAAAAAGACATTTAGAGACATTTTGCCCAGTAATATACTGCATTCATATTTATCCCAAAAGGCATTTCGAATTTATTTCTTGTATGCATATATATATATATATATATATATATATATATATATATATATGTATTTATGCATAGGGAATACAGTTTCCTGTGCATATATATATATGTTTATGTAGGTTTCAAATATAATTGAGAGCAGTTTAATAATTTGCAGCTTTTTGCATCTGACTGTAACCCTAATCTGGAAGAAAAGATTGGGTATTCTTTCTATATTGCAGCAATGAGGAGTAAACTATTACCCAGAAATAAAAATTGGAAAAGATTTGTAATCATTTCATAGATTGAAGCCTTTCATTTCTTAAATTCTCTTACTGCAATTTTAATCTGATTGAAAAACAAGTATGGAAAAGAACCTGGCAATTTCTTCCAGTGCAGATGCCCAGTATTACTTTCTTGTCGCCTTCTTCTAGAGCTCTCAGATATCTCTCCATGAATGTTCTCTTTTCTTTCTTAAAGCTTTATTCCTCTTTTCGAGGATCATGCAGAGTATTTCCAGATGACAGATAAATTTCTCATGCAAATTCCCAAGATTGCCACATGCCAACAGCATTGTTGGTTTTAAGAAAAATTTCCAGAGCCCAAAGTTCTCTCGGGCTGTTCATTCCTCTTCATTTTGGAAAAATAACCATATGCAAACAGAGATATCTCCACTTTATACAAACCAATTATTTCATTATATGCAAACATAATATTTTCATTTTATTATTTGTTTTTAATTTCCTATATTTTTTTAAACTCAGATTTTCCTTTTTATTGCACAAAATAAATGGGATAAACTAAAATAAATTAAACCATATTCTTTTCACAATTTTTATGGTTAATTAAACTATATTTAAATTTTGCTATGCTATTGTTTTTATGTATATATATATTTTTCTTTTGTTTTAATCAATCACTTATTCAAACCACGTAATCAATTTCAAACAATCATATTGAAAACAGATATGACCTAATGCAACTACATGATTTTTAAGTGGTGTGTGCGCGATCAAGAGCTTCTCCTCTTTTACCCTGTTGGGAAGCTAACCTTCTTTTCCTCAATCACACTCTTGGCCTTCGATCATCTGCAACTCAAATGCACTCAGGTGTGCAAAAACGAAAGTGTATTAGTAACCAATATAGAAATATAAATTTAAGCAATAATTAAATCAACATTCCTATTTTGTATCATTTTAAAATAAAATGCACTCATAATTCTAAAAGAAAACAATTATTTTTCTACATTTCCACACACCAAAGCATTGTATTATATTATATTGCTCTAACACGTATCATAATTCATATATTAAATCCCACAAAGTCATGGTCAAATAGCATCAAAGTAACTCATGGTCCAAATAGCATCAAAGTAAGTCATGGTCAAAATAGCATCAAAGTATGAGATGTGACATAATAGGGGATTTTGTTTGTGAAGAATGAGCCAGACAAGGACACAGACTGACACACCCTACAAACCTAGGGGTTTAGGGGCCGATCAGAGATTAGCCTTGCCTATGTGAAAGTGTAGAGCCCTTGTAGTTCATGAAAAGACCATGGATAAAGCAAAAAGAGGATGATGAAGGAAAATGATGGACGAAAAACACGGGATGGTTAGAATACCCTGAGGGTAGATCAAATGATTAGCCTTTCCTATGTGACAATGCAGGGGCAACACAGTTTGACTAAGGACGTGATAGGATGATATCTAGATGGAGACCAACACGATGGGGGGCTACGTGATGACACAAACTAACCAATGGGAAAACGAATGACATAAGCTCAGAGTGGGATATTGAAAATCTCAGGATGAGGGGTAGCGAAGATGGATCGTCCAATGCTCAATCAAAAAATACCAAGCGGCCAACGATGGGATGGGTGAGGATGATAGTGCGGATGAAAGCATAAAATAACTAGGATGCTAGGTAGATAATGATTAAACCCTCTATGGATAATGCCTGTTACTAGGTTTTCACCACCCGTAATTATCCAAGGTACCACCAAAAGGTGGTTTTCGCCATAAGATGAATTTATTTCTCTTTACTATTTTTTTATTTTTTTGATTTTTATTTTATTTTTTAGGTGGGGTTACCAAGTGGACTTAAGTGTAGAACCTCTTTAGATGCATGATATTGATGGGCTCTTCGAGGGGCTCTCCTTCAAGAGTATTCAATTTTTATGCCCCAGATCCATATTTAGCGGCTATGATATAAGGCCCCAACCAGTTTGCTTCAAATTTTCCTTTCTTGTCTCAGTCTTGCTGAGTACGCTGATTCTCTTAAAGGACGAGATCACCCACCTGAAATTGTCGAGGGTGAACCTTCTTGTTGTAGTGACACTTGAGGTGGTTCTGATATGCTTGCAGGTGATCGTAGGCTTTGATTCTTCTTTCATCAAGTAACTCCAATTGTGCAAGTCGTACAACACGAGCATCTTCCTCACTGATAAGATTTTCTAGAGAAATTCTTAGTGATGGGATCTCAACTTCAATTGGCAAGATGGCCTCAGCGCTATAGACTAAAGAATAGGGGGTGGCACCAGTAGGGGTATAGATGGATGTGCGATATGCCTAGAGGGCGGGATGAATATGGAGGTGCCAATCTTGACCAGTATTATTGACAACCTTTTTGAGGATGCAGATGAGGGTCTTGTTGGTTGCTTCTGCCTGACCATTACCCTAAGGGTAATAAGGCATTGACCAACGATGCTGGATATGAAAGGTGTCGTAGAGGTGTTTCATGGCTTGGTTTTTGAAATATTTTCCATTGTCGGAGAGGATGGTGGATGGGATACCATATCTGCAGAGAATATGGAAAATGATGAATTTTGAGATCTGAATACCGGTGATCTGTGAGAGTGGCATTGCTTCCACCCACTTAGTGAAGTACTCAGTGGCAGTAATTATGAATGTATGGTCATCGGATGATGGTGGGTAAATATTTCCAATCAAGTCAAAACCCCATTGAGAGAATGGCCATGGTGCTAGGAGGGGCTGAAGATCCTATGCTGGAGCATGAATCAAATCTGCATGTTGTTGGCAGGGAAGGCACTTCTTCACAAATTCACAAGCATCATGCTCTAATTTAGGCCAATAATATCCAGCTCAGAGAATCCTTTTGGCCAGGGCCGTACCATTGGAATGAGCCCCACAAACACAACTATGTACCTTCATTAGTGTCGTGTGGGCTTCGGTCTCATTCAGACACCTAAGGAGGATCCCATCATACCCACAACGATAAAGTGTATCACCAATGATAATGTATCGAGCTGAATGGTGAATAAAGGATTTTTTTTGGTTTTGTGTGAGGTCTTGGGGTAGAATATTATCATGGAGATAGGTATATATGTCCTGGTACCAAGGAGAAGCGGGACCCACGATATCGCACACCAACTAGTCTCAGGAATATCATATGTTGGGAATAAAAGTTGTTCTACAAGGAACTCACATTCCGTCTGATCTTTAGACATGTCAATCAGTGAACTGATAGTGGCCATTGCATTAGCTACTTTATTCTATACCCTAGGAATTTGATCAAATTGTATGAAGGTGAAATATTTCTTGAAATCATCCACCATGCATTTATAGGGAAACAACTTATCATCTTTTGTTAAGAATTCATCATTAACCTACTTGGTGACTTATAATGAATCACCAAAGACTTTCAAGTGAGTTATATGCCACTGCTTTGCAATTCAGAGGCCAGTGAGGAGGGATTCATACTCTGCCATGTTGTTAGTACACGAGAATGCTATCTTGAATGATTTTGGAATGTAGTCACCTTGAGGGGTAACTAATAAAATCCCTGCACCTAATCCATTATGAGTATATGAGCCATCAAAATACAGTGTCCAAGCTGGTGCTTTTGTAACTGTGTAAACTTCTTCGTCTGGAAATTCAGTGTCTAGAGGGTAAGCATCTACTAATGGTACCTCAACCAACTGAACAACTATGACCTGTCCCTTTATGGCTTTTCACTCCACATACTCTATGTCAAATTCACTTAGGAGCATGACCCACTTGGCCATGCGACCAGTCAAGGTGGTCCTGGATAACAGATACTTTAGTGGATCAATCTTAGCAATTAATTTGACGGGATGGATGAGCATGTAATGTCAGAATTTCTATGTGCTAAAGACCACTGCGAGGTAGGATTTTTCCATGGGAGAGTAGTTTAATTCATAGCCGACCAATGTTTGACTGATGTAGTAGATCTCCCTCTCTTTCAATGATTCATCATGTTGTGCTAGCAATGCCCCCAGTGCAACTGAAGTGGCAGAGATATATAGCAGGAGGGGTTTCCCTAGAATAGGTGGCATCAAGATCGGTGGATGAGCGAAGTATTCTTTGATCTTATCGAAACCTGTCTGACACAGTTGGCTCCATCAAAAGGTGGAGTCTTTCTTCAGAAGATGATTGAATGGCTGACACTTATCCGCGAGTTGGGCTATGAACCGACGGATGGATTGCATCTTCCCTTGGAGGCTTCTTAACTATTTCAGATTGCATGGGGGTGCCATGTCCAGAATAGTTTTCACCTTGGCAGGATCAACCTCAATACCCCTTGCAGAGACTATGAAACCCAACAACTTTCCTGATGTAACACTAAAGACACACTTTTTCGGATTTAGTCGTAACTTGTAATGTTCCAACCGTTAAAAGATCTTTTTCAAGATAGTAGGATGTTCTGCTCGGGTTCTAGATTTTCCTAACAAGTCATCGACATAATCCTCCATGATGATATTGATGAGGTCATGGAAGATGACCGTCATCGCCCTTTGATATGTCACCCCTGCATTTTTGAGACCAAAGGGAATAACATTGTAAAAAAAGGTACCCCAAGGTGTTGTGAAAGCGGTCTTGTGTTGGTCCTCAAGTTCAATTTGAATCTGATTATAACCAGAGAAACCATCCATAAGGGATAACATCTCATGTCCTGCTGTGAGGTCGACCAACATGTCAATGTTAGGCAGAGGGAAGTCATCCTTTGGGTAGACCTTGTTAAGATCCCTGAAGTCTGTGCAGATCCTGATGTCTCCATTTGGTTTGGCAACTGGTACTATATTGTAGATCCAATCAGAGTAGTCAATTGGTCTAATAAAACCTGCATCTAGTAATTTCTCTAGTTCCTTCTTGACTAACAATGCTACCTATGGATGCATCTTGCAGAGCTTCTGTTTGACCGGCTTTGCATCAGGGCTAACGTCTAGGTGATGAACCACTAAAGCAGGGTCCAAGCCTGGCATGTCTGAATATGACCAAGCAAATTTAACAATACCTTCTTGGAGTAACTGAGCGATGACTTCATATTCTGGATCTGAGAGTGATTTGGCCACATATGTGATCTTAGGATTTTCGGTGGTGCCCAGATTAACTTCTCGAGTTTCTTCAATTAGAATGGATGACCATGTAAATAACTGAGTTCCCACAAGGGGAAGATAAACATCTCCATCCTCCAGCACCTCTTTGAGGTTTTCGCCATCGGATGTGTCCTTTATTTTTACTTTTTCAAGGTCAGGAAGTGCTTCGGGGAGGTTTTCACTAGATGACCGCTTTTTATTTTTCTTATTCTTATTTTTGCGACTAGAGTGTTCATCCTCCCCCAATCCCATGAGGTTGACATATCTATCCACAAACATATTGACGGGTGTGCTGTCACATAGATCCCAATCAATAAGCTCAGGGTGACAAAGGGATAGGCTAATGGTACAGACGAATAGGCATTCGAACATGGATGACAGGTCAGTGTGATCGACGTCATTGTATGCATGTCTGATGGATTCCTCCTTGGGTATGTCTTCCAATGAGCCATCGTCCACGACAACACTATTGGAAGTATTAGACGATGTTGCAGGGACTTTCTACTTTTTGTCGTATTTGATGCCTTTGTTCTTTGGCAGCTTTGATGTATCAATAGGTTGCAACCGCCCCTGTTCTTTTTTACCTAGGCCCCTGCCTTGGTAGTTATACTTTTATACAAACTTAGCTGACCAAAGATATGCTTCTTGAAAATATTCCTTTAGAGGAGGATCTGGTTGGGGTTCTTCTCGGTATACCCATTGACTTATATCCTCTTCTGGTGCATCAATCTTGATACTTGGGGACCAGATAGTGGTTGTAGGGATGTTTTTAACACTGAAAGTGATAGTCTTGTCTTCCTTTGGAGTAGCATGTGAAGGTTGACCGTACTCGTGTGGTGACAGTGGCATGGTTGCTACATTGAGAGTACTATGCACTTTGTATTCACCACACCCCTTGTCAATGATCTAGACTTTTGTGACTCTAGGATCGGTGGTGGAAGATGGAGTGGTTGTCGTGGTGGAGGGTGGATTAGCAGATGATGATTGAGATGCCCCCATTTCAACCTCGAGACAATAATGTAAATGGGGAAATGATACTTCTAAAGCGCGACAATATTCAAATGGTTGGGGGTCAGCATAGATGGTGACCTATTGTCCGTTAACCGAGAATTTTAAACATTGATGGTATGTGGAGGGGACAACTTGCATAGCATGGAGCCATGGGCGACCAAGGAGGAGATTATATGGCAAGTCCAGATCAAGGACATGACATGTAGTGTACTAAACCACAGGTCCCACTTGGATAAGGAAGATTGATAATTCCCTTTGAATTCCTTTCTGAATTATCATAGGCCTTGATCGTGATGATTGGATTACTTAAATATGCTTGAGTATAACCCACCTATTTTGTGAATTTTAGAGTACACAGATTGAGGGAAGAGTCGTTATCTACCAAGACCCTTTTTATTTTATGATGGGAAACCACGACTTTGATATGCAAGGGGCAATTATGATTGACATCCATATTTGGCATGTCATTCTGGCTGAAGTGCAACTAATAAGATAAAGCCAAGTTTCCTACCAAAGCTTGGAATTGTGTAGGATCGATGTCATTAGGTACATGGTTTTCCTGTAAGGCTCTGTTGAGGATTTCTTGATGTACAAGGGAAGACTTAAGCAGATCCAAGATTGAGATCTGAGCAGGGGTCTTCCCTAAGTGATCCAGAATGTTGTACTTAGAGTTTACAGGACTTGGTTGGGTGGGTGTGGAGGCTTCAGGGATAGTGATGTGGGATCATGATGTAGTAACAGTACACTAAGGGTCTTTGGCTTTGACATGTATCATAGATACATGGGGTCCTACCTGCTCAATGTAATGAATAATACCCTCGTAATTGAGGGGTACATTCTTATAGCTTACGTTATTTGTTTTGTTGTCTTTGGGATTGCTGTTGGAGGTACTTGCACCTTGATTATGGTTTGGAAAGGCATTTTGATATATTTGCAACTGAGCATTAGATGACGAAGCTTGACTAGTGTTGCCTTTGATATCTCCTCGATCGATAAGATCTTGGACATAGTTTTTGAGACCTTGACACTTATTCAGAGTGTGTCCTTTGATTTTATGGAACTCACAATATTCATTTTCCCTAAACCATGCAGTCTTAGGTTTGGATTCGTCAAGTGGTTTGGTGATAGGGTAGGTGATCAGATAGTTGATATGTAACAAATTATTGAAGACGACACTCAAGGGTTCTCCTAATTGAGTATACTAGCGTTTAGCGTTCCCCTAATTGTTCTAATTTGGCTGTTGAGGAGGATGAGGTACCCCCTATGGTATGGATATGGCGTTAGGTGTGGATGGTTGTTCTCTTTGGGATGTATTAGCCACTTGGACATGTTTAGTATGAGTGATGTCGTCATTCACTGCATTCTTTTTCTTGTTCCAGAAATGTGGCTTGTCACCGAATGACCATTCCTTGTCCTAGTTGTGTATCTTGATGTGCCCTTTGGCAACAAGGGAACATTCAAGGATGGGCCCCTTTTCCACTATCTCCATGAAAGTGGTGACACATTGTAACCTAAAATTATGAGCCATGTCGAGATGAGATTTCTCCACAAAGAGGGTGATCATGTCCTTTTCTTTTAGAGGGGTTTTCATTCAGCTTGCTAGTGCACACCACCTTTGAAGGTAGCTAGCAAAGGTTTCCCCCTCATGTTGTTTCTCCTTAAGGAGATCTAAAGTGTCAATGTCCTCCAAATTGAAGGAGAAGTAGGAAATAAATTTTTTGGACAGGTCCGCAAAATATTTTATGGACCCTTGTTTGAGGCTCATGAACCACTCTAGGGCATTGCCTGTCAGGCTTCATGGGAACAAGCGCAAGAGATAGTTTTCCTTGTGCATAACTTCCTGAAACTGGGAGTAGAACTCTTGCAAGTGGGCCTTAGGATCTTTGTTCCCCCTGTATCTGTCGAATTTTAGTATTTCAAAATTTTTAGGGAAGGGGATAAGCGAAATGGAGGGATCGAATGGATATGGACATATGTCCTCAAATTTGAATGATTGTTTGCCAGTCCTAGCTTGGAAATCTCTCAGAGCGGCTTTGATTTCCAACAGATCCGAGTTGACCGGTGGCGGGTTAGACAGATATGGATGGTATAAAGGATCTTGCTAAGAGAGCGTCGGAATGATGACGTCCCTTGCTGGTATGCTGAGGGATTTTTCTGGTATGGGGGTTGTTGTTGTGAGGCATACTATGGATTTGTTCAGTAAAAAAGTGAGGTAGGATGCTGAGGAGCTTGGATGTGATGTTGAGGATTGACCTGTTGATACTGAGGGTATTGTTGCAACTATTGGGAGGCTGCATAAATTCGTTGATACTGGGACTGTTGTTGGTTATGGTAATAATGATGCTGTGGCAGTTGCTGATGTGATGTGAGATGTTGTGTGGGCCGAGATGAGATGTGTTTTGTTTGATCTTGCGGATGTAGGATGGATGCAAGGAACGGGGATATGGTTTGAGTGGGAGGTCGAGATGAATTGTTTTGCGACTGGTATGGTGGTTATTGCAAAGAAATCGGTGGGTTATATAGCAGTTGTTGTTGTTGGGGCGGTTGAGATAATGCAGGGGTGTTTTGCAACGGAGGTTGTTGGGTACCAAAGGGGACATTCGGTTGGGATGTCCCTTGTGGCAATATTGGAGGTGGTAGTTAGATTGGAGAGGCTGTGGAGACGTGTATGAAGGTGATGGTAGGTTTATGGCCCTAGCTGGTGGAGGAAATGCAGTAAAAGGGGTGCCCCCAGCATTGATGGGAGGTTGATTTGAAAGGGGTGGTGTCGTTAGCATTAATGGCGGTTGTTGCAAAACGTTTTGTGGCATGCTAAAGGAAAAATGATCATTGGGATCAACTACTAGAGGAGCCCCTATGACTAAGATTGTGGGATGTAGAGGATTACTAACGGGATAGAGAACAACGTTGCCAAATTCAGGTTGATACCCACCTTCTACGGGAGGAACATTGGGGACGTATGAACTACCTAGTGCGTTTTGTGAACCTTGGGGTATGTTAGGTGTGGAATTGCTATACTTGGATAGGTCGATACCTGATGGAAACTTGACACCTTTTTCAATAAAGTGAACCAAGATTTCTTCCCCATGCTTTTTGAGAAGGTAATCTGTCATTTGCACATTGACAGGGTTACTAAAGAGCTCCTCAAATGTAAGTTCGGGTTGAATAACCATGTTTTCATCCTCGGGTGGTGATGTGTTTTGACCACCAATATTGGATTGTGATGATGTACCATTGTGTGGATCCTGAGGGATGTTCACACCATTATGGGGGTCTTGTGAGACATTAACTGGGTTGTTGGGATCTTGAGGGATGTTTGGTTGGGCTTGTTGCTCGCCCATTTTCCTTGTTTGTGATTGGGTCCAAACGGGCATGCAAGATGATATGATGGACTAAGATGTTAGGATGACCTTGGTGATGAAAGGATTGATTTGATTTGATGATTGATTAGCCGATAAGGATGTGGTTTGATAGGATTGATTAGGATGATTGATACGAAATGGATTTGTTTGATGGGATCAGATTGAGTTGATTGGTAGAAAATTGGCCAACCAGGATTGGATAATATGATGATTTGATTTGGATTGATGATCGATTAGGATGAATGATAATGACCGAAATCTAAAACTGAGTTCAAGAGTGATCATTGGTAACACTAGGTGTTGATTAACTGACTAAAGGGTGGATGTGTGATAACAACACCAAATCCAACTTGAGATTGAAGTGGATTGATTGAGCCGACAAGGATGACCGACTTAGGATGGATGACAATCCTAAGTCGGTTTTGATGGATGACGATTAGAGATGAACACCTAGGTCATTTCGGATAACCTCTTTAACAAGGTTTCAATGGGATACCGGTGGTCCAAAATGGGTAAATGAGGACTCTGAATGGGTGAACAGATTCTCAAAACGGGTGTATGGATGTTCAGAACGGGGAGATGAGTGATCAAAATGATGAAACAAGGGCCCCAAATGATGAAACAGATGAATAAGTTGATCTGTCAAGGGTCAAGTCTGCCCCTATGAAGGGCAGGTCCGCCCAAGGAACAAAATATGGTTAAATTTTGCCAAAATAGGCCTAAAAGGGGTGGGTCAAAGGTTAGGTCCACCCCTAGATGGGTCAGGTCTGCCCGTGGAGGGAAAGTTTGCCTATCAAGAGGTCAGGTCCGCCTGTCAGGAGGGCAGATCTACCTATGGAGCAAAATTTGGTCAAAAATGGCTAAAACAGGCTCTAAAGGATTGGTTTATAGGTCAAGTCTGCCCTTGGATGGGTCAGGTTCATCCCTGGAGGGTAGGTCCACTTGTCGGGAGGGTAGGTCCGCCTGTTGGGAGGGCAAGTCTGCCTATGGAGCAAAAGCTAGTGAAAATTGGTTGAAAAAGGCTGGAAAAGGCTAGTTCAAGCTCAAGTTCGCCTGTTCAGAGGTTAGGTTCACCTGTTCAAAGGTCAGGTTTGCCCCTAGATAGGTTTAAACTTGAATTTTGACAAAATGACTAAGGCAAAGGACTCAGAACACAATAATCATCAATGAAAAGGATATGGCTAAGTGAAATGAATCAGACAATCACTGGTTTCGCACAAACAAGACAATTCAGACAACACAAACCTAAGTTTAGTGGAGAGGGTATGGTCGACAAAGTCTTCTAATCTAGGATGAACATGGTTACCAGGGAGTCCTCGATATACACCCGGTATGTGAGGCCCAAACCGTGAACACCAACCTGTTACAAGCATGAGTTGGGAACCTTAAAGGCTCAGACCAACTCTTCACGTAATCTCGATGCTTCGCTAATTACAACATGGTTGGATTAAGGTACAAATTTCACTCTCCCTCCTTTATATACCCTGTCGGTATGCATGGTTGGAATCATCCCTTGGGGTGATGAAATCCCCAAGCAGGTCCCGCTAAGAAAAATAAAAAAGGATGACTCAAAAGACTTGGTAAGCTATGATTTCTCATCACCCAGGATCGTCGAATGGCATAAGAGGATTGGATACATCAAATAGTTCACCCACAAACATAGAAAAAAAGGTTGATTGACACCTCCTAGTTAAACCATGTGCCTAGTTAGGGGGTTAAAATCCCTTAAAATAGCCAAAAAGATTGCTAAAAAGTGAAATTTTACCTTTTGGAAAAAGTTGTCTAGGGAAAATCCACCTATCTAGAGGGAATGTCCACCTGTCTATAGGTTAGGTCCGCCCCTCTATGAAAAGTTTGCTAAAAACACCTTTTGTGGTCTGCGAAGGGCAGGTCCGCCCCTGGGCAAGGACGGGTCCACTTGTGGAGGTAAAGTTCATCTGTCTGTCAGGTCAGATCCGCCCTTATAAGTCAGGTCCACCCCAGGAAGGTCAAGTCCGCCCCTCTATAGGTCGTATTCGCCCCTTTGTAGGTCGGGTCCACCCCTCTATAATCTGCACCTACAAAATGTCAAAAAATAGAAAACATGAAAACAAGAGACTTGTTTGTGGGTCCCACCGGGCATGCCAGAAATGTGATAGGGTGAATTTTAGTTTTAGAAAATGGACAACAAACAAGAGAGTGCACAATAACAACAAAAGACACCCTACACCTCAAGATTAGCCTAGTTGGATTCAATACAAAATAAAGACAACAAAATGAAACCTTTAACCTTGTCTTGAATCGATCCTTTGGTTGGCCCTTCGATCTTTGGTGTTGTATGCTCCTTGGATGGCAAGAGATGCAAATGTGAATTGTAAGATGGATGGAAAATGGATGAAAGTGGATGAAAGTATGAAAAATGGTTAAGTATGGCTCAAGAACTTTTTTTTCAAGAGTTTGGCTAGCATGAATGATCTCCCCCAAAATGTGAGAAAAGAGGGGGTATTTATAGAGATTTTGGAATTCTCTAGGGAAATGGCTGGTCAAGATTGAGCAACCAAGATCAAGATGTAGGGCTATGGTGAGTTGAGAGCTCACAAGCCCTCACATTTTGACATGTTGCATATGAAGTGGCTTGAAAATGATGAAGTGGACATGAGGGTATGTGTAGGATCATCATGGAAAAAACATGCCTTTAAGTGGCTAACAAATTAAAAAAATTTGAGTTAGGCAACTTGACATAAAAATTTGAATAAGTTATCTATATTATTTCAAAAATATGTAAGAATAGAATCTATAGAAAATTGAATTTAGTTTCTAAAATACTAGGTTTGTTTAATAAAAAAAATCTATTTGGTGAAAATTTGAAATTTCAATGCAGTAGTACTTAAATTTCAAGGGAAAAATAAGAAGTAGGTGTCTGTCTGACCACCCTAACCACAATAAAATGATAATATTTTTTTATAATATTTTAGATATTATAAGTAGAGGACTCATGTCCCGATGTGATTCATATTTTTTTTTAATTTGTATCCAAGTAAATGATTAATTATGATTTTTTTATTATAACTTTTAAAAAATATAAAAAACTCGTATGTCTAACCACCTTAACTTGGTCAAAACTTCATGAAATCCAATTTTTCTTTTTTTAATCCTATAGTATGTGAAGCATAGAATGCGACACATGTTTTGGATTCAAAAAATGTGATACCGTTTGAAAGCTATAGATGTTTTTCAATCAGTCTTTCAATCAGGATTTTAGTCATAATTTGAATAGAAAATGATTAATAATTACTTATTAAATTCAAAGTAAAGCATAATTTATATTAGTGGAAAGCTAAGAATCTCCTTTAAAAACCCTTTTTGTTTCATCAATTTTGGGTAAAAAAAAAGTCATCATCCACATACCCATCATATTGCCACTTTTTGGCCCATCATGATCTTGTACATACCCATGAGGTGGAAGGATAGTACATTACATGGAGGTAGTACATAGTACCTTGAGATTGGACAAGATCTCCTCATAAAGGAGGTCCTTGTCCCCATGTGGGTGAGATGACATGTGAGGAATTAAAAATTCCTCAAATATCCACATGGGGATAAGAAAAGGAAATTTAAATTCCAAGGGATGCATTGAGGGATTAAATGTGAATTAAAAATTCACATAGGGAATGGAGTGCCTTCTTCAAAAAGAGAAAGTCTTTAATAAGGTTGACTTAGGACACATTCCATAAATGATATGGGGATTAGAAATGACCTAATTAAGTGATTAAGGTTGTGCAAGTACTTGATTAGACAAATTAATGATAGATTGAAGAAAAGTGAAAAATTATGGAGGATGGGACCCTAATGATGATTAGGGGTGTGCACATCTTAATCATAAATTAATTATGACTAAGAAAGAGGGTTAGATTGTTAAGAGGGATTAGAGACCAACTTGCCAAAGTTTGAGGATGTGACAATGAGAGAGAAAGTGAGGAATTTTAAAAATAAATTTAAAATTCCAAAAGATAATATGACTAAATTAAATAAAGTGATATATATTTATTTAATTTACAGAGGAAAGAGGGGAAAAGTATTTATTAAATTAAATAATTTAGAAACCTTATGCAAGACATGAAATATTAATTAAATGAGTGATTTAATTAATATTGGCAAAGAGGATGAATTAAGCGAGCAAAAGGATGGTTAAGGAGACGCATTTGACCATATGGAAGTGGTCAAATTTAGGTTTCTACAGATGTATCTAGTCAGATAAGAACCCTTATCATCCATTATTACTCCACCAGTAGCAACCCATCTGGGATTCCCCTTTGAGCAACCATCAAAGTTGCATTTCACCCATCTTGGATCTGAGGGGATCCAAACAGTGCTCCTTCTTGTAAGTTGTTTTAGCTAGTTAACATTATTTAAGTCATGGGAAAGCTCCCATTGTTGCTTTATGCTTAGCGATCATGTTGTGTTGGTTGTTACTTAGCTTGCTTGTGCTTGCAGCTTTCCACATTTTCCTAAATTAGTATTTTAACAATTAAACATAGCTCCTTACTAGTTCTAGCAGTCTCTCTAAACACTCTGTTATTTCTCTCTTTCCACAAGCCCCAAGCCAAAAATAGGGGAATTTGTCCCCACAGATCACTAATTATATTGTGGGAATAAGGGAAAAAGTTCCATCCTTCCACAAACATTTGTACATTGGCAGGAAAAATGTACTCCACCTTCAGAGCATTAAGAAAAAAACCCCAAACTTCTTGGGCATAAGAACATTGAAAAAATAGATGCATGATAGTTTCCTCTTCTTCATTACAAAGACTGCATCTATTGACAAGATACCAATTTCTTTTCTTTAGGTTGTCTATAGTGAGGATCTTACCATGTATAACTGTCCACCAAAAGCAATTAATTTTTTGGGATTAGATTCTTCTTCTAGACCTTAAGCCAGTCAAAAGAACCTAAAACCATAGTTTGTTGCATCATTGAGCCATAGGCAGATTTAATCGAGAACCTACCATTAGCATTTTTTGTCTAGATCCATTCATCCTTTCTATTTCTTGAAAAGAGGTCAAGATTTCCAATTTGTTTCATAAGCAGGTCAATAGCAGCATCAACATTTTGTTGTTTGCTTCCCTTGAGAACAACATTATTTAGGTAGTCTTTGAAGATTTTCCACCTGGATCACAATCCTTCCCACACTAGATAATTAGAATTTTTTTTTCCAATTTCTCTTTTCAGTATCATTCTAATTTGTTGGAGATCTCCAGAGGCCGATAGTGGGGCTGGTGTGGACCAGGGGTCATCCTAGAAATCAGTGTTTAGCCCATTACCAATCCCCATTTTTGCAACTCTAATCAGAACTCCTTTAGTTTTAAGGAGATTATTCCAAAACACAGACCCATTTGGAAGCTCCTTCTTCCTTAGAAAATAGCTAGCGTCCTTATTTTTAAGATACTTTTCCCTTAGGATTATAGCCCAATCTTTTTCATTTTCCAAGAGAAACCAACCCATTTTCACCACCAAAGCCTTATTAAACAATTTTAATCTTCTGATTCCTAACCCTCCTTTCTTTGAGGCACACACCTTCTCCCATTTTATGAGAGCCATTCTTTTCCTTTCCTCCACTCCTAACCATAAAATATTCTTTAATGAATTTAAATGCTAAAGGAAAAGTGATTAATGAATTTATCAGCCAATTCCCCCCATGTTCTAATCCCTCGAGGAAGATGTGCGAACCAATCTAGGTTTGGCCCCATGAGACTTTGTGGGAATAGTCTCATCAAGTTGGTAGGATCATACACAATTTCCATACATGCCATATTAAATTCTCGTATGTGTTCCATTGGATATCCTTTCCCTTTGTACTTGGGTAAAGTTGGTGTCATGAAGTGAGGGGGGAAGGGCGACATGTATAGGTTTTTTTCAAATGGATAGGGGAACAATTACTCCATAGAATAAGTTTTCTTGTTGGTCCCCAATTGCATGTTTGTCATTTGTTGTTGTATGGCTTGTATTTGTTGCATCAAAGTGTTCACAAGAGATGGTTTTGTGTTGGCTTGACTTGGTGTTATGGCATTGGTGTTGAGGTCATATGTTGGATTTGGATTTGGATTGGAATTTTGTGGCATGGAATCTTGGTTTCCTTGTTGATATTGATGTGTGAATGTTGCATGGGTGTTGGTTTGGTTTGGAGTGAAATTGGCATTTAGATTTGTCCCAAAATTCATGCTTGTATTTGGTATAGCATTTTGAAATTGTGATGTGGCCCCTTGATTTGTACCTTGGATTTGAAATGTTGGACCTTGATGTGTATTTTGGAAAGATGGTGTGGGTCCTTGATTAGTGTTTTGGTAGGATGGAGTAGGTCCTTGAAATGATGGGGTAGGTCTGTGATTAGCATTTGAAAAACTAGGTCCTTGATTGGTGTTTGAGAATGTAGGTCCTTGATTAGTGTTTTGGAATGAGGGAGTGGGTCCTTGGTTGGTGTTTTGATTTGGCATTTTTCATGGGACAATATGAATTCTCCTAGATTTGTTTGGTTAATTTTGATTTGATGGGGCAGTGTTTTGAATTTGAAATGTAGGACCTTGATTTTTCCTTTGAAATATGGGTGTTGGACCTTGAGATGTAGGACCTTGGTTAGTGTTTTAAAATATAGGTGTAGGACCTTGAGATGTAGGACCTTGGTTGGTATTTTGAAAAAGAGGATTTTTGAAGGTCTTACCCATGGAATTTGATGAGCTACCAAATGTAAAAAAAAATCCTTATGTGGTTGCATGAATTATCTTGTTTCCAAATGTGGAGATATTAGGGATATGTGTTGTAGTGGTGGCCATGTGTGTTGTCCCAAGTGGTAATGTAGTAGACATTTGTTGTGTAGATGGCATCCCTAATTCAAATGGGTTTTGAGTAGCTCCGTCCACAATTGTGGAGACATCAAAGCCTTGAGAAATTTTAGCACCCTTTTTGGCTATTGCATAAAAGTATCTATTAGGATCAACACCAATGAGCTCATCAAAAAGGCACAAAATCCTTGGATCTTGATAAGCTCTTTCAATCTCTTTGGGAGTCAATTTCTTGTTGAATGCATCTAAGCCTAGATTGTCAAGTGTGTCGATTGGGTCTCTATGTGGTGTAGATTAATTTTAATTTGATCCAAAGTTGGTGTCATGATGTGGACTAGAAAAGGGGTCATTTGAGGAATCCATGTCCTTTATTTTAGTTCGTGACCTTGTTTCAACCATGTAAGACTTGTTGGCTCGCAGGATGTTTTGGTCAAACAAACACTTGTGTTCTTTTTAAACCAATGACATGTGATGCAAGTTCATTTTAAATCTCATGAGTGAAGATATGCATTTTGTTGTTCATTTTAACCTTTATGAATGAAAATGCATATTCATTTTAACCTTTATGAGTGTGATGCAAATTTGTAGTTGAAAGAAAACAAACAAAATTGATTAACTTAAATGAAAAGGTGTGTAAGCTCGATTATTTCAAAAGATTTTTTTTGTAAAGCTCCTCAATTCCAATGCCACACACTGAAAATAGAAGGTTAGCAAACCAAAAACCCTATTCAAAAGAAAACCCAAAAGGAAAAAATCGAATAAAACAAAAAATTGAAAAGCTATACCTAAACAAACAATTACGTCGTTTGGGATGATAGTTGTGGCATTGTAATGCATTGTTCGGGCTTGCAGTTGCATTGTTTCTCAAATATGAGAGACTATGTTTGGTTGCATTGATCCCCTTCACAGTTGCATTGCTATTTAAAATTTAGGATTCTCACCTTCAGTTGTGTTGTTGCTCGTCACGGTTGCATCATTATTTTGAATTTTGGAAACACGCCTTCAGTTGCATCATTGTGCTTTGCAGTTGTGGCTCATGACTTATTACACAGTAAAAAAAAAACAAAACATAGATTTTCTTCAAAAATTTATCCATTTCACATCAAGTTCACCAATGTAAGATAGGAAAATTCAAATAGCATAGATTATGTGACAACCACAACACTATTTAAGCTAAAATCCCAATCAAAAACAAGAGAGAACAAACAAATATGAGGAATGAAATGAAAGCATTCAAACAAAAGCACTCCCCATGTTCAAGTTGAATCACCTCCTTTGTCTCTCCTCAAACAACCTTTGCAAGTTAGCCCTCAGATAGTTGTGTGTATATGCAAGTACCCGCAAACAATAAGCATGAAATTCAGAGATATGTGGTTGTTAAATAGAAAATGAAGGAGAAGAGCTTCTTTTATAGATAGCCATTTGAATGGACAGATGAGATCGAGCTTCTAGAAAGATTCTCAGATCGACGATTGAGGATACATGCACCATAAAGTAGTAGGCTAGGGATGGCTATGAAATGGATGGTTGAGATCGAAAAGAGATCAGAGATAATCAATGGTTGAGATTCAAAAATGAGATAGTGGAGGGAGATAATGGAGGAATTAAAAATAAAAATCAATTAATCCATGAGAAGGAATCATTGACCAAGTGGAGGATAAATAATTTATTTAAATTATTTATTTGTGGAAAAAGAAAGTGGGCATTTAAATAAAATGATTTATGCAACCAATTCAATTAAATAAGAGGAAATAGAGAAAGGGCATTAAATAATTAATTTAGATTGATTATTTAATAGGGGAGAAATGACAAGAGATAATTAAGTAATTTTTATAATTATTTAACTATAAAAGAATTGAAAGATTAATGAATAGATAAATAATTATTAATAATTATTTAACTATAGACGAAAGGTAAATAATTAAATAAATGATAATTTATTTAATTTTTGAAGAAAATGGTGTTAGTGACGCAACTAAATTTATTTAATTGATCATAGTAGAATAAAGGTCAAGAGATGAATTAATTAAGTAATTAAAATTATTTAATTATACAGAGAAGAAGACTAAGAAAAATGACACTCGCAAACCAAGACATTTTTTCAGTGTCTACACTTTTTATAAGGATTGAGCCTATTCATATTCCCTCTTTCGAGTTCACAACTTTAATCAAAAGTGTTTATCCATAGTAAAATAAATAAATATTAATAACTTTGAAATTAAAGTAACAATACTATACTAATTAAAGAAATTATATTAAACTATCCATATACATTAACAAGTGACAACTATTAAAAAATATTAGAAAATTGAAGAGCAATTAATTTTTTTATAGTAATAAACATATCATGATAATATTTTTATTGACTTCAAGTTATATTAACAATGAATTGTGCAAACACTAGTAAAGAATTATATTCTCATAACTTCTCTGAAAACTCTCTAAACTACCTTATAAGAACTATGGTGCAGGAGCACCTGGCAAAATTCAGCTTAATTGAAGTTTTTGTAGGAAGTCTAAATTTTGTTGTTCTTTCATAAGGTCATGTTGACCATTTTTTTAGGTGCTTGGGGTTTTCTTTGAACTTTGGAAAGGAGATTAACAAGAGTTAAGTAGTTTTAACTCTTCATTTTGGCTAAGTTGTAAAAATTGCCTAAGTGTTTGTAAACACGGCGGGTTTTACAAAAATGCATTTTTAGGTCATCTAAGCCTCGACCCAAGCACCTAAATTGTTGTGGAGGAATATTTGAGGCATACCACAACCTTTTTGGTGGGTTAGAATTTTTTGTACGAACTGTGTTTTCCAGAAATTAAAGAAAATAGTGTTCTTGTCTTATTTTCTATTTTTTGGTTCTTGTTTGTGTGATAGTAGCTAAATGAATTAGAAGAGGAATTTTGTAGGTTTTTTTAGCATCTAGAAAGGCCTCTGGAATTTTTTTTTTGGCACATTTGATAGCTATTCCATTTCTTTCATCCATTCTTGTAAATTCTGTGTTTTTTTTCCTTATTTCTATTTTGACTGGAACTGTGTAAAAATGGAGCTCTAGGCTACATTCCCTCTGTACCTGGAAGTATGGAATTTTTGGGAACATGGTCAATCTCTATCTTTGTACTTTTAAATATGGTAGGAGTTAGTTTTCCTTTGGTTGTAGGAGCTATGAGAAAAGCCTTGCCCTAGGCAAGCCAGTGAAGAGTCCGGCAAAGAAAGGTTGCAGAACAGCGTTGATAACTTGCAGGGGAGTGAAGATTTTTGAGAAATTATTTTTGGAGAATTTAGGGGAAGGTCTTGGCCACGTATGGTGACAAGGAGGAGAGCCCAGCAATCCGTTTAGGAGGAGAAATTTTCACCAGTCCTAAAACTGGTTCTGAGCAGTTTTGAAACCCTAGCTGTTTGACAAATTTGGTGTTTGGACAACACACGGCCTAAGTAAGGCTAAAACCCTAGAAATATTGAAGGTGTAGAAAGGGGAAACACCTTAACTAAGTCAAGAACCTAAGTCCTTTGGTGGGTTTAGGAGGGAAAATCAATTTACTTCTGTTTAGAGGCTCAATGGCTACTAGCCATTCAAACCCTAGGAAAGCATCTTATGAAAGCGATGGCAAGATAGAAACTTGTGGTTGTCTAAGAACCTTAGAAAAACCATTTTTAAGTCTTTGTAACCTTTTCTAACCCCTGCAAGAACCTAGAAAAAGGTTGAGTTTATTTTGGTCTTTAGGGTAGATTAAGGGCCAGAGGAGAATGAAGCGTTGAACCAAGGAATGGTTGGTTTATTCAAAATTTGTCAAGATAGTGAGGTTGGTAAGAGAACTAGGGGAACTTAGAAAAGGTAGAGTTCCTATAGGTTAAGGTGGAACAACAATTTTACCAAGGAGGTCTAAGACAAGGCCTAGTGCAGGAATCTGTGATTGCTTCCTGCAGCTTCCTTATCAGATTGGTATCAGAGCAAGCAAAAGATTTGGGAAAACAGCTTATATGTCAGAGGTTGAGTCAAGTGAAACCCCCGCCATGGTGACAAATTCATAGTTAGCCAAGAGGGTTGAAGAACAAGAAGAGGACAACAAATCCTTACAAGAAAGAATAGAGCAACTTGAGAAAGCATTAAACAATGCAAGGTTGGAAGGAACAGTACCAAAGGAAGAAGAGGTTGCAGAGGAGGACAAGGTCCTTGCACCTAACCCTGTTTTGGAGGAGGAGCCTTTCTTGAAGGCATTGAAAGCCCTGAGTGGAAAAGGACTTGAGGGCATACCACTGTTCAGTGGAAAGATGGATCCTGATTTGGTCATGGATTGGATAGAAGGCATGGAGAATCACTTTGAGTGTGACGGAGTCACTGAAGCACAGAAGGTGAAGGTTGCTAAATCAAGGTTGAGAGGATCAGCCTTGACATGGTGGAAATTTGTTCAGACTAAAAGAGAAAAAGAAGGTAAATAGCCCATATCAACCTGGAAAGGAATGGTTGCTAAGGTAAAGGAAGCCTACATGCCAGATGACTATGAGATCCAACTTCACAAGAAGAGGAAAAGTCTAAGGTAGAAAGACCAAGATGTCAACACCTATACTGAAGAGTTTCAGAAGCTTTGCTTGAGATCAAATGTGATAGAGGATGAGAGCCTAAAGGTGGCTAGATACCTTAATGGCTTGAAGTGGAACATCCAAGAAGAGATGGCTCTTTTGAGTCCCAAAATAGTACATCAATGTTATCAGTTGGCTATACAGATTGAGGAAAGGAATAAGAGGAAGCAAGATCAGTCCTCTAAGGGCAGAGGCAAAGGCAGAGATCAAAGAGGGCAGTGTGGTGGTTACCAAGGTAGAGGTAATGATCAAAGAAACCAAGGAGAATCTAAACTCACTGAGCATGGAGGTGAAACATCTTCAAGAGGAGGATTTAACAGAGGAAGAGGACCTCAAGGAGGTTCAAATAGAGGAAGAGGAGTAGGAAGGATTAATTCTTACTTTGCAAACATGAAGTGTTATCATTGTAACCAACTAGGTCACCCTGCTTATAGGTGCTTGGAGAAAGCATCATCATCTAGTAATGAAAAGAGAGTGGCTTATGCACAAGAGGACACCATGAGTCCTAAGGCAACTGAGATTAGTCATATAGAATCTAAAATTGGAGAGAATCTGATGTTTAACAGAGTTCTGATCAAGCAGCTAGTCAAAGAGGAACCTAAGCAAAGAAGAGCTCTTTTTAGAGTAAGGTGCAAGATACTTGGAAAAGTGTGCAAAGTCATTGTAGATTCTAGTTCAACAGACAATATCATCTCAGAGGAGGCAGTAACTAAACTAAAATTGGAGAAGGTACCACACAATAACCCCTACAAGGTCACATGGTTGAATAAAGGGCAGAGTGTTTTGGTGAATGAGCAAGTAACAGTGGAATTTTCAATTGGAGGCTATAAAGACAAGCTGGTTTGTTATGTATTACCCATGGATGCATGCCATCTACTACTAGGTAGACCATGGAAATATGACAGAAGTGCCATTTATGATGGGAAAGAGAACACCATTTCATTCAAGAAGGATGGAAGAACCTTCAAGCTGCAGTCATTGACAGAGGAAGATGAGGGATAGTCAAAGGTACCCAACATTATGTTGAGCAGTGGCAAGGAATTCCTCAAGGACCTACACCAAGGAAATGAAGGATATGTGATCATGATGTAGTCCAAAGAGGAAGAAAAGGCTAAAAGGACAGTCTTACCAGAAGCAGTCCAAAAGTTGCTTGATAAGTACAAGAGCATACTTAGTGATGGTACACCTACAACTTTACCTCCAAGGAGAGCTATAAGTCATCAAATTGACTTCATACTTGGAGCTTCATTTCCTAACAAAGCAGCATACAAGCTTACACCTGAGCAGAACTAAGAGGTGGCTAGGCAAGTCCAAGAATTGTTGGATCAAGGATTGATTCAAAAGAGCATCAGCCCATGTGCAGTACCGGTGGTCTTAGCAACAAAGAAAGGAGGTAAGTGGAGACTTTGTACTAATTATAGAGCAATAAAAAGAATCACAATTAGGTATAGGTTCCCTATTCCTAGAATAGAAGATTTAATGGATTGCCTTGGAGGAGCACAATATTTCACCAAGTTGGACCTCAAGAGTGGTTACCATCAAATCAGGATTAAGGATGGAGATGAGTGGAAGACAGCTTTTAAGATGAATGATGGCTTATATGAGTGGAAAGTGATGCCATTTGGCCTCTCAAATTCCCCTAGCATGTTCATGAGATAATGAATGAAGTGCTTAAGGATTTCATAGGGATTTTTGTGGTAGTATACCTTGATGACATACTGATTTTCAGTAAGACAACAGAAGAACATTTGAAGCATGTGGAGATGGTTCTTAAAAGGTTGCAAGAAGAGAAGTTGGCAATCAATCTAGAGAAGTGTGAGTTCTTCAAGTAGGAACTTGTGTATTTGGGGTTTGTAATATCTCAAGGAACATTAAAGATGGATCCAAGCAAGGTGGAAGCCATCCTAAACTGGCCCACACCAACCACAGCAATAAAGGTAAGGAGTTTTCATGGTTTGGCTCAATTCTATAGAAAATTCATATGGAATTTCAGTGGTATATGTGCACCAGTCCTAGATACCATTAAAGGTGGTCTAAAAACAAAGTTTAAGTGGACTCAAGAGTCTGATAAAGGGTTTGAGAAACTGAAACAAGAAGTGGCAACTCAACCAATTTTGTTGTTGCCTAGTTTTGATAAGTTGTTCACAATTGAGTGTGATGCAAGTGGAGTAGCTGTAGGAGGAGTACTTAGTCAAGAAGGTAGGCCTGTAGCCTTCTTTAGTGAAAAGCTCAATGAAGCCAAGCAAAAGTAATCTACTTATGATCTTGAGTTATATGCTTTAGTGTAGTCCCTAAGGAAGTGGAGGCATTATTTGTTACCCAAAGAGTTTGTGGTTTTTACTGATAACCAAGATCTTAGTTACATCAACACCCAAGAAAAACTGAGTAATAGACATTTGAAATGGATGGAATACATCCAAGCCTTCACATTCACTATCAAGCACAAGAAAGGGCAAATGAACAAGGTGGCAGATGCATTAAGCAGAAGAATACTGACAGTGTAGGAAATAAAGCTAAAGAGCATTGGATTAGAGAGTTTCAAAGATCTCTATGGTGAAGATGAAGACTTCTCAGAAGCTTATAAGGTATGTTTTGATTTTGAAAATCACTTTCATAGCCAATATGTTGAGTATACACTGCAAAATGGATTGTTATTTAAGGGTAATCAGTTATGTGTTCCAAGAGGGTCAATGAGAGAAAATCCGATTCAAGAAAAGCATAATGACAGTCTTAGTGGGAATTTTGGTATTAATAAAACTTTAGAGCTAGTTCAAAGGTTCTATTACTGGCCTAAGTTAGCAAGAGATGTCAAAAAATATGTGGAACAGTGTGTTGTATGCATGAAAGCTAAGGGGGGAGCTAGCAATGCTGGTTTGTATCAACCCCTACCCATTCCTAACAGACCATGGGAGTGTGTGAGCATGGATTTTGTGGTAGGTCTTCCTAAGACCAAGACTGGTTTTGACAGTGTTTATGTAGTAGTGGACAGATTTAGCAAGATGATTCACTTCATTCCTTGCAAAATTACTCATGATGCAAGCTACATAGCTCATCTTTTCTTCAAGGAAGTTGTAAGGATCCATGGCTTGCCTCTAAGCATTGTTTCTGATAGAGATGTGAAGTTCATGAGTCATTTTTGGAAGACTCTACGGAGCAGATTGGGTACAAATCTATCATTTGGATCAGCTTACCATCCTTAGACTGATGGTCAAACAGAGGTGGTTAATAGAGTGCTAGGTAATCTTCTGAGGTGCTTGACTAAAGAATATGGACAGACATGGGATATGGTGATTTCCCAAGCTGAATATGCCTATAATGACAGTGTCAATAGAACTACAGGGAGAAGTCCTTTTGAGGTTGTGTACGGGATGCACCCAAGAGACATTTGTGAACTTAGAGATTTAGGATCCATGGAAAACAAGAGTGGACATGCTGAATACTTCACTCAGACCATGAAAGAGATTCATGAGCAGGTCAAGAACACAGTCACAGCAGCAACCCAAAAGTTGAAGGAGAATGTTGATTTGTCAAGGATGTACAATTTGTAGTTGGGGACTATGTGATGGTCCACCTTAACAAATCCATATTGCAGAAGGGCATGGCAACCAAGTTACAGATGAAAAGAGTGGGTCCATGCAAGGTATTGGCCAAATATGGCAAGAATGCATATAAGGTGGAATTACCATCAAATTTGGGCATCTCTCCAGTTTTCAATGTTGCTGATTTGATCAAATATAAAGGGACAGTAAAGGATCTGGTTTAGGACAGTAAGGAGGTCTTCAAGGACATCAGAAACATGTCCATACCAACTCTAGACAAGCTGCAAGTAGAGAAGATCTTGGAGTCAAGAGTGAAGAAGACTACAAGGCACAAGGTGTACATGGAGCATCTTGTCAAATGGAACTTGGATAAGCATGAATCTGAAGCTACCTAGGTAGAAGAAGTAGATTTTAAGAAGAAAGGCATTGATATGTCTCTGATCTCTCCTAAATTTCCTTAGTTGGTTGAGCTGAGAGGGGGAGAATGGTGCAGGAGCACCTGGCAAAGTTCAACTTAATTGAAGTTTTTGTAGGAAGTCTAAATTTTGTTGTGCTTTCATAAGGTCATGTTGACCATTTTTTTAGGCACTTTGGGTTGTATTTTAACTTTGGAAAGGAGGTTAACAAGAGTTAAGTAGTTTTAACTCTTCATTTTGGCTAAGTTGTAAAAATTGCCTAAGTGTTTGTAAACACATCGGGTTTTACAAAAATGCATTTTTAGGTCATCTAAGCCTTGACCCAAGCACCTAAATTTTTTTGGAGGAATATTTAAGGCATACCATGACCTTTTTGGTGGGTTATAAGTTTTTGTACAGACTGTGTTTTCCAGAAATTAAAGAAAGTAGCGTTCTTGTCTTATTTTCTGTTTTTTGGTTCTTGTTTGTGTGACAGTAGCTAAATGAATTAGAAGAGGAATTTTGTAGGTTTTTTTAGCATGTAGAGAGGCCTCTGGAATTTTTTTTTTGGCACATTTGATAGCTTTTCCATCGCTTTCATTCATTCTTGTAAATTATGTGTTTTCTTTCCTTATTTCTGTTTTGACTAGAACTGTGTAAAAATGGAGTTCTAGGCTGCATTCCCTCTGTACCTGGAAGTATGGAATTTTTGGGAACATGGTCAGGCTCCATCTTTGTACTTTTAAATATGGTAGGAGTTAGGTTTCTTTTGGTTGCAGGAGCTATGAGAAAAGCCTTGCCCTAGGCGAGCCAGTGAAGAGCCCGGCTAGGAAAGGCTACAGAACAGCGTTGATAACTTGCAAGGGAGTGAAGATTTTTGAGAAATTATTTTTGGAGAATTTAGGGGAAGGTCTTGGCCACGTATGGTGACAAGGAGGAGATCCCAGCAATCCGTTTAGGAGGAGAACTTTTCACTAGTCCTAAAACTGGTTCTGAGCAGTTTTGAAACCCTAGCTGTTTGACAAATTTGGTGTTTGGACAACACACAGCCTGAGTAAGACTAAAACCCTAGAAATCTTGAAGGTGTAGACAGGGGAAACACCTTAAATAAGTCAAGAACCTAATTCCTTTGGTGGGTTTAGGAGGGAAAAGCAATTTACTTCTGTTCAGAGGCTCAATGGATACTAGCCATTCAAACCCTAGGAAAGCATCTTATGAAAGCGATGGCAAGATAGAAACTTGTGGTTTTCTAAGAACCTTAGAAAAACCATTTTGAAGTCTTTGTAACCTTTTCTAACCCCTTCAAGAACCTAGAAAAAGGTTGATTTTATTTTGGTCTTTAGGGCAGATTAAGGGCCAAAGGAGAATGAAGCGTTGAACCAAGGAATGGTTGGTTTATTCAAAATTTGTCAAGATAGTGAGGTTGGCAAGAGAACCAGGGGAACTTAAACAAGTTATAATTCCTATAGGTTAAGGTGGAATAGCAATTTCACCAAGGAGGTCTAAGACAAGGCCTAGTGCAGGAATCTGTGATTGTTTCCTGCAACTTCCCTATCAAACTAACTCTCAGCTAAATATTTATTAAATCTAAAATTAATTTCTTTATTAAAATATGTAAACCTTAGTTTTCAAACACCCCTCCATAAGTTTTAAATCACATATATGATAAAAAAAAATTTAAAAAAAATACCAGGGAACATGGACTTATTGTAGTAGCCCATCTAGAAATCTATAGAAGCATCTCCACCAAAACTCTTTGCTCATTTAGAACTCTCCAAACTACTCATATCTAGAAATATGTTTTGACTCATCACTAAATCTCCTTAGAACACCCCATGTTGCTCATGTCTAGGAAAATATATTGATTATCCAACAATACTTGTGAATCAATACATAGTCAATTATTTTCAAGTACACCACTCCTTTTGTGAATCAAAACACATTGGATTATCCACAAGATAAAACCACCAACTGATTATAATACTAACTGGTTGTGAATTGAGACTTATTCCACTATCCACAATAACACTCCTCCCTTTGTGGATTGAGACAGACTCCATTATTCACAAATCATAAAATTGTTAAGCTCCCTCTTGCTCTATGATGGGACATACATAAAAAAAATAGAAAAACTTGTGCTTCTCATGCAAGGTACCATCTCTAAGCAAGAATCTAGTTTGAGATGATAATATTCCTCTAGCCTCTAATTCCTCCACCCTATAATTTATCTCTGCTACACTCTATTCATTTGATGTTGTATGTGAGTCTTCGAAAGATTTTCTAAGTGTAGCATGAATGTCCCCAAGAGTACAAGGACCATATGTGACCATGTTTGAATGTAGAAAATAATAGATGGTTTCAATCAATATTACACCCTTACAATGAAATCATACTACCTTATAACTCCACTTACAAAAAAATAATTATATAATTTTGAAATTGTGACTAACCACAATAAGAACAATGATTTGAATGCCATAAACCAACTATAATGGACACATTTACATGCAAGTTTGTTGAACACCTATTGTTAATACCTTGTTCTAATGTATAGAAAAAAGTATATAAATGCCTCTAAGTACTCCAAAACTTATTGCCAACAATGCGAATACAACAAATATTGGTGAACTTCTATAATGTTTTGTAAGTTGGAAATGTCTATTATTCATCCCATTCACTCATTCAAATATATTTCTCCATGCATTATTAAATACCACTTAGAAAAATTTGCACCAAAAATAAAAATAGATTCCTCTATGTAGTCTACTTAATGTGGAATAAAATTAGGGTAGTAAAGTGTGCAAACCAAACAACTCCACCTCCTCTTAGTGAGAATACTTGCATGTAATGAAATTTGAGATTAGTCAACACATGAAAGACATTAAAACCTTGAACATATTCAATGCCTATAATTTATTTAATTATTGGTACTCAAAGACAAATAGCTATGACCAAACTTGGATTGTAAACTAAAGTTGTGGCTTAGTTTAACAATGATAATCTTATTTTGCAATGGAATTCTATTATGTACTCATGGGTTGTCTATTGTTGAATTCCTCTTTTGACGATATTATGCCTCTCATAGGTTAGTATGGTGCTTCTTCACAACTCCATCATGCATCTAATAATATGACAATTCAATTTATTCTTATTGCCTCTATTGCTTGCTACAACCTTCCTTCAATAAAATAGTCATTTCAAATACAATCTCTTCTTCAATCCATTGTCTCTCTACATGATTCATTTAATTTCTTTGCCTATGTACCAAAACCATTGACTTGTGGTTGAGGGTCTGCATATCACAAAATGAGCAACTTCAAGCATTGTGCCTTGTCACAAAATCACCTCAAGAGTATCCCTTAACCAAAAAGGAAAAGTATTCAATTTATTTGATGCATTAAGAAATTCCGAACATTTTTGTCAATTCCACAAAATCACGTCCTCGCACATCATCCTTACAATAGTACTCCAAAATCTTTTTCCTATACTTTGATAACATATTTCAAAATTGAAGAGTAATTATTATTTTACAATAATAGACACAAAATGATAATAATTTTATTGAGTTAAAGTTATGCCTACAATAAATTGTACAAATGCTTACAAAGCATTGCATTCTCATAACTTCTCCCAAAAATCTCTATAACAATTTCTAAAACTCTAAAACAATATTATTAACTAAGTTACATCACATTTTGATCAATATAGTGCTTGTTTTTCATTCCCTTGCTTACACATCATTCACTCTTTCTAATTTCAAGTAATAACTTAAAACATTAAATAATTAATATTTCTAACTCATAAAGAAACTAATTATTTATCAATTCACTTGAACAATAAAAGTCATTTATGTCTATGAGGCATTGTTTGAATATTCAATATAAAAGCTTTAGAAAAATACATATCAAATCTCATATTTTATAATGAAGTATCTATAGGATTTCTATATTTTAATTTATAATGATCAAAGTAATATTATACATATTTATTAGTTTATGTTTAATAAAAAATAGTATAAAATTATTATTTTTAAACTTATAATCGTATATATCCCTTGTCTCAAGGGAATAAATGAGTAGTAAAGATGAAGTGTTACCATAATAAAAATCTAAGTTTAATTTTCCTCTAAAATTATTAGACAAGTTTCATTTGTATTATTGTAGTGAAAAGTAGACACATACATGTTTGGAAACTGGGATACTATTTTTGTCCTAGAGGCCAAAGAGAATAAATGCTCAATTAACCAATAAAAAATTGCGAACATTTTCTCTTTTTGTATACAATTCATTTTTGGTTTTCTTCATACCATTTCTTATTCACATTTAACATAATTAAAAAGTAAAAATATTGAGTAGATTCCTCGCTAGCATAATAATTAAAATAAATAATAAAATTTGGAATTATTTGTATTATTTCTCTTGTTTTCTTATTTCATATAATATATTTATATATGAATTATACTAATGTGCCAAGACAATTTTAACTATAGACATGAAAATGGGAGAGTTTTTACTTGGATAAGCATTTAATGGCATGCTCTCTTAAGCTTATATGTCTTGTGTCAACACTTAGAACCATAAATTTAGATAAAAAGGGGTAAAACCCAAAGTACCTATCTTAAAATTTAATAGAAAAAAAAATCCTAAATAAGGTAAGTGAAAGTATGGAGGTAATTAAGTTAAAGTTATCAAATCAAAGTGTAATTATTGTTTCAACTATATTAAATTTTAATTAAAAACTTCTTAATAGTTATATTATAAATTATAATTTTAGTTACATTTTCTCTTCAAAAAGAAAATTGTACTTTGTTTTAGGTGGCCATGCTTTTGTAAGGGGAAATGAGTGCTTGTTAAGAAATTTAAACCAAATCGTTACTAGGGTAAGTTTATTGATTTTCTCTATTTTAGATAAGATCTTAATCTTATGATATGTTAGATTTCTTTAGATATCAATTATGAAGGTTGATATTTATGGGATGAAGTTAGATTTTGTATAAGTTTAGGGATAATATTTTAGAGCATTGTGGTCTCTCATCACTAATAATAGGTCAATTGATTAACTTCGAGATCAATTGGTTAAGCTATAATATATTTTTTTAAATAGATATTACTAAAAATGGATAATTTATGTATATGCTAAATGTAGTTTTTATAAATCCAAAAGAGTTCTAGTGGGGATAACTATGGGGCAAAGACTTATTTAATATACCATTGTTAAGTAAAAATATACCTTTCCATGTTTAACAATTGGATTATGAATTATTAAATACATTTCTTATCTTACATGGCTTAATCCTAATTTATATGATAGTATTGATCAACTTGTAGTCTGTGTTTTCTAGGAGGCTTGACTAGTAATGGTTACTTGTTGTTACTCATAAAATTTATAACAAAAAGGATCAAAACCCTCACCACCTCAAAATCTACCTAAAAAATGATATAAAATTACATCTTCAATGTCAATGCATTTTTAATGAATGTTGATTCACTATGAAATGTGTCCATGTTCTTTCCTACTCATGTTTTGCTCTCTATATGGATGGAAAAATGAAAATGGAGTTGCAACCTCTACACTTTATTTTTGTTTTTAATCAATCATAATAGGATTGTGTTGTCATGTGCTTGTGTTTAGGCTTGGATCACCCAAGCCTAAATGTGCTCACATTTATAATGCGCTTAAGCCTTATATTAATACAATTGCATTACCTTTTATGTTGCCTCAAAAAGCTTTTTGGATGCTTTTTGGCTCTCATCCTTGTGTGCATACTCAATCAAAATCACTTAAACTTAGATGTGTTGGAAGCAAAATGACGAAATATGAACTAGATTGTTGTCAAAACTTGATCAAGGTCAAATTTGTAGTTATAAAAATAATCCAAATGAACTCCACATGCATGGAAATGAACATGTGACTTATAGACCTTCTAATGCTACAACTAAATTTTTCCTTGGTGTATGTGCTTGCAATAAGTGATTGGTAGTTAGCAATCACCTTTGAGAGCTTGCTAACTCTAAGTGGGGTTCTTCTCATTATGGCAAGCCCTTGGATCCAAATTAACATTTTTTTCTTAATAAAAGTGAGGAAGACAACAAGCAATATCCTAATGATCTAGCAACTTGAGACAAAATGCTAAAGGGTGATGCAAAGACATGGTGTGAAACTAAGGTTTCAAGATTAGTTATCAAATAGGAGATGCAATTAGAATATATAAAAATTTATGATATGGGAAAGAGTGATTAGGAAAGTGACTTAATTGGATAAAGATCCCTGCATAAGCTTGAATAGTAGATAGTGGATTCTAGATGATCTCTTGATGATGCGAAAGTTCTAGGGGTGATGTCCTTTAATACTTGGGTTAGACACACAATTCAAAAGTTTTATTGCAAGCATTATCAGATAACAATCAGTTGGAAAGGTGTAACCTTGGTGTCATTTTAAAATTTAAATTTAAACTTTGAGGGGTCAAATCCAAGCCATATAATAGATCGAAGATCATTTTTGTACCCATAAACATGCACCCATAGATATGACTAGAGAATATAAAATACTAATCTAAAAATTATAAAATATAATCAATGATTAAATTCCGTTTCTAATTATGAAATGATAAATAAGATCAATAAAAATACTAAATCAATCAAAATCATATATTAAGTAGAAACACTCAATACACATCACATGATATGAAAGGAAGAACAAAAAGTGTTGGTATATATATGAATTTCAAAATCTCAATTGAACATATGATGTCAAGACTTCTTTTTGTTGACAACTTGATCAGCGATACTTGTACATTACCGATGTATCACTGTCCTATCGCACGTTAAGACCCCCGCACATGTTTCGGCTCCTCTCCCCTGAACACTTTTTCACAGGTTTGAGTGTGACCTCCCAACTGTTCCTCAAAACTGCTTTCCTCACATGAGCACAATCAAACGCAATGAAAAGGACGTCCACCCATATTTCCAACACAGATGAAAGAATAATCTAGTCAGCATTGTAACTTTTTATCGCCTGTGGAAACCTTTCTTTCCTGGAGGAAGACTTCTCCCGGATGAGAACACTTTGAGAGAAGAAAACTTTCATAAAGTAGGAGACATGGCGACAGAATCTGCAGTCGCCTAAGTTGGGTTTTTTCTTTTATAGCAATACATCTGACGAGGCTCTGCAAATCAAAGATATTTTCTACTATTTGCCAACCTTACCTTACCTTACCTTACACTGGGGTGTCCCTAACACAGTTAACTCCATCTTAAATACCCTTGTTTAAATAACTCTGCACAATCTTGTGTTGTTGTACTGCAAATTTATTTATAACAACAAAGTAGATAACATTTAGAGTTTTCAGGCCAACAGTAGAGCAATTTCACAATCTTTTATTAGTACTCTTTCTTAAAAGTCTGGAAGAATCGGTAGTGCAGAACATGGAGGACTGTAGTTGAAAGGAAAGAAGAGATCTTTCTAAAGGATAAGATTTTTAATTTCTTTTTTATGTGAAGCACATTCTCTCTCTTAACAGATTGAAATGATTAGTTAGGTGTAGTGGACCCAACCATTTTAGGTAGGCTTGATTGATTTGATCTTCCAGGCTGTATGCTCTAATTATGCATTGTCTTAAAATCAATCTAAAAATTTGGAAGACAATCATCACATTAAATCAGAGATTTTTGGTGCACTGTAAGAAATTCTCAAGGATTGCAGTTGTATATATATATATATATATTAAGTTTAATACATATTTAAAAAAATAAAATAAGGTATGTGTCTTATGTAGTTTGCTTGGTGGATAAGGTTGAGTATTGGTTTTGCATGAATAAATATACTTATAATATATCAATTTATATTTCAAAGGATATAAAAGAATTGAAATGAGATACAATGTGTTTGAAGTTTTGTAGAGATGATTATTTAGAAGTCATTTTTATAGTTGTGAAATAAATAGAGTATTGAATATTTTTTAACAAAATAAATTTGTTAGAGATCTAATTCTAATATCATGTAAGAGGAGGGTGGGGGTCCTTCCTTGATTGGCTATAGCATCTTGTTGACGGCAAGAGGTCACAAGGTCCAATCGGCCCCGTTTTGTTTACCATTGAATAGTAGATTTGAATTCAAAGGTTAAAAAGAAAAGAAAAAATATTTTCTTTAATCTCTTCTCTAAACTCTTCTCATAAAATTCATGTTCCATATATTTGATTTATAAGTGAGAGAGGAAGTTCCAATTTATACAATTTCTAAAACTAACTCTAAAATAATATTTGACTAAGGTACATCACACGATTTTATGGATCAATTTAATACTTATTTTTCATTCCCTTGCTTACATATCAATCATTCTTTTTAATTTTAAGTAATAACTTAAAACAAGAAATAACTAATACTTCTAACTCCCAAATAAATTAATTATTTATAAACAAGGAAAGTCAAACTATTTGTCGAGGTATTGCTTGAATATCCAATATAAATAAAAAATATGCAAATATATATATTTTTGTATTATAGTTCATTTATGGTGGTCTTAATACAATTTCTTATTCTTCTTATAAAGTAAAAATATTGAGTACATAAACTTAAAATTTAAAAATAAATTGTTCAAATTATTTGTATTATTTCTTTTGTTTTCTTATTTCATATAATATATTTATATAAATTATACTAGTGCGTCATTGCCAGTTTTAGCTATAGGTGTGAAAGTGGGAGAGATTGCATTCAGATGCGGATTTAATGTTATTAAGTATCTCGTAAGCTTATATATTGTGTGTGAACACTTGAACCATAAATATGGTTTAAGAGGGGTAAAATCCAAAATACCTAGATCTTAAAACTTAATAGAAAATAAAAAATCCTAAATAAGGTGGAAGTGAAAGTATAAAGGTAATTAAGTTAAAGTCATCAAGTCAAACTGTAATTATTGTTGACTATATTAAACTTTAATTAATAGCTTCTCAATAGTTATATTACAAATTATAATTTTATTTACACATTCTCTTCATAAAGAAGATTCTATATTTTTGTTGAGGTGGCCATGTCTCAATAAGGGGAAATGAGGGCTTGTTAAGGAATTCTAACTAGATCATTATTGGGGTAAGTTTATTGATTTTCTTTATGCCTCATAAGATCTTAATCTTATGATATGTTAGATTTTCTTATATAGTAATTATAAGGGTTGATATTTGTGGGATGAAGTTGGGTTTTGTATAAGTCTAGGGATAATATTTTAGAGAATTTTGGTCTCTCATCACTAATAATAGGTCAATTGATTAACTTTGAGATCAACTGGTTAGGGTATAGTATTTTCTTTTAAATAAATATTTACTAAAAATGGATTGTTTATGTATACGTTAAATGTAGTTTTTATAAATCCAAAAGGGTTCTAGTGCTTGGATAACTATGGGGAAAGGGCTTGTTTAATATACCATTTCTAAGTAAAAAATATACCTTACCATGTTTAATGGCTGAATTAGGACTTATTAAATACATTTCCTATCTTTCATGGCTTAATCCTAAGTTATATGATAATATGGATCAATTTGTAGTCTATGCTTTTGTAGAACACTTGACTAATAATGGTTACTTGTTGTTATTCATAAACTTTAAACACAAGGTGTTAGAAATCTGAAATAGATTGAATAACCCAAATAAATTTTTGAGAGAAAATCAAAGCTATATAAAATTGAAAAGCAAGAAGAATGCAATCCAGAACTCCAAGAGATTATGCAATATCAATATGAAAAAATGCATTAAGAGCTTCCAAGATTGATAATTAGAAAGAATGGTATATGATTACAAAGGAAACCCCTTGGTTATATAGGCCAAGGTGAGGGATAAGATATCATAAGTTTATGACAAGTATCTTAATCTTATGATATGAGACATAAAGTGGATAAGTATTGTAAGATTGTGACAAGTGTCTTAATCTTATGATATGAGTCACAAAGTGATAAATATCCCATGTGGACCCTAAGTAAACTTAATAATAATAAGGTGTGAAAATAATCTAAGTGAATAACTAACTAGGAAATGAACTAGTTAGATAAAATACCCCTTTCACACCAACACCCCCCCTTAAATGCAACTTAGGGAGAAGTATACAATACAAAGATGAAAATATGGGTCTCAGCTACTAAGCCTAATGAGGTAGGTCCATGTGCATATAATTCTATCAAATAGAGAAAAGGAGAAAACCCAGTGGGAAAAAACTCCTCCAAAATAGAGAGAGAAGGAATAATTAGCCTCCCCCAAGGAGGACACCAACTGCACCCCAAGCAAAGCTCACAAGTGAAGGAACTTTCTCTCAGTGAAGGGTTTGGTGAAGATGTCTACATTTCGATCTAATGTTGGGCAGTACTTGAGATCAATGATCTCACCATGAATCAGCTTCCGAATGTAGTGCATATGGATCTCGATGTGCTTGGTCCGCTGATGATGGACTAGATTGTGAGAGATTTGAATCACACTCTAGTTGTCACAATAGATGACTATGGGCTTCCGGAAGGGAATGCTAAACTCAGTGAGAATGTTCTAAATCCATATGGCCTTAGTAGCAACATTAATTACTCCTTGACACTCAACCTGTCTAGATGAAAGAGCAATAGCAGATTGCTTCTTACTCAACCAACAAACTAGACTAGAACCAAGGGAGAATCAATACCCTAAAGTAGACTTATGATCTTGAGAATCACTTGCCCAATCTGAATCTATGTGTCCCTTCAAGTCAAAATCCACACCTGCTTCATAATGAATCCCATAGTTGTGAGTACCCTTGATGTAGTGAAGAATCCACTTAGCTACTTTCTAGTGTAGCTCATGTGGCTCCTGCATGAATCGAGAGACCATGCCTATTGCATATGAAATGTTAGGCCTTGTATGAGTCAGATAGATGACACTACTAACAAGTTGTCAATACAAAGTGCCATCAACCAAGGGTGAAGAACACTTAGCCTCAAGTTTGACCTATGACAAGAATGGAGTTGGTGCAAGCTTACAATCAATCATGTGAAACCTCTAGAGCATATCAAATGCGTACTTAGACTATGCAAGAGTGATACCTGAGGAAGAATGAGTGATCTCAATGCCAAAGAAGTAGTGCAACAAGCCCAAGTCTGACATCAAAAATTGATCATGAAGGGAATTTTTCACTATCTGAATGGTGGATGAGTGACTCCCTATGATCAACAAGTCATCAAAATAGAGAACTAAGAAGGTGTGAGTATCATCCTGCTACAATATGTATACATTAGGATTAGAATGGCATTGAGTGAACCGAATTTTCAGAAGGAAGGAGTCCATCTTGGCATACCAAGCTTGAGGGGCCTATTTGAGGCCGTAGAGAGACTTCCAAAGATGACACACAAGTGAATAATCCTGAACAAACCCCTGTGGTTGATCCATGTATATCTCCTCTTGAAGATCATCATGAAGAAAATCACTCTTCACATCCATTTGATGAACATCCCATCTATGTGTTGTAGCTATGGCAAGAACAAGTTGAATATAATTCATTTTGGCGATTGGTGCAAAATTCTCAGAGTAGTCAATCCTTGGAATTTGGGAGAATACTTTGGCAAGCAAGCAAGCCTTATGCTTGTCAACCAACCCATCTGCTACATATTTTGTTTGACAAACCCACTTACATCGAACAAGTTTCCTTCCCTTAGGAAGTGGGACAAGATCCCAAGTGTGGTTCCTCTCCAAGGAACTAAAATATTCTTGCATGGTTGCATCCCACTCGGGGACACCAAAAGCTTCCTAAAAATTCTGTGGATCAGAAGTTGAAGCAAGGAAGACATGTGGAGACATGTGGACAATCTTGAAACTGTGATCTAAAGGATCCCCTACCCAATCACCTATTGACTGCAAAGTCTGATGAACCCAAAGAGGCCCTACAACTGGAGAATGAGTAGAATCTGGAGGAGAATCATCATCCTCTGAAGATGAACTATGTGCATCCTCATGATCACTATCATCATCTGAAGTGGAGGAAGAATACTCTTCATCATGATATTAAGTATTATGAACCTCTAAAGAACTATCATCATGATACAAGGACTCCAAAGTGATGGTGGTAGGAGAAGTGTTGAGAGAAGAACTAGAAGAACTCTCCTCAAATTGAACACTCCTCTCAATGAAAAACTCACGTGTGGTAGGATGAAGAAGCCTATATCCTTTGACATAATCTGGGTAACCAACAAATATGCAAGGCTTGCTCTATGGATCCATAGCCTTGCATTTTTCTACTAGAATGTGGGCCCATGCACTAGATCCAAACACTCGAAAGTGCTTAAATGATGGTTTTCGATAGGTCTAAACTTAAAAAGGAGCTACCCCCTTTACAACTATGTTGGGAACACAGTCATGGATATAACACACACGGTTAATTGCTTATGCATAGAATGGTGGTGCCAAAGACTTGGAGTGAGTCATACAATTAGCCATCTCTTTCAAGGACTGATTCTTCTATTTTGCAACTCCATTCTACTGAGGACTGTAAGGGATTGCATGTTGCAAATCAATTCCCTTTGAATTACAATACTACAAAAACCTGTGGTTGACATATTCACCCCTATTATCTATACGCAAAAATTTGATAGATTTTCTAGTTTGTTTCTTTGCAAATGCCTTATACTCCAAGAATGAATCAAAGACTTCAGAATTTTGTTTGAGAAAGTACACAATGGTGTGCCTAGAGAAATCATCAATGAATTTCAAAACATATCGAGCTCTACTGAAAGATGGTTGTGTAAATGGCCCTTCCAAATCACTATGCACCAACTCCAAAAGATGTGAGGCTCTCCAAGCCTTGCCTTTGAAAAACTTCTCTTCAGGATGCTTTCCAAGAATGCGACCATGAAAAACACCTTTAGGAAAGTGAACTATAGGAAATCCTGTAACCATGTCTTGTTGGCTGAGTTGTTGCAAGTAGCAATAGTTCAAGTGGCCAAACTGTTGATGCCACAAGTTACTCACATTATCTGAATGAGTGAGTAGAGTAGTCGAATGAGGATTAGGAACAAAGTGAGAGAACAAATAAAGTCAAAATTTATGATCTTCTCTCCCAACTACAATTGTAGAGTCATTCTTTATCTCTTGAATCACCATTGAATTAGGAGTAAACTCAACTCGCTTTCCTATACCTGTGTGAGTGATTTGATAGATCGATATGAGATTAGTTGATAATGAGGGCACACAAAGAACATCCTAAAATGTGCCATCCCCCATATCAATAGACACTCTCCCACACACCTCAAGTGGAGTGTTATCACCCATCAAAATGGAATGCATAGTACATGACTCCATAATTTCAATTTCATCTTTAGCTGAAGCCATGTGGTGTGAAGAACCTAAATCAAGAACCCATGTGGATGGTGGAGAAGTAAAGTTGCTACAAGGGTCTTTCCATTTCCTTTCCCCTTGATGTTTTCTTTGGCCTTGTGAGAAACCTCTTTTGAACTCTATTTGATAGAATAAGGAACATTGAGATTATTCTTTTCAAGAATGTGTCAAGTGATCAACTTGTTTCTTCAAACACTTGTGCTCATCATGATCGGGTTTCCTACAATAGGCACATTTGACCCTTTCTTTCTTAGGCTTGTCATCCTTTGAAGACGAGGTCTCATTACTTGCTTTTGGAGTAGCTGATTTCTGATTCTTCTTCTCTTTGCTATTATTTTGTTTCTTATCCTTATTACTACTTTTTCCTCTTTGTTCATTAGTGCCAATATTGACAACCAAGGCATATGACTTAGAAGACTTAAGAGTGGCCATTTGAATTAGCTTATCCTACTCCTGTGTGAGAGAAGTAGAAAAATCATCCAAAGTTGGCATCTTGAATTGAGACCCAAGTGCATCCTTAGTAGCATAGAAGGTAGAAACAAATACTAAATATTTAGAACTTAGCTTTGAGAGAATACTTAGAATTAGTTGTTCATCTTTCTTATCAATTTCACATTGTTGTAGTTGTAGCCTTAGTGATTTCATTTTGGTAAAGAAATCCTGAATTGTGTTAAAATTGCCTAGATTTAAATTGATTAGTTCATTCTCCAACATATGACCCCTCATAGAATCTTGTGCACCAAAAGAGATTCTAGCTTTTTCCATATTTCATTTGGAGTATTTAAGATTCAATATGAAAGAGTAAATCAGGAGATATAGACACACAATTCTCTATATGTTTTATCACATTTTTTAAACCACTCTGACTTTTCTTCATCTTTAGTTGGTTTGGTTTCTAGTCCCATTACTACTCTATGCAAACCAATTCTTCTTAAGTGAATATCTATGTTTGAAATTTCCAATCAAAATAGTTGTATGCAGTTAGAGTAGGAATTGTTGTTGTTGCCATGATGAAGAAATGCAAAAGAGAATGCAGAAAAAAAGTGAACATAAGAACGCCAAGAACACCCCCACCTTTTTCACTAGTATCAAAGATCACCCCCCCCCCCAAAATATTATAAGGTTGGCACATTATAGTTTAGTGTGATTACAAAGCCTTTTCCAAGATACAATGCTCAATAGGCTCAAAATAGATTAAATTACAAATTATGATATAAATTGAACTTGAGACAAAACCTGGAAAAATTAGCCTTATGGATATGTAGTGCTTTCAATACCTTTTCAATGCCTATTTGTTTTCAAAAGATGAAGCATCGAGGTGAAAGTTCTAGTATATTGAAGAAATTAGCAACAAACAACTTCAACCTGAAATATCTTGTACAAAATGACACAAAATCTTCTGAATACCTTTGTGGATGGAAAGTGCTCATCTCCAGCTTTTTGATGATATCTTATTTGCCAAAATCCAATGCTTGAAGCAAAAGTTATCATTTTTTTCAAAAAATTAGCCAAATTTAGCTTGTAGGAAACGAGTTTTCTAGCAAAAAAAGATTACTTTTGATTTGATTTCTAAAACATCTATTAACTCTGAGTAGACAATAACATAAACCCAAAAATATTTTGATGCGAAGAACAAAACCCATAATTGATTTTTTGATCCAACAAGCAGAAGACGTGAAAATGCATTTTAATTAACCTTTAGCCTGTAGAAAAAATGATGTGTGATGCTTTTTGGATGGAAATTTTCTTCAGGTCTACTCAAGATATGTAATATCTAAAAGATACCCAAATGAAATTTTGACCCTAGCTACAAAACCCATAAATGGTTTTTCCTACAAATGAGTGGAAGCTAGAATTCTGAAGCAAAAATGAAAACAACTCCAGTGAAGAACATTTTTTTTCAAACCCTTGTTTTCAACTTTGTTAAATGGTCTTCAATTTGGATGAAACAAAAGCCAAATCTGACTTTCTCAAGCCTTCTAGACACGATGAAATAGTAAAAAATATTGCCAGTATAACCAGAAATGTTGCAATGACTCATATCTCACAAAATAGATATGCAATATAAGGAGGTTATTAGATCTTTGCAAATCATTTCTGATTTTCCAGATCGTTTAAAATGCAAGAGAAGAGCATACAGGAATTTACAAAATCTTTACAAGAAAACTCAATCTCTCAATCAGGAATCTAAGAACTTGAATTTCTCAAAACAAAAGCTTTGATCCCATTTTAGAAATTTGAAATAGATTGAATAACCCAAAGAACTTCTTAAGAGAAAATCAAAGCTGCATAAACTTGAATTTAAGCAAGAAGAATGCAAACCAAAACTTTGAGAGATTATGCAATATCAATATGATGGAAAGCATTAAGAGCTTCCAAGATTGATAATTGGAAAGAATCCAGTATATGATTTCAAAGGGAACCCCTTGGTTATATAGGCCAAGGTGAAGGATAAAATATCATAAGATTATGACAAGTGTCTTAATCTTATGATATGATACATAAAGTGGATAAGTATCATAAGATTGTGGCAAGTGTTTTAATCTTATGATATGAGACATAAAGTGATAAGTATCATAAGATTGTGACAAGTGTCTTAATCTTATGATATGAGACACAAAATGATAAATATCCCATGTGGACCCTAAGTAAACTTAATAATAATAAGGTGTGAAAAGAATCTAAGTGAATAACTAGTTAGATAAAGTACCCCTTTCACACCAACACAAGGGAACATTTAATAATTATGGTTAGTGGGGGCATGCTACAAGCTTTTCTCATAAGAATTGGAAAATTTTGTTAGTAAAGGAAAATAGCTTAAGGAGGGATCTATGTGAAGTCACATACCTTAAGGAGGAATTAGATTTAGATTTACAAACTAATCAATATTAAATGGGTCCATAATAAGTTGTTTATTATTGATTAATACTAATAAATATGACATTTTAAAGGTTGAAATGGGTAATATCTATGGTTGTTGAGAATCAACAAGAGTAATTTATTCTACCATTCACTTGTTAGAAGTTTATAATTTTTAAGTTTAGTTACGAAATTAGTAATTTAGTAAGAAAAAATCTTGGGAAATCAACTAGTAATAGTGCAATAGTAAAATGGGAAATATCTAACTTGATCAAAAGAAAACACCTAATTATGTTGTGTAATGTTGACAAGACCTTAATTCCTTCCCTCTAGGAAGAATAAGGTTTAAGTAAGCATGAATAATTGCCTCCTAATATGATGGAATAATTGCCTCCTAATATGATGTAATAATTGCCTCCTAATATGATGGAATAATTTTGCCTCCTAATATGATGGAATAATTGCCCCAATTGTGAGAAGATTTCCCAGAACTTCATGGAACTTTTGACTAGGGTTGAGAATTTAGAAAAGAAGCAAGTAATGGCATCTCTTGTTTCACCCTCAAATTCATACACCACTCTACTGTAACTCTCAATTTTTTGCTACAAGAAGAGATAAAGAAGCATGATAGTTTTAATTTTGAACATTACTCTGTTGTAATTTTGTTGTCTATTTGTTGTCACTGGTCTATTTATGGCATGTGACCTTGGTTTACTTTTTCTTTAAATTATTTGTCCATGTGGACTTTTGTGTTTTGGTACAATTCCATGTAAATGTTGCTTATCTTATCAATGCTCTTCCAATGTGATAGTTGTTACCCGATTTTCACCTATGGGCTCAATCAGGCAGGGGAACCTATGTTTTCAAGTGTTCGTGATGACCCAAGTGGAGGAACATTTGCATCAAGGGTTAAATCATACATCTGATGCCATTTCATGAGGAAGTCTATTGGAAGGTATGCCTCAGTCAGACCTGGTATAGAACTCCTCAAAGAAGAAAGTCAGTGAGATCCTCTAGTTGTCTTGTCAACTAGCTGTTGTGCTATATTCATTTGAAATCCTCAGGTCGCTGAGACATTTTGGTCGCTGTGGAGTTTTCTATCTCTCCCCGATCAAGCAAGTCTCACCGATAGTTGTTCACAAGGTTAGTGTCGGTGAAAGATTTGCTTCTGGGAGATGTATCTCCAACTGATAGGAGTCTCGCCGAAAGAGGCCGACATCGATGAAAGGTTGTACCTTCGGTGTAATATTTTGAGCTCAGGGAAAAGTCTTCCCTACCGGTGGGGTCTTGCCGAAGGGGATTTCCTTCGGCATAACGTCTTGCCGAAAGCGCGAAGTCTCACCGAAAGGAGGTGTCATCGGGAAAAGGTCTTGCTAACAAATGAAAGTCTCGGTGAAAGGTTGTGCCTTCGGTGTAATGATGGGGCTTCGGGGTAATGTCTCACCGACTCTAAGAGGTCTCGCCGAAATTTTTTGCACTCGGTATGAGGTCTTGCTGATCGAAGGTGGTCTTCTTGACATGGTTCGAGCTCGCCGAAAGATGAAGGGTTCGCTGTGATGTCTTGCCAACGACTGGTGATCTCGCCAAAGGTTTGTGCCTTCAATATAATATTTTGAGCTCAGGGAAAGGTTTGGCCGACTGATGGAGGTCTCGATGAAAGGGTTGGCATTGTTACAATTGTCTTGCCGACCCGATGAAGTCTCGCCAAAGGATTGTGCCTTCGGCGTAGTGTTTTGAGTTCGCTACGATATCTTGCTGACTGAGAGAGTCTTGCCGATAGTGATGGACTTGCCAATGGAAAGGGATATCGGTATGACTCTTAGCACCCGCCATGACCTCTGGCCGATAATGATTATCTTGCCGATGGTTTTTTGTGATATCAATATGACTTTTGCATTCAATATGAGGTCTCACCGATAGTTGTATGCTATGTCGATCTGCTATAGGGTATAATCACATTTGGGAGACACGGCTAGTGTCTCACCAACATGCGATTCTACAGGAATAACCTTTGACCGTCTAGTGATCCCACGTGGAATTTGTTCAACCAATCAGAGGAAGCTACATGCGAACCATTGGCAGCTTGACCAGTGCTAGGAAGATCAATAGAGCATGAATGAAATGGATCCACTTTGCTTCGATGGATGATCAGGGCATGTGAATTCAGTTCAGAGGGCGCCTGATGCTGCTTCTCGAAAAGGGTCAACTTGCAGAAGGGTCTAGAATAGGAGGAGAACAGAAAGGAGGAGACCATAAGGATAGCTGGGATGTCGACTCGCAAGAGTAGATTGACATTTATGATAACACTCAGAAACATTCAAAGCAACTCTAACAAGTTTCGAGGGCGAACACAAGGGCTGCAAGTTAATGCGATTGTTCCAAAAGATCTAAAGGCCACTCCTGAGGGTGATCTTTTCACCAACATGGACAGAGGGATGCATATTGAATGCAGCATTTACTGTATTCCAAAAAATCTGAGGGTCGAATGTGTTCAGCAACCGATGCATTTTTGTAAGCCCTAGGGCAGGGGCCGACACTTTTAGTATATATGGATTTTTGCCTCTTTGTAAAAAAAAAAGAAAAAGGGGAGTTCTTCTTATGCTTTTCGAAAGTTTGTGACTTTTGCAGTCCTTTCTCAGATTAGCAAACTTTTGTAACTCATTTGGAGCATGATATATAGAATTTACCTTGGTTACCATTGATGGTTCAATTTTCCTTCTAGTTCTTGTAAAATATTGCGCATTTTCAGGTGATTGATCAAGCTACTTTGTGAAAAAAAATTATTTCCTTATAGCTTTGTCTCATGTTAGCATGGCTCTCTTTGTAAAAGTAGTATTATGCAGATTACAAATTGTGTTTACTGAATTGCACATGAGCTTTTAATTTGTGAAAAATTGCTTTTCCTTCTTCAAAGTGTGTGCATGTCAAACCTGTTTGTGAAATACTTATGCATAATCTACATAAACTTGTTGTGCAGTCCCATATCCATCATCAATATTCAAGTGTAACCTGAGTGTCTCATTTATCTTTTCAATTTGGTGTATCACCATAGGATTTAATTTTCATTTTTATGCACTCCTTCTCCCTTTTCCTTACAAAGATCAGTAGTTACGTGATAACACAAAGGAAGCCGGCCTTCTCTGGAGGTTCTTTTCCAATTTTTAGGTGACCCACAACCTAGAAAAGTTCCCATGTTTCTTTGAAATATCAAGTTTTGCAACTTGATAAGGGTGCAATTTGGATAGACAATAGTTTTTGGCACACCTGGTGGGACCAATTCCACATTATATTGTTGGTTTCGTATGCAACCAGCAAGTTTCAGACTTTACCAAAGTCATTTTTTGTGTACTTGGCGACTCCACTGGGGAGAAAGAGCTTCAAAATCAATGCTTTTACAGCTTATGAGAAGAGTTCAGACAAGGAGCAGCTTAGTTCCTTTTGAATATTTATAGCTTTCCCCACCAAGGAGAAAAGGCAGGGTAACAAAAAGGACAGGGACAACATTTATCTATTCTAGAAGAACTAAATCTACTCCTCCATCTGTGAGATCTCATATTGCTATCCCATTTTTTGTTTCACCTAGCGTGCAAGTAAACCCACCTCAGCCACCTCTAATGGTTGCTCCCAGAAATCAGCCTTTTGTGCCATTTAATGGAGGTAGTCCATTAAATTTGGCACCACACAATGACATTCCAATGGCAGCTTTGAAGAGCTTGCCAATTTTCACAGGGGAAGATCAGACTACCCTGATTGAACATATACAAGATGTTGCTTCCTTATGTGGTGTGCACCATATCACACAAGAAGATGTAGCTGTAAGACTACTTGTAGCATCATTCAAAGGAAGAGCATTATAGTGGTTCAGGAGTCTTGGAGTAGGTTCAATTGCCACCTAGGATGAGTTGGGTGACAAATTACATAGGCAGTTTCAGGACAGGTCTGATAATTTGTCTTTGTTGGAGCAATTAACTACGCTTAAGAGAGCTCCTTAGAAGCAAATGAATGATTTCAATTTCATATTTCAAAGAACTTGGGATAGAATTCTTGCAACAGTGAGACCACCTCTAGAATATGCATTTTTGTACTTTTTGAAGGCCCTTAACAGTGATATAGCCGTTATGATACAATCAATGGGGGGTGTTTCCCTACCAAGTGCATTCAAAGTAGCAATCAGAGCTGAAAACAACCTAATACAAGCTGGTAAACTTGCTCCTAGGCCACCAATACCTATATTTCCAAATATTTATTCGAATATCCTTTTGCAGATACCACCTTTTGCACCTTTTCCACATGTTCCAGCAACATCAACTGTTGTTCCAGCTGTTATAAGACAAGAAATTGTTGTTTCAAGATCTTCAAATGAGTTACAAGAGATCAAAAGTTTATTACAGACTTTTAGTAATAAGCTTGTGAGCTTGGAAAAGTAGCAATCATATAACGGACCTTATCAACAGCATAATTCAGGTCAACAACAGCAATATCAAGTTAATAGACAGGCTTATCAAGGCAACTATCGGGGCCCAAGATAGAGTGTAAATACTAGACCTTTTCAGGCTTATGCTCCAGCACCTATTAGTGTAGTTAAGGATCTTGTCACTATTCAAAACAACTTAGCAGCAGATTATGAGTGGTGCTACCCTTGTAACCAACCTCACAATCAGGTCACTTGCTCAAACGGACTTATTAATCAAGCACTTATGGTCCAGAATGCCTCAAGTTCACTGTAGAATGCACTCAATGATGCATCTCCACAACACCAAGATCAGCTTACCAATGATACTACCCTACTTAACTGGAAAGGTGAAGAATTCTGTGGATTGAATGTGGATAATTCTCCAGTTACAGCTAACACAAGGGCAAAGAAAAGAGATTTTGAGCTTGATCAAGCAACTGATAAAGGAAAAGCAACAATTGTAGAACCATCTACATCTCAAGTGATTCGTAGTGTGCAAAGAAATCAGCAACTCCCAGTTAAGGAGTAGCCACACTTGCAAGCTGATCATGTTGGCATAAAGGTATATCATAAAGTGAACCCAGCTGTACCCTATAATATTCTTGATAGTATGAATAAGATGAACGTTACGATGTCTATGTGGGATTCATTAGCTATCCTAGGTCAAAAATATATGTTATAGTCAGCCTTTTCAAGTTTGAAAATGTCAGATGAATCTGAGTCTCCAATGGGCCAAGTTAGAACTATGTTGACAAATAATCCTTAAAAAAATGATAAACCGCCTAGCAAAGAGGCAGGAAAAGAAGTCAAAACACCTCCATTTTACGTGTCTGTAATCATAGGTGATAAGTTAGTTCATAACTGTATGGTAGATAGTGGAGCTAGTAGCTTTGTAATGCCAAAGAAAATTGTTGATAAACTTGGACTAAAGTATCAGCCTTTAGAGAAAGGAGTTATTCAATTGGATGGTACTTTTGTTAATACATTGTGTGTTATTAAAGGCTTGAGTCTTACCCTTCATTCTTGTCTGAACTTTTTCAGTTCCTCAGGACATATGCATTGTAGATCTCCCACCTTTCTTTGCTTTGTGTCTCTCAAGAGACTTTACAGCTAAAATAGGAGGTTATGTGTTAGTTGACTGGTCACATATGTTGTTTAGAACTAGATATGGAACCAAAGTTACCATTAAATCTAAAAAGTTGGCTAAAGATCACATTGATCCATATAACCCAAGTCCTATCAATGATGTTCCTACTGCTGCAGACACAAATTGTGTCATTTTTATTGACAATGAGCTTACTGCCACTCAAGAACTTCAAGCAGAAGTTGTTCCTGATGTGATTTTACATGAATGGGCAGCTAAAAATGTGTTGGACAGTCCTGAAGACCTTATTCAAGATGTTGGTATGGGTAATTATGTGATGCTTGAACTTGATGCAGAGGTTCCAAACCTTGAAAAACATATAGATCAGTTGTTGCAACAACAAAGTGGACTTTGGGAAATGATTTTTGATGGTTCCAGAAGCAAGAATGGAGCAGGTGGAGATGCAATGCTGTTTTCCCCGTAGGGTGATAAGTATTTTTCAACTTTTTTTTGTTTTTGCATGTTCTAACAACGGTGTTGAGTATGAAGGACTCATTCAAGGCCTTGAGTGGGCAAGGAAAAGAGGAATTGACTGTTTGAAAGTCTATGGAGACAGTGAATTGATAGTTAATCAAGTTAGGGGGTTGAATGTTGCCAAGAATGATGCTTTGAAGTCTTACATAAACAGAGTATGGAATATAATTGAAGAATTTAATGCCTTCAATTTGATTTCTATTCCACGAAATCAGAATAAGCATGTTGATAGACTTGCAACAATTGGAGCACAACTTGATATCCCAGGCGATATTAAAAAAGACAAAATACAACAGTATGTTAAGGTGGTTATCAGACCATCAATTCCTGATAACAACATTAACTGGTAGGTATTTGAAAGTGATGAACATGTTTTAACCTTTCTACTCCAAGAAAATCAATTTTCTGTAGTGAACCAGGAAAAGATTAAACAACAGTATGATGATCAAGTGATACAGCTGAAGACAAATAAACTTCCCAAAGGGTTGGTTACCTTGGAATCCATATTCAATTCTAATGATCAACTTAAGAAGAACAAAGTCGGCATTGAAGTGAAAGAAGATCATTATGAAGAAGTGGAAATCTTTAAAGGTAATCTTCTCAAATTAGGAAAAATCTATTCAATTGAAGATAAGAGAGCTTTCATTGTTTTATGCCAAGAGTATCATGATGTTTTTACTTGGAAATATTTTGATTTAAGAGGTTTTGATCCTCATATTGCACAACATACAATTGAGTTAGAACCTGGGGCCAAGCCTGTTAGACAAAAAGAGAGACCACTGAACCCCAAGCTTGAACCTTTAATGATCAAAGAGCTAACCAAGTTAGTTGAGGGGGGTATCGTATTTCCAATTAAACACACATCCTAGGTTTCTAATCTTGTTCTGGTTAGAAAAAAGAATGGTGAGGTAAGATTATGTGTAGATTTTAGAGACCTTAATAGAGCGTCTCTGAAAGATCATTATCACTTACCGTCTATGGAACAAATTCTCCAAGTTGTTGCTGGTTCAAAGAGATTTTCTCTTCTAGATGGATATTCTGGTTATAACCAGATTCTAGTCAATTAGGAGGATCAGTATAAAACAACATTTACAACAAAATGGGGCACTATGGCTTACAAGAGAATTCCTTTTGGTTTATCTAACGCTGGTGCCACCTTTTAGCATGCCATGGATATGGCGTTTCAAAATTTAATTCAAAAATTTATGCTAGCTTACTTAGATGACATAATTGTATATTAAAGAATGCAGATGAACACTTGTCACATCTCAAGCAAGTTTTTGAAAAATGTAGAGAATATGGAATATCTCTCAATTTGACAAAGAGTATTTTTTCAGTTCATGAAGGTAAATTGTTAGGTCACATAGTGTCAAAAGATGGAGTTACCATTGATCCTAAAAGAGTTAAAGCTATACTTGAACTACCATTACCCAATCACAAGAAAGGATTGTAGAGATTTTTAGGGAGAATTAACTTTTTAAGAAGATTCATTTTTGATGTTGCAAATTTATTGCAACCTTTGACTGCCATGCTTAAAAAGAATGCAGTTTTCAGTTGGACTAGAGAATCAAAACGTAGTTTTGAAGAAATCAAGGAAGCTTTAGCGTCAGCTCCAACATTGGTAAATCCAAATTTCTCTAAAGACTTCTTTTTATATGCTTTTGGCAGCGTTAGTTCAATTTCTGCTATGCTGGTTCATAAAAACAATGATAATTTAGAGCAACCAATAGCTTTCTTTAGTCAAATACTTGTTGATTATGAAGTGAAATAAATGTTTGTTGAGAGACATGTTCTTATTGTGATCAGAAGCCTAAAGAAGTTTAAACCTCTGTTTTCAAACAACAAAATTCATATTCTGGTTGCACACCCAAGTGTGAAGGAATTTCTGTTAAACAAAAATTTGAGAGAGAAAAGAGCAGGGTGGATCACAAAAGTAATGGAATTTGATGTCAACATCAACATCACAAAACTTGTCAGAGGTAGAGGACTTTGTGAGCAACCTGCCTCAACCCCTAAAGATGTACAAAAATTAGAAACTGGTGTTGTTTTAGCTAATACGGATGAACCTCAAAATGTTCAAGGTGTTGTACCTGCATTAACAACAAGTTGGGTTCAAGAAATGACCCACTTTCTCCATACTGGTGAATGTCCACTAGGTCTAGACAGAGCAAAATGAAGATACTTTAGATTGCAATCAATTCCTTATGCCCTCATTGATAATATTATTTTCAAGAAAGATCTGAATGGTGTTTTATTAAGGTGCATTGATGTTGATCAAACAGAAAAGGTACTTCATGAGTTTCATGATGGAGTTTCAGGAGGTCACTTTGCTCCAAGGACAACTGCTTGGAAAATTATGAGAGCTGGTTACTACTAGCTCAGCTTGTTTAAAGATGCATATGCTTAGTCAAGGAAGTGTATTAAATGTACTTTATTTTTAGGAAAGGAAAAGCTGTCGGTTATGCCTTTACATCCAATTCAGGTAGAGTAACCCTTCATGAGATGGGGCATTGACTTTATTGGTCCAATTAATCCACCATCCAGTGTTGGTCACAAGTGGGTGCTTACTGCTACAGACTATTTCACATGATGGACAGAGGCAACAGCTTTGAAAGAAGCAAATGAATCTTTAGTTTTGAGTTTTTATGAAGATATAATCACCAAAATTTTGGAGTTCCTGACTCCATCATTTCATATAATGCCCTTGCTTTTGTTGGGTTAAGATTCATAGATTGGGTTGTTAAACACAAAATTTATTTGAATAATTCCTCTAATTATTACCCACATGGTAATGGTTTAGCTGAAAGTACGAATAAAAATCTGATCAGAATTATTAAGAGGACCATGGAGGAGAATCAAAGGATTTGGCATACCATATTGAAATCTCCACTCTAGGCAGATAGAATAACCCTTAAGAGATTAGTTGTTAATTCGCCATATGTACTTGTTTATGGTAAAGAGGCCAGATTACCTCTATCCGTAAAGCTTCCAGCTCTAGACATTGTTCATCAGTTGGAGATGTTTGAAGGACAGGACCCAATTTCCGTGAGATATGCAGAGCTTGTGGAGCTCGAAGAATCAAGAGACAAAGCAATGAAAACTTTGGAATATCATTAGCTCCAAACGAAGAAAAAACATTTGATAAGAAAGCTACAGCCAAAATTTTCAAGGAAGGTGATATTGTTCTCAAGTGGGATGTGCTAAAGAGTGGTCCAGGAAAACATACAAAATTTGACCATTTCTGGGTAGGCCCTTTCATTGTCACTGAATGCAAGGAGCATAATGCATTCAAGTTATCAAACATGGATGGAGAAAATTTACCAATCCCAGTTAATGGGATTCACCTCAAACATTGTTTTGAGGTATGATTTATCATTGTACATATTAGGTTAGGTTTTATGCTTTCAATAAGTGCTTCTGCACTTTAGTTTAGTTTTTGTTTCATTCCCTAAGTGTTGTTCCAGCACAATAAATTTTTTCACTTCAGTTTCTCCCGTTTCAATAAGTTTTCGGCAACCTGTTATGTTCTATGAGTCTCAAGTGAGTTGCAGCCATGTGCAAAACTGCTCTAGGTCTGTTTCTGAGTGACTCTGATCCCAATGGATAGGTTTAGGCTACTGGTTTCCATGTTTAGCAGGCAAACATCTAGCAAAGGTTGCCAAAAATGTTACCCGATTTTCACCTGCAAGCTCAATCAGGCAGGGGAACCTATGTTTTCAAGTGTTCATGATGACCCAAATGGAGGAACATTTGCATCAAGGGTTAAATCATACATCTGATGCTATTTCACGAGGAAGTCTATTGGAAGGTATGCCTCAGTCAGACGTGGTATAGAACTCCTCAAAGAAGAAAGTTGGTGAGATCCTCCAGTTGTCTTGCTGACTGGCTATTGTGCTATATTCATTCGAAATCCTCAGGTCGCTGAGACATTTTGGTCATTGTGGATTTTTCTATCTCTCCCCGACCGAGCAAGTCCCGTTGACAGTTGTTCACAAGGTTAGCATCAGCAAAATATTTTCTTCGGGGAGATGTCTCTCTGACTGATACGAGTCTCACCGAAAGAGGTCGGCGTCGGCGAAAGGTTGTGCCTTCGATGTAATATTTTAAGCTCGAGGAAAATTCTTCCTGACCGAGGGGGGTCTCGCTGAAGGGGATTTCCTTCGGCATAACATCTTGCTGAAAGGGCGAAGTCTTGCTAAAAGGTGTCATCGGGGAAAGGTCCTACCGACATATGAAAGTCTCAGCTAAAGGTTGTGCCTTCAGTGTAATGATGGGGCTTCGGGGTAATGTCTCACCAACTCTAAGAGGTCTCACCGAAAGTTTTTGCACTCGGTATGAGGTCTTGCCGACAGAAGGTGGTCTCCCCGAAATGGTCTGAGCTCGCCGAAAGATGAAGGGTTTGTTGTGATGTCTTGTCAACGACTGGTGATCTCCCCAAAGGTTTGTGCCTTCGGTGTAATATTTTAAGCTCAGGGAAAGGTTTGGCTGACTGTTGGAGGTCTCGGTGAAAGGGTTGGCATCTTTACGATTGTCTTGCCAACCCGATGAAGTCTCGCCGAAGGATTGTGCCTTCGGCGTAGTGTTTTGAGTTCGCTATGATATCTTGCCGACTGAGAGAGTCTTGCCGATAGCGATGGACTCGCCAATGGAAATGGATATTGGTATGACTCTTAGCGCTTGCCATGACCTCTAGCCGATAATGATTGTCTTGCCGATTGTTTTTTGTGATATTGATATGACTTTTGCATTCGATATGAGGTCTCACCGACAGTTGTATGCTATGTCGATGCTGCTGTAGGGTATAATCGCATTAGGGAGACACAGCTAGTGTCTCACCAACATGCGATTCTGCAGGAATAACCTTTGACCATCTAGCGATCCCACGTGGCATCTGTTCAACCAATCAGAGGAAGCTACAGGCGAACCATTGGCAGCTTGACCGATGCCAGGAAGATCAATAGAGCATGAATGAAATGGATCCACTTTGCTTTGATGGATGATCAGGGCATGTGAATTCAATTCAGAGGGCACCTGATGTTGTTTCTCGAAGAGGGTCAACTTGCAGAAGGGTCTAGAACAGGAGGAGAACAGAAAGGAGGAGACCACAAGGACAGTTGGGATGTTGACTAGCAAGAGTAGATTGACATTTGTGATAACACTCAGAAACATTCAAAGCAGCTCTAATGAGTTTCAAGGGCAGACACGAGGGCTGCAAGTTAATGCAATTGTTCCAAAAGATCTGAAGGCCACTCCTGAAGGTGATCTTTTCACCGACATGGATAGAGGGATGCATATTGAATGCAGCATTTACTGTATTCGAAAAGATCTGAGGGCTGACATTTTTAGCAACCGATGAATTTTTGTAAGCCCTAGGGTAGGGGCTGACACTTTTAGTATATGGCATTTTTGCCTCTTTGTAAAAAAAAGGGGGAGTTCTTCTTATGCTTTTTGAAAGTTTGTGACTTTTGCAGTCCTTTCTCAGATTAGCAAACTTTTGTAACTCGTTTGGAGCACGATATATAGAATTTACCTTGGTTACCATTGATGGTTCAATTTTCCTTCTAGTTCTTGTAAAATATTGCGCATTTTTAGGTGATTGATCAAGCTACTTTGTGAAAAAAAATTATTTCCTTATAGCTTTGTCTCATGTTAGCATGGCTCTCTTTGCAAAAGTAGTATTATGCAGATTACAAATTGTGTTTACCGAATTGCACATGAGCTTTTAATTTGTGAAAAATTGCTTTTCCTTCTTAAAAGTGTGTGCATGTCAAACTTGTTTGTGAAATACTTATGCATAATCTACAAAAACTTGTTGTGCAGTCCCATATCCATCATCAGTATTCAAGTGTAACCTGAGTGTCTCATTGCTCTTGTCAATTTGGTGTATCACCATAGGATTTAATTTTCATTTTTATGCACTCCTTCTCCCTTTTCCTTACAAAGATCAATAGTTAGGTGATAACACAAAGGAAGCCGGCCTTCTCTGGAGGTTCTTTTCCAATTTTTAGGTGACCCACAACCTAGAAAAGTTCCCATGTTTCTCTGAAATATCAAGTTCTGCAACTTGATAAGGGTGCAATTTCAGTAGACAACAATAGCCATATAAACATTTTTTTATCACTATTTAACATTTTGATAGCTTTGAATACATTGAACTCTCATTGTGTTATATATTTGTAGCCTTCTATAGCATATAACTCGCTATCATAGAATATTTATAGTTTCACATGTAATATCTATTATCATTTTCCATTTGCATATAACATTATTTAATTTCTAAACTTACCAAAAAAAGGTAGAGAAATGATAGGGAGAAAGAGGGAGGGAGAGAGATATAGGGAGAGAGAGAGATGGAGGGAAAAGGAGAGAGATGGAGAGAGGGAGATATTTAGGGGAGAGATGAGGGAGAGGGAGAGGGAGAGGGAAAAGGAGAGATTATTTCTAGCCTCACATAAGCTCCCTTATCACTATTTATGTACGTATTATTCAATATCTAAATTCACCAAATAAAGGTAGAGAGAGGGAGGGAGAGGGGTGTGAGGATCTTGATAAGGGGGATAGAGGAAGTATCAAAGAGAGAATAGCAAAGAGAGGGAGAGGGATTTAGAGGATTTATAACTTCACATAGGCTCCCTTATCACTATCCATACACATACAATAATTATTCAAGATCTAAACTTGTCAAGAAAAGGTAGAGGAGAAAGAGAGGGAGAGATGGAGAGATTAATGAATTCTATAAAATACACAAATACAAAATATAATAATTTATTAAAAAATAAAGGTAGATACAACACACAAGAATCTTATATCATTACGTGTGATTAATGAAGAAAATCTTAAGTTTGAAGTAAGAATTAAACCTAAAAATATTTATGATCACTTTCAATAGTGGGTAATTTTAAGCCTTATAATTTAAACCAATCAAACCATTTAAACCATTTAAGCCATGCATACATATCAAACATTTATATATTATTCTCGAGAAGGCTATGAAGGAATACATAATGTAATAAAAATGTCATATATTGCTAGTAGGTATATAATTCCATATACATGTTTAATAAAAGTGTGTATAAATAAAGGCGTATAGGAATACAATGATATACATTAGTAAAATACAAATCTACATCTACATGTCATGAAGACATAAAAAATATATATATACATAATATCTACATCCTTGGACTATGAAGGGATTCCCTTCCGCTGTAGAAGGTGTTTTAAAACAGGTCACGCTGCTGCACAATGTGGTTTCGAGAAAAATGCTTCGACTTCTTGGTGGAAAGGTGCCTCTCAATAGCATTATGCGATTGAGAAGAAAGCTGATCAAAATAGGAGCTTTTCTGAGGTGGTTGCTTTGGAATCACAAGCTCGTGAGGTATCCCCTTCAGATGTCTCATTTGGTGGGGTGGCTAAATCTGAACATCATGTTGAAACCCCTAATGATCGTGAGGTGGATGCTTCTGAATCACTCAGTCTTGGGATGCCCCCTCCGGTCGTCTCAAATGGCAGGGTCGCTAAGGCAACCCCTATTGAGTCAACGACTTCCATTTCAGGTGAAAGTGCTTCGGCTTCCCTATCTGGTGGCTCTTCATAAAAGTCTATGCAAAGGAATCTAGATGTAACCCCTAATAATTTGGCTATTGGCTTTCATCTTCTTGAAAGTAGCGAGTTGGCATGGCATGGTAAGGAGGCACAAGTGGAAGAAGGCTAGATCATAGTTAAGGGCAAAAAAGATAAATCCTCTAGGCCTTCTTTCGACATGACTCTCTGCTCCCACAAGAAAAGTGTAAAATGTAAATCTTAATTGGTCTTGTTTTGGAGCTGGTCTTTTCGCTGGCTGCATGCTGTCTTTTCTACAGCCTTGCTCTTTTTTGTTAAAGGGTTCTGGATCCCTTCAAAATCTGTTTTGTCCTTTATCAAAAACTATAGTGTCATTGAACAAATGGAAATCCTTGCCCTAGAAATAAGATAAAGGACCACTCTCGTAATTGACAACTTATCTCCACCAATTGAACTTCTTATGCTCATAACTAGCTTGTAACCCCACATATTGACACAATTAAATAATATACACAATAGTATTAAAAAATAAATATAAAATGATATAAGTAAATAATCACTTACCACAATTTCATGATCCCTCTACTTATCATTATCAAACTCAAGGGCAAGTGTAGAAAATGGAATTTTTGCCTTCATCTATAGGAATCAAGAAGAAGTAGTTTAGAGTGAAGATGAATTTTAATACAAGGAATTCCAAATAATATTTGTATTATTGGATCACACCTCTTTGATAGGCATGCAAAAGATAATATTGATGAAACAACACCCATATCTAATAATACATGAATATGAAGAGGGGTCTCTAATGAATTAATTAATTGAAAACAAGAACAAAGTTATTTGATCAAAATAATGAAACTTATAGAAATATAGTACATATAACATAATGATTAAAAATACTAAACCTTACCTTAGTAAAAATACAAAAATGACTATTGACTCCAACATTTTAGATGTCAAAGGTCCAACATTTACTTCAACACCAAATTGTCATATTAAGATCAACATTGTTATATGAAAAATAATTTTACAACCAATTTTTTAAACTAATTATTATAAATAAACCTCAAGAGTTTTCAAAATTGTAGAAATATGTGATGAACTGGTGCCATAAGATGTAGGATAAATTGATAGGCCCTACAATTTAATAATAAAATACATTATTTTTCATTAGTTTTCATTTATAATGGGTTAATATAGTTAATTCTAACATTCAATAGAAAATATACTAAATTGTATATATTTATTTAAAATTATCTATGAGTCAATTCCAAATTTCTCCTCCAATAAGGCACGTATGATGACCATATTCTCCAACATAGAAGCATGGTGTGGCTCATCCTATGTGGCATACTCCTCATTATGTGGAGTATCCTATATACACACATTGTGCTCTATGCCTCATCACATAGTCTAGTGATTCATAACTGTATAAAGTCCCACATGAAGTTAACATATGTCTAGTGATACTTCATGCCTCAAAGGCTCACCCTCATTAGCTTGGGATAGACGTATGTTATGCTCAAGCTCTAGGTTTGTGTCAATAAAATAATGGACTCTATCATTTGAACCTTTATATTATCCTTTATGGATAAAGGGACTATGGCATGGCGAATAGACAATCAACCAAGGGGTCTCAACATCTAGTTCTACATGCATTGTGTTTCCCCTCTTTGTCTTCAATAGAACCTTTGCTAGAAATATCAATGATCAAAATAGTTTAGGATCTCATTAAGAAAAAATCACAATATAGTTACTATAAGAAATATTGAGGTACCTCATAGTTATTATGTATTGAGGCTGGTCAAACATCATTCACCACCTATCCTAAAATTTATTTTCAATTTTTTGGTGTGTACACCAATGTATTTCAAATTGTTTGTAATTTATTTATAAAGGTGCATTACTTCCCTTGTCAACAAATATTGCACATATTTTTTTTTACCTATTTTTATCCTTCACCATATCATATGATATTTTTCTTGCATAATATTCCCAACCATTTTCTCTATAGGTCGCCTATACATGTTAATTTGGTGAATGACAAAATCAATGTGAGAAATCAAGGATTCTAAGGATGTTACAAGAGTTGGTTGATGGGTTCTTGTGGCATTGAGATTTATTAAGGTTTCAATCAACATTTTAAACTCGGTATTATTGTTTTTTATTTATTCTATAATATTTTCTTATGTTTTTAGAGAATAGATGGGAATTATGGAAAGAATTTGAGGGGGATTTTATTCATCATGATCTTTATTAGGAAAAGGAGGGATTTTAGGTGAAGGGGGATTTTTAGGTAGAAGGTGTTTTGATTAAGTAAAAAGAAAAATTTATCCAAGCAAATGCATTTAAGAAAAAAATCATTTAATTTTAGTTAAATCTACCAAAAATTGATATAAAATTACCTCTTCAATATTGAGGCATTCTTAATGGGCATTGATTCACTATGAAATGTATTTGTGCTCTTCCCTACTCATGGTTTGCTTTTTATATGGATGAAAAAATAAAATGGAGCCACAACCTCTATACTTTTTATTTTTGTTTTTAATCAATCATAACTTGAGTGGATTATAATGTGCTTGTGTTCAGGTTCAAATTATGTAAGCATAAACACATTCACATTTATAACACACTTGAGCCTTAATGTGAGTGTATTGCCTTTTATGTCACCTCCAAAACCTTTTTGGGCCACTTTTTGGACCCCATCTTGTGCACATACTCAATTAAAATCACTTAAACTTAGATGTGTTGGAAGTGGAATGATGAAATATGAACTAGATCATTGTTAGAATTTGGATTATGTCAATTTTTTAGGCTTAAAATGAACTTCATATGAATGGAAATGAAAATGTGACTTATAAACATTTTGAAGCTACAACCAAAGTTATCCTTAGTGTTTAGATCTACAATAAATGACTAGTAGTTAACAATCACCTTTGAGAGCTTGCGAAGTCTAAGTGAGATTCTCCTTATGGCAAGCCCTTGGATCCAAATCAACAATTTTTTCATAAAAGTGAGGAAGAAAACATGCAATGAATGCAACAAGCAATGCCCCAATGATCTAGTAACTTGGAACAAAATACAAATGGGTGATGAAAAAACTTGGTATAAAATGAGGGTTTCAAAATTAGTTGACAAAGAGGTGTGCAATCAAAATATATAAAAACTGTGAAATGGGTAAGAGTGATTATGAGAGTGATTCAATTGGATAAAGACCCCCCATAATCTTGAACACTAGATACTAAATTCTAAATGATCTCTTGATGATGAGTGATGATGCAAAAGGTATAGGGGCGGCATCCTTTTATGCTTGAGTTAAAAACACAATTCAAAAGTTTTTTAACAAGAGTCATCAAATAACAACTAATTGGAAAGGGATAAGCTCAGTGTCATATTAAAATTTAAAATTTGAGAGATCAAATCCAAGCCATGAAATTTAGACCCAAATCATTTCTGCGCCCATAGATTTAATTGAAAAATAAAAAATGATAATCTAAAAATTATAAAATATCTAATCAAGAACTAAATTCTATTTCTAAATATCAAATTGTAAATGAGATTAATAAAAAATCATGTATTAAATCAAATACTCATACCACTCACATGATATGAAAGAAAGAATAAAAGTGTTCTAACATTAAAAATATTTATATATATTAATTTTAAGAAATTAATTGACTTATTAAGCACCATATGACATCAAGGAAGCTTTTTGTTGACAAATCTGTGATGCATGTCCATGAATTCACAATACATGTATACCTACATCTGCATCTGCATCTGCACACACTTCTTTATCTTTGTAGGGAAAAGAGTGTTCCTCCTAAACACTTTTTCACTGGTTTGAGAGTGACCTTCCAACTGTTACTGAAAGCTGCTTTCCTTTATATGAGCACAATCAAATATAATGAAAAGGACGTCCACCCGAATTTCCATCACAGATGAAAGAATAATCTAGTCAGCATTGTAACTTTTTATCGCCTGTGTAAACCTTTTTTTCTGGAGGAAGACTTCTCCCGGAGAAGAACACTTTCAGAGAAGAAAACTTTCATAAAGTTAGAGACATGGCGACAGAATCCGCAGTCGCCTAACTTGGGTTTTTTCTTTTGTAGCAATTGCAATCAATTATGGCCATAAACTTAGATTTTGCAAAGAGTTGATGAGGTTTACAAATAAAGCAGAAGAAAACTGGAAAGTTCAATTTCTTATATCCGATAAGCTTCTTTTAATCAACTTCAGAAGATGGATAATTTTTACTGTTCATGACCTTCCCTTCCTTTCCTTACCTTACAATGGAATGTCACTGACATAGTTAACTCCATCTTAAATGCCATTCCTTTAATAACTCTGTGCACAATCTTATTGTTGTACTGCAGATTTATTTATAACCATAAAATAGATAACAGTAAGTGCTAAAAAAGACAAAACAGAGATCCATCCAATATACAGCTCATTTAGAGTTTTCTGGCTAATAGGTAGTACACCAATTTCACAATCTTTTATTAGTATTCTTTCCCAACATGGAGAACTGTAGTTGAAAGGAAAGAAGAGTGTTATTAATTAATAAATACAGTCAAATGTGCATCCCGGTGGCTGCATAGACATCAATAACGAGGTGGTACAACCAAAATATATAGAAAGCTATGACATGAGCAAGAGTGATTATGAGAGTGACTCAATTGGATAAAGATCCTTCGTACGCTTGAATAATATATATTGGATTCTAAATGATCTTGATGATGAGTGCTGATGCAAAAGATCTAGGGGTGATGTTCTTTAATACCTAAGTTGACACACAATTCAAAAGTTTTATTGTAAAAGTCATCAAATAACAACTAATTGAAAATGGGTAAATTTAATTCCATTTTAAAATTTAAATTTAAACTTTGAGATGTCAAATCCAAACCACGAAATAAATCCAAATCATTTTTCGTGCCCATAAATTCAACTGAAGAATAAAAATTGATAACCTAAAAACTGTTACATATATATTATTTTCAAGAAATAAATTGACTTATTAACCAGCATATGACGTCAAGGCAGCCTTTGTTGACAACTCTGTAATGCATGCCATAAATTCACAATACATGTATACGTGCATCTGCATCTGCATGCTTTATGCACAGTGCTTTATCATTGTAGGGTAAAGAGTGTTCCTCCTAAACACTTTTTCACTGGTTTTGAGTGTGACCTCCCAACTGTTACTCAAAATTGATGTCCTTGCATGAGCACAATCAGATGCAATGAAAAGGACATCCACCCAAATTTCCAACACAGATGAAAGAATAATCTAGTCAGCACTGTAACGTTTTTATCTTCTTTTTCTGGAGGAAGTCTTCTCCCGGAAGAGAACACTTTCAGAGAAGATAACTTTCATAAAGTTGGAGACATGGCGACAGAATCTGCAGTCGGCTAAGTTGGGTTTTTTCTTTTATAGCAATTGCAATCAAGTTATGGCCATTAACTTAGAATTTTGCAAATAGTCGATGAGGTTTACAAATAAAGCAGAAGAAAACTGGAAAGTTCAATTTCATATATCTGATAAGGTTCTTTTAATCAACTTCACAAGATGGATATTTTTGACTGTTTACCTTCCCTTCCTTACCTTACAATGGGGTGTCACTGACACTGTTAACTTCATCTTAAATGCCATTTTTTTAATAACTCTGTGCACAATCTTATTGTTGTACTGCAGATTTATTTATAACAAGAAAGGATAATACAGAGATACATCCAATATACAGCTCATTTAGAGTTTTCTGGCCTATAGGTAGTACAGCAATTTCACAATCTTTTATTAGTACTCTTTCCTAAAAGTCTGGAAAAATCTGTCCTGTAGAACATGGAGAACTGTAGTTGAAATGAAAGAAGAGGCCTTTCTGAAGATTATGTGCATTATTCAAATTAAATAAGATTTTTTTTTAATTTTTCTTTTGGGTGAAGCACATTCTCTCTAAAAATCAGTCAAAATTTTGGAACACAATCATCACATGAAATCAGAGATTTTTGGTACACTGTGAAAAAAACCCTGAAGGATTTCAGTTGTATATATATTGAGTTTATGGCATTTTTCTTTTAAAAATAAGTTATGTGTTTTTCACATATGCTTTGTGAATAAGGTGACTGTTGTTTTATTATATGAATAAATATATTTATAATAGAAATGAGATATAAAGTGTGAAGTTTTGTATAGTTGTGAAATAAAAAGATTATTAAATATTTTTAATAAAATATATTTAGTATAGATCTAATTTTAATATCATGTAAGAGGAGGTGAGAATCCACATTTAATAAAATTTTAAAAATTACAATCAAGATGATACCTACTACACAAAATTTTATATAAGAAAAAACTTTAACAATCTAATTTGAATTGAGAAATTAAAAAATAAAAAGAATTCTTATAAAAAAGTACACTATTTAATGATGGTAATTTTGATGTAATATTGCATGCTTTTTATGTGTGTAATTAGTATCTTATAAATTTGAATATTCCATGTAATTATTTAATATGTATTATGTTTCATTTTAGCAAAGCTTCGTTGAAAAATGGTATTGAATGTTATATAATGTAAAATGACTATATAATAATGTTATTAGAAACTCTAAAAATGTTACATGTGTATTTTGTTTTATAAGTACAAATTATGATACATTTCTTTTGATATTATTGTAATTGTTGTTATGTATTATGTTTTGTAGAATTTCTTTTGGAGAGATCCCACACACCAGTCTCCACATGTGTTTCTCCAATTGGATTGGATTTTTTAAACATTGACATCATATGCCCACTAATTTATGATTTCTACATGTTTGAGCCATTTATTTAAGTTATAGGATCTTCTTCAACACATTTTCCCACACAAATTAAAGATAACGACCATCATGTCATCTATTAATAGGAATGCCAACATTCTATAAGATTACAATTATGAACTTTCCATTAGAAGACGTACCATTATGTAAGAATCTTTTACAAGATTATACCCACATTCTATAAGTAATTTAGATTACAATTATATTGTGATAGATTTTCCATTTTACATATCCATGCACATCTTGGGCATGGGTCATATGGAATCCAACTCGATGTTCATTTTATTTCACTTTATTAATCCAAACTCAGATATTTTACTTTAATTGAATCTTGGTGTATTGAAATTAATTCACACCATGTGACATCTTCACCATCAATCTCAAGACCTCTCCTAGAACACATGGACATATTGCAATATCCTAAATACTACATAATTATTCTATAAGATTTCAAAATATTGCAAAGCTAAATAAATAAATCAATTAAAGATGAATTGTTATTATCATTGATTGTGAAGACATTTTCTCATCTTCAATTCTTGTACATTAATGCATTGTGAATATTTTTGAGGGATGAAAATTAGATTATAGATAATCATCTTATAGTATATATAGCCTTTCAAATTATGTATAAAAAAATTATATAATAGAAACATGCAATTTTTTATTCGAATAGTGTGTCTTCTTTATCTTGGACTTCTTGCTGCTTAAGAACTCTAAGTAATAGTTGAATGCTAGCATTCTCATAATTACTTTTGTATGTAGCATATTTATACTATTTTTAAGTGTGTCTTCTACTAGGAAACCTTTGGGTCTAGATCAATGTTATTATAGCTTTCAATCTATTTCTATATTCTATTCAAATTGAGTGTTCATTTGAATCTTTATTTATAATTATTATGTCTTCATTTAAATATTTCTTGAAATTTACAACCTTTCATCATATCTCCCTTCATAATTTTAGTTGAGTCTTTTACACAAAAGAAGCTAACTTCAAAAATGTTTGAAAGTACTACAAAGATTTTTTGTGACAAAGAGGTGATTTAGAAAAGAATTATGCATATTAGAGACTATGGACAATTTATCATTTTTCTCAAATCCTACAATGTGCTCAATATCCTTCTATCCTATCAACATTAACACCAAATAGCTATGTCTAATCACCGTATGGAAGCTGAGGCTACGTTCATTGGTATCAAGTTTGCGCTAGACAAGGGGGTACTCCAAACTTTGGGTAGAGGGAGATTCACTTAGTGTAATTAATTTCCTATGTGGAACTTAGAAGCCAAGCTGGAACATTGATCATTTGATCGAGGATGTTATTATGATGCTTAGATCTTTTGAGGAAACTCATGTTTCTCATATCTATCGAGAAGGAAATTCATTGGCAGACTTCTTTGCTAATGAGGCTATCAAAATTAATGATTCTAAGACGTGGGAAGAGTACTCCCTCCTTCCCGAGGATGCTAAGTCTTTATTCTGAAGTGATGGCTATGGTTGAGCTTGTTCTCTGGAGTGTTATTTTTATTATTATCTGCACTTTCATTGCACGCTTTGTGAGTTTTGCTATACTGGTTTGTTTTCTAAAGTCTACCTCCTTCTTGGTGTTTCTATTCAAAGTGTTTGTGATTATGGGAGGTGATCTTAGTAGAATTGAGCCTCACTCTTATGCAAGATGGAGGAAAAATAAAAAAATTGGAAATTTTAGAGCACGGTAATTTCACGCCTTTCCTAAATAGGCTTTATGGCCATGATCCTAAGGCCTCAGTGGAATTTGTTATCTTTTGGCATGATAGAAGGCTTCTAGTCAAGGGTATGGAATTTGTGATAAATGAGGAGTTTATCGCCTTCGTCACTAACCTGTCGATGGTGGGTCATAAGTTTTTCAAGGAAACGAAAAGCAATGACGACACCATGAAGAAATTCTTTAAAGATGATGAGCAGAAGAAGTTGATTAAGCTGAAGTCTTGGGGCTATGAGCGGTCTTCCTTGAAGAAAATATGGGCTAATATTGTGGAGGTAATCATGTGTTATGTGACCCTAGATGGTCGTTATACTACAATTCTTGGGCATCATTTCACTTAAATGTTAAACCCTTTTAGGCATGGATTGTTTATCTTGTTTCCCTTTTTTCTTTTATCCTCGCTGGAAGTGTCGGTGTATGCCCATTTGAAAAATAGGCGGGCCCCTATTTTACATGAGGTCCTTATTCTGCTCCTTATGGAGCACGTCAGAATCCATATCCCTTCCAAGTCACTGAAAGGGAAGGAGAAGGCTATCAGTGAAGACTCCCTCTCGACTAGGTTAGATACTAGTGCTGGTGGTGAGGAGGATTGGAATGAAGAGGATGACGATGGGTCTTCGTCCCCTGCGATGGCCCCCTCTAAGAAATGAAAAAAGGGGAATCTTAAGAGGAAAGGTGTTGCTAAGAGGATAATTTTATAAGATTCAAATTCCTCTTCCACTGGTAATGATATTGAGGTCATCTCTGGTGACTCCCATTCTAAGGGAGACAAGGAGGCTACTAGTCATGTTTTTGTTACAATTGGTTAGAAGGAGGTTGTATTGCCAGATAATGCTAATGGTAAGGAACCCATGGAAATGTCATGTAGGGTTTCTAAGTGGATTACAAATCTAAAAAATTAGACTGTGAAGGAGGATTTGAGGGATATTGAGAACCAGGGCAAGGAGAAGGGTGTTGTGGATTTGGTTGTAGAAATCAATGACTCCTCTATTTGTATCTCTCCCAGTGTGGAGCATTCTGGTGGAAAGTTTGTGAATGAGGAGGGCCCGAAGACTGGAAAACCAGAGCCATTAAAGGTAAACCCCCTCTTTGAATATTTCTCTTACCTTAATGATGATAGTACTTCTATGTTTGAACTCCTGGACATGGCTCGTTTAGGAGCCACCTCCACGTTCAAACTAGCCAAGTGGATTCTACAAGAATTCAATAGGTTGAATATCAAAAGTAGGAGGACTTTAGGAAGAAAATTTACAAAATGTGTCAAAGGGCTCTTCCTCGGACATCTTGATTAAAAGACTCATGGACTTAGAATGTGCATTTGTAGATTTTAAAACCTTGTGTGAGAAGCGTCTCTTTGGTGTGGAGGTCAGGATCAATGAAACCAATGCATACATTAAGAAGCTACTTTATGTTAGCTACAGTTCAGTTAAGAACAGTGTTGAATCTTTTCCAGGTCCTCTTTCATAAGATAAGTTAACTAAGAGAAGATCAACTTTACTTTGTTGAGCTAATGGAGAAGGATCAATCCCTAAAAGGGAAAGGGAAGGAGGCATGGAAAGATGAAGCAAAAGGCCCAAGTACAAGGGCCAGGGGCAACTTGAGAAATACCTTTGAAGAGGAGAAGAAAGAGTTGATGGACATGGTTGAACTGCATCAAAACCAGGAAACTGGGGTGGCAAACACCTTGAAGAATATGAAGTACTATCCTTGACTATTTTTTTTTTGTTCCTGCTTTTTTGTTGTTGGTTCTATGTGTTTTGGTTGTTGGTCTGTTGATGGATGTTGCTGATGTTTCAATGTTTTTAGTTATGAGCAACTTTTTATCTTTGATGTTGTAAAGGGTTTTGGGTCCCTTCAAAACCTACTTTTCCCCTATAATCAAAACACCAAATAGCTACTTGGAGGATAATCATCATATTATAAATAAAAATCAATCTAGATATCCCTATTTTTTAAGTCAAAACATATGCATATGCTCTAGATAAGTAGATTAGAATTATTTTATATTATATGCAGTGAATAATTTGTTTGATAAAAAATATATTATATTGACACTTCTAAGAGTTTAAATATTTGTTAAAATGATGAAACAATATTGCACTAACCATAAGGATGACATTACACTTTTAGATACATAAAATACTTTTGTATAATTATTAAACAATATCTAAATTCCCTTAAGTATTCTCAAATTTTATAAAGTAGTAACCAATCTAATAAAAATACACTAATATACTTCATAAAGCTCAAGTTCCACATAATTGATTTATAGGAGAGAGAAAAAGTTCTACTTTATACAATTTTTAAAACTAACTCTATTAAAGTAATCTTATTGACCGAGCTACATCATATGAATTATTTTTTATCAATTTAATGCTTTTTTTCATTGCCTTGCTTACACATCAATCAAATTTTCTAATTTCAAGTAGTAATTTAAAATAGGAAATACTTAATATTTCTAACTAAGAAATAAATAAATTATTTTAAGTAATATTAAATTTAATAAGACTAATAAACTATCACCTTCATAAAAGCAACACTATAAAAAGTTAAGACTTTTTTTCTTATTAATTCATGTAATAGACTTAGTTTAGATCTTTTTGTATATAATTCTAGTTTTTCTAGTCAATGAATCTATCATGAGAATTAGTTTGATGTTATTTTAGAGAAAATCTTCAAGATCTCACACCAAAATATCATATTATAGATCTTTCAAATGTGAGATGTGATTTCTATTAATCAAAATATTGATAGTCAATGGCTCGAGACTTTAAACATTAATCATTTTAAAAAATGTGAGGGTGTCCATTGGATATGCTATAAATTTATATAATCTTGAATGCCTAAATGTATTTGAGACCAAAAACAAAGTATATAATGTGATCTCTTTGAATTTTCATTAAAAAATATTTTTTTATAAAAAGTCAACCCCTTTATTTCAATACTATCTAACACTAAACAAACAAATTTGAAGAAGAAACAATACCAAGATAGTGTGATATTTAACCCCTATAAAATAATGATAAAACAATACATTTACTATTCTTAATTCACTATAAATTAACTCATTTAATTACATGTATGAGGTAAGAAATTAAATTTAAGGTAACTAAAAACTAAAATGCCAAACCATCCAAATAAAATAATATGTTAAGAATAAAATATTGATCACAAAACCTTTACAAGATAGATTGTTGCACACAGTTACAAAGGTAGACAACATTGAACTTTAAAAATTAAACCTAAACCTAATAATTTCAAATTGAAAACTATGGAAGAGAGAAATTCCAATGCTGAAATATTATCTTGCACCTTCTATTTATAATTTTTTATTCTTATTTCCATAAGATTGGATGAAATCAATAAAAGGGTTTATTTGAGATTTTTTCAAACATTTGAAAAAGGTAAAGTCCATCTATAATGCATTGTTTGAAAATTCAATCAAAAGTCTTAGAAAATTATATATCAAATCTCATGTTTTATAATAAAGTTTATATACACCATCCATTGGTATTTTATATATTTCACTTTATAATGATAAAACTAATATTATATATATTTATTATTTTGTGTTTAAAAGAATTTAAACAATTATAATCATATATATAATTGTCTTAAGAGAATAATTGAATGGTAAATATGGATTGTCATTATAGTAAAAATCTAAGTTTAATTTCCCTAAAAAATTAGTAGATAAGTTTCATGCTAAGAAATTGAGACATTATTCTTGTTGAGACAATAAATATTTATCTAACCAATAAAAATTATGCGAATGCTCTCTCTTTCTTTATATTATAATTTTATTTTCTTTTTGTCATAATATAATTTCTTATTCTCATATAACATAATAATAAAGTAAAAATATTGAGTAAATTCCTTACTAGAATAGTAAATAAAATATTTAAAACTGATAAATAAATAAATAAATCTTTAAATTATTTTATTCTCTCTTGTTTTCTTATTTCATATAATATATTTATATATGAATTAAAAGACTTCTAATTTATGTAAAATCTAATAATTAACAAATAAACTTACACAAACTATGCATGTTGTATTCATCTACATGTGTACCTACTTTTTTACTTTAATTGCACATGTTTAATGCAACTAATTTTCTAAGTCTAATTATTTGTATGTGTTTAGTGCATTTAGTTTTCTAAGTCCAATTGTATGCTAGTTGCATGCCTTAATTAAAATAACAAATCTTTGACTAAATCTATTTTTAACAGGAAAGAAACACCTATTAGAAATAATGCAATGATTAATTACATAGGAGGATTTCATAATACAATGAAAGGGGGAAATAAAATAGACATAGTGATTTTTAATATGAGTGAATTAGGTAACCTTTACTTCATTGACCAACATACTTAATCAAGTTCCTAGTTATATATATTGTACTTGAATAACATCATATAGTTTCACTTGACAATTGAACTATGAGGTAAAATACATGTGGTACAAATCCCTAAAATAGAATATTAATGCATTCTAGGATCTCTTCTTGATATGAAATTAGAGAATTCACGACGGATTTTAATACAAGAGTGATCTTGTTAGGGTTTTTGAAGGGTCTATAGGGTATATCTTGTGTTATGTGCTATTTATTTATTGGAATTATTTATATTCTTATAGCGTCAAAAATTATCACCCTTAGTTACAATTTCACATTATGGTTTGGCCCCACTAAATTATTGGACCTAATTAAGCTCCTAATTTCCTAAAATTATGTATTCCAAAGCCTATTTTTACCACTTTATGAAGGATTGCAAGCATTGAATAAATATAAATAATTAATATTTTGATCCCGACATTTAATGTCCTAGTAGATAGGGCTAGGACCCATATGCCCATGGGTGTATGGATCCCCCTATCTTGTTGGGGACCAATTTTTAATATGTTGTTGGCAACATTTTAACATTCAGAATTCAAATTTCAAGTGTCAAATTTTGAATCTAATTTTCAAGAAATCAGTACAATTGCATATAAATACCTAGTTATTTTATCATTTGAAATCTAAAAAGATCTAAGGAGCACTAAGCATATTCATGAGAAAATATTATTTTCAAGAGTAGATCAAGAGCAACATTTCAAAGTATTACACCAACAACTCAAGATCTCCAACATCATGGTAAATTTTATGTGTGTTCATGTTCATGTTTTGTGAAGGCTAACCTTTATTGTAGGTCTCCAAAGCATAATTCAATCATTCAAAAAAGAAAGATCAAAATCCTTGAGGTGATGTATATGAATTCAGTCCTTCAAGGAAATCCATTGAAGGGTGGTGAGTTGCCGCACTTTATGATTTCATCATTCCTTCCTTTTGATTATCATCCCTATCATTAACATTGGTATTGTGGAAGTGGAAACACTTACACAGGGTTTGATTGAGGCAAGCCCCTACATTGCCCAACATTTTCTCCCTCTTTGAATGTGTAGGTTATAGGTTTGAAGAGGATTGAGGAAGGATTGAAGGAAAATTCTCCATTGTTGCATTCAAAGCCCTAAAAGTTGTCAAGCCACAAAAACTCACTTACAAAATTTAGTGACCACATTTCAAAAACTCTACAACTGGGAAATAGAAGGTCAGATCTAGCATCATAGGATTGAAAAATTAGTTTCAAGACCACTTATTAGGGACCCATATACCCCTCGGCAGCTATGTCCTCCTCTACATGTCATATTCATATTTTAGTGACAGGTACACATCATCCAACACTTCCTAGATCAACCCACAATTTATAGTTTCTATCTATGTATTTCCAAAATATTACATTTATCATATTGCGTCATATAGCTCAATTAGTTTAATCATTCCAAATCATTTCTCATCCATCTTCAAGTCCCTAAGAGTGTAGATTCAGGTCTAATTGGATCACCTTTATGGTTGATAGTCAATCTATTCACCTTGTTGATCCACACTCGAATGTAACTTGGGAAAAGGTCCCTAAAAGAAACCTTAGGTTTACACACTAAACATAAAAGGTTCACCTTTTTCAACATTACATTTTGATGAACCTGGCATATTAACATCTTAGCTTTTTGATTTGGTAGTCTGTCATACCCTAGATCTAGGTTTTGCATCCTTTTTTCTTGCATTTCTCATTTAGGGTTTCATATTTGCATCATAAAAAAGTCATAAAACTCTAAAAATATTGTATTATAGCTTGCATTAGAGTGTGTTTTAGTCATTTACATCATATTTTCATTTCAAAATTGCATTAAGAAAAATGTCAATTTGTTCCAAAATTGTCATACATTTGCATTTGCATTACATTAGAAAATTATGAAAAATAAGTCATTGTCAAACCTGTTTGCAAACATGAACAACAACCTTAAACAACAACTTATACATACAATTTTTAGTTTTCAAAACCTTAAACAATGACTCAAACGCCCTTGGGCGACCCTATCCTTGTACAAGTGCATTAATATTCCTTTTCACACTTGTCCATCTCTATTTTCTAAAGTTTTTTTTACTTGCATATCTCAATTTGAAATTCATAACTACATAAATTTTAAGGTATTTTGCATTTAGTTCATGTGGTGAAAGAAAGTTCATTGTTTGTGTTCAATATTTGCATCAAAAGGCACCATTTCTAGGTCTTTGTATCTTGTAATTAGTCAGCTATTACATTTCAAATCTAAAATTTGCATTCAAACTTGTTTAAACATCTTCAACATTCTTGCATACTTGCATTTTACATCAAATGGGACATTAGACAAATTCTTGAAGTTTATTTATTATTACAACTATTTGCAAGTAGAATCAACATTCTTAAACAGTGTAGTACACAATCAAATTTTCAACTTTCAAAACCCCTAACCAAGACCCAGACACCCTTGGACGACCCTATCCTACTTATCTTCCAAACAATTTTTTTCTAAGAACCCTGTTACTATGTTTCATGTTTGCTTCTATTGTTTGATTCTTGTTTTTGGTTATTTTGTTGTGTATGTTTGTCAATTTAGTGTTCATATTGGGTACACTTAAGTGTTTTGGAACTTGTATGAGTTTCATGACCTGGTATCCTATTGTCAATACTTTACAAAAATGCAGTTCTAGAATTATGGCATCTTGTAGTGGCTTTACACCCGTTGTGGATCATGTTCATCTTCTAACTCTTTCATGACAAGTTTTGTCAATACTCAACCCATTTTGGACTTTATTCCTAATGTTATAATGCCAACGACAACCTTACAAACACCCACCTTTATAGATGTTGAAACTATGGTTTCCCATGTTCTCGAAGACAAATTACAAAAAATGGACAAAGACTTAGAGAGACTTCAAGACTATGTAAGTACTGAATCTCTAGATGCTATTGTTGTCCCTATACTAGAAAACATGAGGAAATTGATTGGTGATGTCCATGGATTAGAGGTTTTGTGTGGCCTAGCTCATATAGTTGATATCCCTACTGCAACTAGTTGTGGTCAAACATTAATAAACATTCAAAATCGAGGAGGAAGTCAAGTCTCCCTCCCTACAACCATAGCCTCTATTGCTACATACACAAATCTAACCGTTGCTTCAACAATACAACCAAGTATTGGCATAACTTTAACAATAGGTATTTCCACTAGAAATCCTTATGGTTTGGGTCTTCACATGTCACAACTCAAGTTTCATCCCCACTCATAAATTTACAACATAGTAGCCCACCTAACAAATACACACTTCCACTATATTCACCTCATTCCCAAAACATGTCAAGTAATGATTTTTTCATAAACCAACTCTTGCAAAATGTGACATCACTTCAACAACAAATCTCAACAATGAACCAAAACCAAAACCAAAACCAAAATGGACAACCATCACAATATATCAAAAGGATCACATTTTCGCTTGAAATATTGAAAGCACAAATGCCACAAAATATAGAGATGCCCCAATTTGACAAGTATAATAGTAAAGGGGACCCTAGAAATCACATATCAACATATACCACCATGTGTAGTGACTTTATTTTTGAGCATAAGCTCCTAGTTAAATTTTTCCCTAGGTCATTGAAATATATGGCCTTGGAATGGTTTTGATCATTACCTAATGTAATGTCGTAGAATTGTACCTAGGGGTAATTCCACATTTTTGCACTTTTTCCTAGCATTTATGACACCTTAGAGCATTAATGAAAAAAATCCCATGAGTCAGAATCTCACAATTTTGACTCCATGTGGACTAGTGGTAGAGCAATGGAAGCCTAACGACACATTTCCCAAAAATCTAGGCCTTGGCCACCTACGCGACACACAAATGTCTACGCGGCGGTGGTTTTTCGAGTTTGAAATGGGGAATCTTGAACCTTGACTCTCACGACACGTGCCCTAGCAGTTAGAATTCAGATGTAACGTCTCTTTTCTGCCCTTGCATGCAACAAAAATCCCTCCTTGGCTCTCATTTGAGGGTTCAAGCCATTCAGTGAAGTTCTTTCATTCTTGATAGTAGCACTCTCACAAGTGAAGCCATCCCAGACTGAGTTCCTTCCAACAGCTACAACTCTCAAGCAAGTGCTAAATGGTGCATCCATGCACTCTAGAGAGGGTTTAGGCCCATGGGTAATGTTATCTCTCTCACACACACTATTTTCTCCTAGTTGTTCATTTGCTACTTCGTGGTGCGTGTTCTACTCCTAAAGTGGGTTTTTCTTTCACCACATACTTTGTTTACTTCATTTACACTCCTTTCCAACTTGGTTGTCCATGGAGGTGGGAACACCAAAATGGGGGTCTGACTGAGGCAAGCCCCTATACAGCCCCAACCTTTTCCCCTCCTTCTTCTGTGTGTAAGTTGAAAAGTGAAACTTGGAGTGAAGATTTGAACGTCCAGTTGAAGGTAAGTTTTCTCCAAGTTCTCCTTGTATTTTGTTCTAATTTTTTTCTTTATATCTAGTTATTTCATTCAACATACCTCTAACTCAAGCCAATAAGTGAAACCTTGTCCTGCCCACTTAAGCTCTTGAGATTTTTGTTGCTTAGGACGCTAGCGCACTACGTTGGCATCCGAAATCCATGATTCTGTCCTTTGGCTGAGAGCTCCTATATTTGAGGTAGGAATCTAGAAGTTTCACTCTCTTGGAATAAAGTAGTTCCTCATAAAATTTAACTTATACCTATCTCCTTCACAATTCCTTCGTGTTGAGGTGGATAAGGGTAGTTTGTTCCCTGGTGATCTCTTGAGAACAAAGAGACCCATGTGCAGTGAATCCCTCTTATCTCACATTTTGGTGAACCCGACGTGAAGATGTTGGATCTATTTTTACAATGTTTTCACGTTTATGATAATACCTTCTCTAAGGAAGATTTTGATATGCTGGATGACACTCTAGATGACTTCTTAGAAGCACCCTCCCCTATCTATAAATCTCTCGAGCAAGCTTCCTCTCTATCGGCTGAAGAGTTAGTGAATGTAATCGTGGTCTTTGTGGCTCCTTCAAGCCCTAAGAAACCCATCATTTATGTGACCTAGGTGAAATCTTCTAGGGAGGATTATTTTGTCTATGGGATCTCATGTCGTACTAATTCATCGAACCTATACTCGAGGTTCATAAAAGCTACGGACTCCACTTCATATAATGTTGTGGGGCACACAATTAATACAAGAAGAAACAAAAAAAAATTGGATCAACAACCCTTTGTTCCTACATCTCAACCTACTCAAGTTCCTACTTCTTTACCACCTTCTCAACCAAGCCTTCCTTCAACACATAAACCTGCAATCAAAGCACCAAATGATTAAGATCTTACCGAGCAGCTTCGTATTACTTTGGCTAAGATATCACTTTGGGATTTGCTTCAAACCTTTTTAGTTTATCAAGAGATGCTTCAGGAAGCCTTGCAAAATATTCTCTTTCCTGCCTCCGCTAGGCCTATGAATGTTAATGCGTTGTTGGATCATATTCGGGTGGATTCACCAAATATCATGTTTCACCCACAAGAACTCCCGCCTTTGGATGTGTAGAAGCAAGTGGATCCCTTAATGATTATAATTAATGTTAATAAAATATCAGTATTAGGCGTACTCTCATTAACACTAGTTTAGCTCTCAACGTTTGTGGTATCGACCTATTACCTATAATTAAAGTTGATTCATCTTCTTTAGCGGCTTCTTTCTTGTATATTCATGGGTTTGATAACATTGGTCATCAAGCTCTAGGTATGATAATACTCCCTTTGCAGTTGGGTCCCATTACCTTACCTACCTTGGTTTATGTCATGCTTGGCCCTTTACCTTACAATCTTCTCTTGGGGAGACCTTGGATTCATGCTATGGTCGTTATAACCTCTACTTTACACCACTCCTTAAAATTCATCATAAACAATCATGTGGATACGGTTAAAGAAGATCCATAAGTTGTTCACCTTTGCAAGCTAGCGGATGTCGGTCATGCTTTAGTCATATCCACTCTCAAGAATTGTATTCTATCCTTAATCGTTGATTCTATGGCGCATTCTTCGTCGATACCCTATGTGGAAATTATCCCCAGAGTGAGTATTGTTAAAGAAGAACCACCTAAAGCAGAAGATCCTAAGTCTCCCTCATCTTCCCCTTCTTCCTCTCAATTGAATGATTTCCTTGGTGATGATTGGGGTTCCTTGGAATTCTCTGAATTCTTTATCGCAGAATACAAGGCGAGCCCCTCTTATATAGAATTTCTAGGTACTTATAATGTAAAGATGGATGATACTCTCGTTGAGGAAGAGAAGTGTGACCCTATTCAGGAGACCACTCCTTCCTCTACAGAGGAAGGTAATCCCACTCCTACAAAGGAGGTTAATGTTTTCGAACCTAATGAAGAATTTGGGAGCGCTCTTGTAGAGACATTCAACATTCATTGGTGGAATGAAACACTCTACATAAAGCCGCCACCTCCTGAAGTTTTGCAAACTCGTTATGGTTTTTGATATAAGCTTGCTTCTTGGTATGGCTATGGGAAGAAAGGCCTAGGTAATATCAAACAAGGAATCCAAGTCCCTATCCAATTTAATCCATGCAAGCGCTATTTGGGTTTGGGATGCTCTATCAAATAATATAAGTAGAAACCTTGGTGGAGTGTTAACATGATTTCAGCCAAATCGCTGAATTTGGTCCATCCCGAATTGATAGAGGATAAGGAGAAGGCCAATAAAATCCCTTTAGATGTCTTCTCTTTAGATGAAGCACTTGAGGAATTCCTAGGTGCCTATTCCCGATTGCCTCCTTTTCATCACAAGAGACGATTCTAGTATCGCTTGCATAAACAAGCATACTTTGGAGAATTTTTCTTAAGTATTGATGAGGAAGACCCTCTATCTAATCTTAATAATGAAATTTCGATATACCATCTTGAAGATCATAGTTCCCTCCTTAAATGGGATAATACTAAAATCTCTATGGATCCTAGGTCCTTTGAAAAATTAATTAAGATTGGGAAGTGTCTCTCTTTAGAGGAAGCAGATGAACATTCTGATCTCTTACATTCCCATCCTAATATCTTCGCTTGGACGTATGAGGATATGCTTGATATTAATGAGTCCATAGTGGTTCACAATATCATCTTATGTTCCGACGTGAAGCCAATTAAATAGAAAATCCGAAACATCAATCCCAGGGTAGCGTTGATGGTTAAGACTGAGATAGAGAAGTTGTTGAAATTGGGCTTTATCTGTCTGATTGACTACTCCCCTTGGATCTCAAATATCATTGTTGTTAGTAAACCTGATGACTGTATTTGCATATGCATTGAATTTCATGATCTTAATAAGGCTTCTCTTAAGGATGACTTTTTGTTTCCTAATATAGACATGATTTTAGATTCAACTGTAGGCCATGCATTGTTATCTTTTATGGATGGCTTCTCGAGTTACAATCAGATCCATATTAACCTGGAAGATCAGTACAAGATAGCCTTCACTACCCCTTGGGGTACCTTCTATTATGTGGTCATGCCCTTTGGGTTAAAGAATGCAGGAGAAACTTACCAACGAGCGATGACCCTGATATTTCATGATTTTATTCACAAGATCTTAGAAGACTATGTTGACGACATCTTGGTGAAATTGATAACCCGTCAAGATCATGTAAAGAACCTTCATCTTATCTTTGAAAGGCTTCGAATCTATAAGATGAGACTCAATCCCCATAAGTGTTTCTTCGGTGTAGATGTTGAAAGCTTTTGGGATTTATAGTTTCTCACTGTGGAATTGAAGTCGACACGAATAAGATTGATGCCATTGTTAACATGCCTCCACCTAGAAATATTATTAAATTACAAAGTTTACAAGGGAAAATTCAGGTGATTCATAGATTCATATCTCAGTTGGCTAATCATACCCTTCCTTTCACTCGTTTATTGAAGAAATATTTTCGCTTCATATGGGATGAAGAGTGCCAGAAAGCTTTTGAGTCAATCAAAGCCTATTTGGCCAATCCTCCTATATTGATGTCAATTATGCAAGATAGACCTTTTTACTTTACCGCGCAGCATCACCCTATGCTTTGGTAGCTTTGTTGGCTCAATATGACGATGTCAAGAAATAGAGAGTAGTCTATTGCATTAGCTGCGTCCTAGTTGATTATGGAATCCATTATTCCTCCATGGAGAAACAATTCCTTGCTCTTGTCTTTGCTACACAGAAGTTGGGGTACTATCTTCTCCATGCTAAAACACTTGTCATTGTAAAGACTGACCTTTTAAAGTATCTGTTCTCTAGTGTCGACCTTGCTGGGAGGTTAGTGAAATGGGTTATGTTGCTTTCTGAGTTTGATATAAAGTTTGTTACTTAGAAATCAATAAAGGGTCAAGAAATTTTCAATCAATTGGTAGACGCTCCATCATCTTGCTCCTCCCCAGGGTTGGATTTATTCCTCGATGAGAATATTTTCATAATTAATTACAACCTTGAATGGAAGATGTATTTCGATGGATCGAGGTGTCAGACTAGTTCTAGAGTAGGTGTGGTCTTGATATCCCCAAAAGGAAATACGGTCCCTCTATCCTTTCAATTAGATTTTCCTTACACTAACAACATCGCTGAGTATGAAGCTCTTATTTCTGGCTTACGTGTCACGATTGCACTTAAGATAAAACATCTCTGCATACTAGGTAATTTTGAGCTTATTGTGAATCATATTACGGGGACCTATCAAGCTAAACAAGATAAGTTGTCTTGATATCGAAACCTTGCTTTTTCCTTGCTTAATCGGTTCTCTTCTTTCACAATAGACAACATCCCTGAAAGGGAGAATAGACATGTCGATGCCATGGAAAGCACTACTTCCTTGGTACCTTTGGAAGAGGATACAAAAGAAACCAGTTTGGGGTTCAGGTCCTACAAAGCCTGATGGTTTTCGATCAACTTGAATCTAAGGCCCTTGTGTGTTCTCATGTAGACTCAGGAGAATGGTTCTCTAGTATCTATAACTACTTAAAGAGTGGAAACTTTCTCGATGATGCGACAAAGAATGATCGCACTCGTATACAAAATATTTCATCACATTATGTCATTTTATCCGATGTTCTCTATCAAAAATCTTATAATGAATTGCTTCTATGATGTCTCACTAAAGTGGAAATACCCCTCACCCTTAAAGAAACCCATTCAGGCTCTAGGGGTGGACACTTTGGAGGTAAATCCCTGGTAAGGAAATTGATACACATGGGGTACTATTGGAAAATGATGGAACAAGATTCCTTCGATTTTGTTAAAATGTGTCTTCAATGTCAACAACATAGTCGTCTCATTCACACACCTACCCGAGTTACAAAATTAGACCTCTCCCTAGCCGTTTGCAAAATGGGGGTTGGATATTACTGGAAAAATATCACCTCCTTCTTCCAAGGGACATTTCTTTATCATTACCGCTACAAATTACTTCATGAAATGGGTCAAATCTATTCCACTCCAATCCATGAACGTTGAGGCTATCTGTAGCTTTCTTTTGAACAACATTATTTCTCATTTTGGATTGCCTGCTACACTTGTTTCTAAAAATGATACGCCATTCAAGAATAAGGAAGTAAAGCAATTCTTAAAAAAATTTCACATTCAACATAGATTTTCTACGTCATACTATCCACAATCCAATGGCCAAGCGGAAGCATCTAACAAGACTTTTGAGCTCATTCTTCATAAAATAATTAATAAACACGGTAAGGATTGGAATATTCAATTAATGTATGCTTTGTAGGCCTACTGCATAAGTGTTTGTACGATGACAAGAACAATGCCTTACAACCTCATATATGGCACCGAAGCTATCATGCCTTTGGATTTGGAAATTTTATCTCTGCGGGTTTCCCTTAAAGGGTTAATTGACAATGAAACCTACTGAGCTAATTGTTTGCATTAGCTAGAGATGCTCAATGAGTGTCGATTATAGGCCCTCGATCATCTTAAAGCTTATCAATGGTCGTTATCGAGACAATATAATAAAAATGTGCTCCCTAGGACCTTTAAACTAGGAGACCTAGTTCTTTGCTAGAATCAGAGAAATGTGAATGTGTTGCTTGATTAGAGAGGGAAATTTAGTCCTCACTGGTTAGGCCCTTACATTATTGTCTTTGTGTATGGTTTAGGTTCCTATAGATTATCATCTATGGATGGAACCCCTCTAAAAAATCCCATTAATGTGATGCATCTTTGTCAATACTATGTGTAGTGTCTCATGTGTCATGTGTGTGGTGTTCTCTCATTAAAAGGGTAGTAGCACTATGTATGTTAAAATTGTTCATTAACACATTATGAAAAAAAATTGTGTTATGATATGACAATGTACGTGTGTGTGTGAATGATATACATACATGCATCTTGCATCACATTACATCTTTTAAGGTGATTAGATCATCATTGTATTTAATTAACATACAATCAGGTGTGTTTATTAAATCATGTTAGCATCTAATGTAAACATACATCCATGTGAGCATGTAATATCCATAACATCAACATACATGAAAACAAAAAGCATGCACATCAAAATATAGAATGCCATGATGTTGAAACTAGTATATATATGTGTGTGTGTGTGTATATCAAGTGTCATGTACATGTATCAGGAAACTACTATCAAAAATTTGTGGCTACTGAATATATGTCTATATAGAGGATCTATATATATATATATATCGCTACAAAAATGATATACAAAATCAGGAACCCCTATGGCTACGGTGTGTGGCTCCCTGAGCCCTCTGGCTCTAGTTGATGCTGATGTAGTCTAGGGAGAGGTTGCACGGTGGTCATAGATCAGGATCGATGCAAGCACGATGCAAACAAAGCTACCTGCATCCCCCTAATCTCTCCCTGCAATGAGCATATAGTCATCCATGCTTGTGTTAGCTCTTGTTGCAACCATTGAACATCAGTTGAGATCACGACTATCAGCTACTTGTTGAGGTCATCAAGGCGGCTCTAAAGGGCATCACACGCCTACTTGGCAACATCAACCCTCATCACTGCTGAGTCTCACTCATCAAGCGCCATTTGCAGCTCCCCTAATAGTTGGTCATGATGTCCCCGAACAGTGGTAAGCTCCACAGCCAACTAAACAATATTCGCTCCCTGCTCCTCATAGGTGGTCCTTAGGCATGCTACTAGCTCAAAAATATGGGCATGTCGCCCCACAAACACTAGCCAAAAATCCCTAAGGATCATCCCCTAAATGGGCATTTTAGGGGTCACCTCTTATATGAATTGAGTTGTTAGCCCAATCCATCCCTGTGTATCCTCTGCAACCACAAAAAGAAAGAGAGAAATCAGTATCACATGGCATATATGTATAATCATAAATAGAAAAATTGAAAGTATTGAAATATAAACAACATGCTCTATATACTTGGGTTCCTTGGCTGCCATGTGGGATCAGGGTGAGGAGTGACACTAGGACCTACACTGCTGACATCAATAGCCACTCCCGGAGCCGCCAAGGCCGCCACCGCTGTGATCGTCAGTGTTGGTGGCACCGATGAGACAGGGCTAGCTACTAGGGGGTATAACCTCCTCTACAATGCCACCTCCTCCTCCTGTGGCCTCTCCTCCTCCTCACCGGCCTACTACCACCCTCTCTGTCTATCCTGTGGAGGTGGAGGTGGCATGTCCCCCTATGGGCCTAGATCCCCTCTAGGGGCACCCTCCGAACACAGGAGGAGGATGGTGCCTATCCCACCACCCTTTGAAGTATACAACAATCTTGACATTATCTACTAGGGCTATGGGCATAAGATCATGGTTAGGCTCATCATCATCTGAGGGGACAAAATTGGTGATGGTGGGGCGGGGGCGATTCCTGGGTCTAGTTGCACTCTTGTATGCCCTAGAATATATGTGGGCACATATGGAGGAATCATCTATACACGGCCATGTTTTCATATGACTCCACTCCATTAGTATGGTACAATGATGTGATCACGAAGACCTACAAGAAAATGGTCCCACTGAAAGTTCCTCAGGTACCTGCCATCATCTACCCATCCAAAAAATTGATAGGGTCTCCATCTGACCCCATTTGCAACAAGAGTATCAAACTATAACCACCAAAATTGTAAATCCTCGTACCTCCACTGGCATGTCATATAATACCAATGGGCCATGGGGACACGATATGGCCATCCTTGGGGCAAACCAACCGGCCTCATGCACATGATGTGGGTGAAGGCCCACACCTGTAAAAGTGTGCATGGTGTAAGACTATGGTACTCATAATGGACGTAGTGACCTAACTCTTGGTATAGGTGCCCTAAGATACTGCGCCCCCAGGAAAAAAATTTCATATACTCTACCATCTCTCTGATAGTATGGATGATGCCCCCATGCAGGTGAAAGCCTCGCCCCTCTATCGTGATCCAAAATGCAACGGTCACGACCATCACATTGTGCAACAGTGATGTAGTGGTCTGCACTTGGTCATACCAATGTGTATAAATGCGGCCCATGTTATCACCATAGTTTGTTCATCTTGAGAAGTAAAGGACTCCCTTTGCCCGCTCTTGTGTCGATCGAGCGTCATCAATGGCCATCTGTCATCCGTGAATGGGTAGTCTAAGGATTCGATATACATCTTCGAGCATGATAGTCATCTCCTCGATAGTTAACTGGAAAGATGATTGGTGGAATCCTACCACTCCATTAGTGTTGTAAGCATCTGCTTGTGATAGCGCATCTCTGGCATGGTGAATGCATTCCAGAGATTGACCTGCTCCAAATGTGTGACCTCATCCACAATGAGACGGTCCCTCTACTCTCGAACTAGTCGGTAAGCTCACCCTCTAAGATGCTCGCGAATCTCTGAATACTCTGGCAAAATTGAAACAAATTCTAAGCTTAAACATAAAATCTCAATTTGAAAGAAAAAAATATTTTAAGACTGCTGCTCACTGCACAAACGTACATGTCTACCATGGATGCCTCAAGGATGACAGTGCATCCTCGAGACACCAGCACAGGATAGGGACATGAGTGCACAACGTAGATGCTAGTGCAGATTTTGGATGTGAGCACCCAAAATGGACGCTTACGTAGCTCAACCAGGAAAAAATGCTAAAAAAAGAGCTTAAATTCAAGAAAAACAAGGTTTAGAGGCCTACCTAGTCCACTTCGCAACCCTTAGAAATGTCGTCACATAGCTACTCTAGTCTAGGCACCTCGTACTCCCTTCTGCTCGGCACTTTACTAACTTTTCTCTCACAAAAGTCAACAATTTGCTTGTAGTGAATAGTGAAAATGACCCTTCTAGGGGCCCACCTAGGTATATATAGGCCCCCAAGGCCCATTTTTCCTAGAGTTTGTGGCCCCTCAGTTTCTCTTGAATTTACCCCACCAAGCTGGGGGAAAACTCAGGATGGGGCATATAGTTACCTCTTGATCATATTTTTCTTTTGAATCAACGACTTTTTCTTGACCATTCTTCTTGTTGTTGTAGCTTCTTCTGATTTTTGAAACTGACCTACAATTTGAATTTTGCAGGTTATAATTTTGTGTTATTTTTCACAACTGCTTTGTCGCTACTTGTTGAGCTTGGTCACTGGGGCCACCTTCAGTACCTGTTAGCTCAACCCTAGTGGCCATTGAGGCCCCTTTTTCTTGGCACAAAAATCTGTAAAATTCAAATTTGAGGTGAAATTTTTCTTCTCTACTTTAGTGTGGCTGATTTTTCTCAAAATCAAGCCCACTAAATTGGGGGTAAAGTTTAATGTCACAAAATTGCACCTAGGAGCAATTCCACATTTTTGCACTTTTGCCTAGCATTTATGACACCTTAGAGCATTAATGAAAAAAATCCCATGAGTTAGAATATCACAATTTTGACTCCATGTGGACTAGTGGCAGAGCAACAAAAGCCTGATGACATGTTTCTCAAAAATATAGGCCTTGGATGCCTGTGTGGCATACGGACATCTGCACAGTGCACTAGCATCCTAGCGGTCTTCCAAGTTTCAAATGGGGAATCTTGAATCTTGACTCTCACGACATGTGCCCTCATAGGAAAAATTCAGATGTAACAACTCTTTGCCACCCTTGCTACAACAAAAAGCCCTCCTTGGCTCTCATTTGGGGGTTCAAGCCATTCAGTGAAGCTCTTTCATTCTTGAGCTCTCTTCATTCTTGATACCAACACTCTCACAAGCAAAGCCATGTCAGACTGAGGTCCTTCTAATAGCCACAACTCTCAAGCAAGCACTCAACGGTGCATCCATATGCTCCAGAGAGGGTTTAGGCCTGTGGGTAATGCTCTCTCTCTCTCTCTCACTATTTTCTCCTACTTGTTCATTTTCTACTTTGTGGTGCGGGTTCTACTCCTGAAGCAGGTTTTTCTTTCACCACATGCTTTTTTTACTTCATTTACACTCCTTTCCAACTTGGTTGTCCATGGAGGTGGAAACACCAAAACGGGGGTCTAACTCAACTTCAATATTACCCAAAATGACCATATTACCCGACATCACTTTCACTAATGATGATGCACTTAGTCATGTGCCTAATGGCCCTCTCTACATTGTTGGTCATATAAATGAAAAACCAGTACAAGGAATACTCATTGGTCCTGCATGTGTAGAGAATATGATCATTGAGGAGTTCTTGTTTGTGTTAGAGCTTTATCAAGATTCATAAGAATAATCAAAAGCATGGATAAAAACCATAATGATTTTGCTTGCCCTACAATAGGTTCAATCACTCTTCCTCTAAAAATTGGACCAAAGTAGTTAGATTTCTCATTCTCCATCATCCCATCATCAAACCAATTTCGTGTGAAGCTAGTCTACCTGTGGTTACACTCCATGAATGTTGTCTCATTGGTTATTCACAAGTGCATAAAGTTTCCCTTTGAAAATGACATATTTACAGTTCATCATAATGGGTTCAATCCTTTTTCTTCTCACCAGAACTTTTTATTGGATTACTTTTAGCCTCAATCTATAGAATCTATAAAGGCTCATGAAGATTTATTTTTCAAGTCATACCAGAAGTTCAAGGAAAAGCACATAGCAGATTTATCTCTTAGCAATATTCCTAAGAATGATAGGTCCATGGTTGTTCCTTCTCCCCAACCCACCATGGATGAGCACATGCTTCAACCAAAGAACCTTCCAAGTAACTAGAGTAGATATGTTTTTTTTTCCTCCACCAATCTCTTATAAAATACCAAGAGACAATAAAATGATTCCTTTTGTAAACAAGTAAATAGACCTAAACAGACAATGGTTTCCCAACCCCTGTTGGTTTCTTTAGTTCCTCCCTTAAGGGAAGAAAAGAAACCAATGGTTGATAAACCCACTCCTACCTCATCACAACTTGAAAATAGTGCAAGAAAAAACAAAAATGCTAAAGAGTTTAGGCTTAGACATCGTGTTATTACACGTCAATTGGAATAAAAGAATAAAATAGTGTATGATAAACCAACACCCATGGAAACAAATCAAGAAGAAATCAAAATTTCACCAAAACAAGACATGAAACCAAAACAAGAAGTGAATCAAGAAAATTCAACTGTAGTTGTCATAAAACCTCCCATTATGATTAATTTGGATGATGATGATGATGAAATCGCTAAAATTGATTAAGAGGTGCATATTGAGATTAATGTTTTATTTTCAAAACAAATGAATTTAGATGGGGGCAATTGTGATGATCCTCTTGATGAGGGTGACCCACCATGTCTTACACTTGTAGATGCTCCTAGTACAACACTTGTGGTAGTCCCTTTAGCTAGTTGTCCTCCTTCCATTTATGATGGGAAAGATTCGGATGCAAACGAATTTCTCTAGGTTGGATTGCATGCATTGTACTCCTTTATGTTTGCTTCACGTGTTCTATATGCTTGATTGCATGTCATGTGATCTCTCGTATTGTGTGTCTTTGTGTGTCTTTATGTTTGTGAGTTTTCTTTGCACTGCTCTAATAATATTCACATGTAGAGTCTTCACATCACACATCATATATATATATATATATATATATATATATATATATATATATATATATATATATATATATATATATATATATATATATATATATATATATATATATATCATACTTCAAAACACTGAAAAGATCTAACATATATATTTGCATCAACTCTAACATCAATTAGGTCGGCCTAATTAGATGTAATACTCAAAATATGACTTGTCAAATCTAAAAAAAATCATCCACACTATGCATCGCAATTCAAGACTCAAAAAAACTTGAAATAGGTCAGCATGAACCTATATTAGATCTCACATAAGACCACAATACTTATTTATCCTTCACACAACATCAAACCTATTAGGTCAACATGACATAAGACCTAATAACAAAATCCTTCTACTGTGTATCCACATGTAGAAACGTGGACCTCAAAACTAAATGCCAATTGGAATCCATATTCTACTGCCATCTGGAAACTTATCCTAAAAAGTGAAAAGCTAAAAACTCATTTGCAGAGAAGTGTGAAATCTCCCACACAAACACACTGCATAGAGAATAACTGTAATTTTCTAGGCCAAACTTTGTTACTCATATCTCTCAAACCACTTGTCAAAACATGATGAAATATTGGAATTAGATACAACTAACATTCAACAAAATAGTATTAGAAGTGCAAAGTGAATACTTGTGGAGTGGTGCAAACCCAAACACAGATGCTATGTTACACTAAATTAACTGAATTGACACTTAGTCAATTTCCCACACAACTTACTTTTCCATATCAAACCATCTTGCAAAGATGTCTTCCTCAACAACTCAAAAACATATTAAACTAATAAAAAAATGGTCTACAACCAAAATATTTACATAAGTTACCATGTTGACATCAATAACAACACTGCAACGCATCGTTATATACCTTTTCTTATTCCTCATGCTAATGTTTCCAAACAACAACATCAATGTCATTCTTCCAACCATCTCCCCAAACTTCCAATAGTTACAACTCATATTTTCACATAGAAAAATCTAGACAATAAAATATAATTTTAATATATTTATAACATTAATTAACCTCTTCTAAGGGATATATGTATAATAATTATATCAATAACAATAGCTCCATGCGTATGTGGAAAATACAAGTAGTCTTTCATACTCAGGAACGTAATAGTGGGAAATAGAATCCCTCCTTTGTGAGTATCACATCACCCCACCCCTCCAAAATAGAATGAGAAGTGATATTCTTTCAATATAGACCAAAAGAGATAGCCAATACAATATGTGTTGCAACTTTAACATAAAAGAGGGGTAAAAATTTATTAAAACACAAGAAAATTACAGAGCAAAGTCATTACAAAGCCTTATCCAGCTCCACCAAATGGTCCAACTATTGAGACAAATCAGGGGGTAATTAACCCCAATCAACCAAATTCCAATCATGAAAATGATCAGAAGCCCATTTAGCCAAACAATTAGCAACACCATTCCACTCCCTAGGAATATGAGTGAAAGTAACAAACTCAAGAGAAGCACAAAGATTGAGAATTTGTTCAATAATCAAAGCCAGGTGCCAGCTGACATCATCTAACCTTCGCCTGTTCAGTAAGTTCACCACAACTTGGGAGTCAGATTCACACATAATCCTGCGCCACCCCAACTAGCTGCCACGCTCCACAGCCAGTAAAATTGCTTGAGCCTCCATAAGATTATTAGTATGAAGACCCTTATAAATAGAGAAAATGAATTGAACATCCCTAGAACTATCCCGACCAACACCACCAATACCAGCATGACCCGGGTTTCCACGAGAAGAGCCATCCGTGTTAATTTTTAGAGTGCCTTGAGGAGGAGGAGACCATCTCCCCTCCCTATTCACCTTCGATGTTGGATGCCTACACCTATTGCGCATAAGTTGCCGATGCGAAGGAGGAAGATGAAGGCAGTTGAAACAACCAACATCAGAAGGAGCAATTAGAACAGTCAGATCACACTTAGCCGCTATCGTTTCTCCCACCAAATGCAACATTTTCCACCACAAGCGAGGGGCTCCCATCAGCACATCCTGAAAAATCCGCCGATTCCTCTCCAACCAAAGATTCCAAATAATGAGGGAAGGGCCAATCGCCTAAGCAGCTTGAAGAAAGGAAGTAGAAATAGGGGCCCTACTCCCCCGATCCACAAACTCAGCCAAAGAGGAAACATGTGTACAGGGCACATTCCACACCCGCCACCAATGATGCCAAATCTCCTGAGCATAGGAACATTGGAAGAAGAGATGAGAAGCACACTCCTCAGCGTCACGACACAACACACAACAAGAGGGACCTTGGAAACCCCGCTTAAATAAATTATCCCAAGTAAGACACCAATTTTGAGCCACCAACCACATGAAGAAATTGCACTTGGTCTAGGACAACTTATACCAAACATACTTCCACCAAGGGACCTCAATAGCCCCAAACAACTGCCGACCCAAATTCTTATAGCTAGAAGACACAGAGTACTTCCCAGACTTATCAGAGCCATCCCAAGCTAAAATATCAGGTCCCCTCAACGAATTACAAGCCTAGGAAGCCAAGAGTTGAGCAAGCTCCCGCCTATCCCCCTCAGAGCCCCCAGGAGGCCACTCAGAAGGGTGCTTCCAGCGAAAAGAGACAACAGAGCCACAATGCTCAGCAATCTTGTAATGCTCTACGGTGTCCCAACTAGTAGCAATAAAAACATCACAGAGGGATTGAAGAAGAGGAAAAGCAGAAAGAATAGGTGGGTGTCCATCCCAAGAATCCCACCAAAAAAGAGCCTGTGATCCCGAGTGACAGATCCAAAAAAGTGCCCGCTTAATCAACTGAGCTCCCACTTTTAGAGTAGACCAAATCATAGAACCACTCCCCTCCAGAGGATAGCGAGGAACCTTATAAGAAGCAACACCACAAAGATACTTATAGTTAAGAACACAGGCCCACAACTGGTGTTGATTAGTACACCAGCGCCAGTAAAGCTTTTCCACAAGAACTTGCCCATTCAAAATAGAAGAGTGTAAACCGAGACCACCCTCTTGCTTTGGTCTACACACAGAATCCCATTTAACAAGGCTCCACTTAGAAGTCATCAAGTTACCACTCCAAAGGAATTGCTGAGAGAGAGCATCAAATTTTTGAAGGAAATACATAGGGGCCGATTGGACAAAACACCTATAGATGGGAAGGGCCTGGATAACAGACTAAAGGAGGGTAACTCTAGCAGCAGTAGACAACCACTGATGAGTCCAATGTGTTATCTTCTTCCTCAACTTATCAAGCAACATCTGCCAAGAAGATTTGGGTTGACGCCCAATGGCAAGAGGAATCCCCAGATAGACAAAGGGGAGAGATCCGATTTGAAACCTAAAAATAGCAGCAATCCTCCTCTGGATGGCCAAAGGAGTATTAAAGAAAAAAATAGAAGACTTCTGCTCATTAACTTTCTGACCCGAAGCAGCAAGGTAGATGTCCAAAGCATTCCTAAAGGAATCAGCTTCACGAAGATGAGCTAGCCCCATAAGAGAGGTGTCATCCACAAACTGGAGGTGAGAAAGGGTAGGCAGACCCATCCCCCACTGACAACCATGAATCCCACCTTGAGAGACCCGAGATTTAAGAAAGCGCCCAAGCCATTCAGCCATAAGAATAAAAAGGTAGGGAGAAAGAGGATCCCCCTGACGAAGACCCCTGAAATCACCAAAAAGCTCAGAAGGTTCCCCATTCACAATAATTGAGAAGGAAGAGGAGGTCACACAACTCATAGGTCCCCATACTTTAAAATCATAACTAAAATATGAAAAGGCATAAGAAGAACCTCAAAAAACCTATTATTCCAAAAGAGAGACCAACATTTCATTTCAATAGGTCTAAATTCTCACTATAATAGACATTATTCAAAGCATATCATCTTTCATATTAATCTAGTATTCCACCTCAACAATCAAACTATTTTCTTTGTATATACATACCGAAAAAACTAAAATTTTGAATAATTTTTAAATCATCAAATTAATGCATATTGAGTTTCCATATGTATGTTACCACCCCCCAAGAATTACATTACTAAACAATTAATAAACTAATTTTGGAGAAGTCATTAAATAAATTTAATAAAATCCATTTTCATGCATTCAAGATAATAATTAATTACATTTTAGAATAATGATTGTGTGTATATTTATGGAATAAAAATGTATTCTTATAGGATGAGAAATAATTACACTTAAAAAAATGAATGCATTTTTAACAACCATTGAATATATTCCATCAAACAATTAGCAAGCATCTATTATAATCTACTAAATTTAGTATTTAGAATTTTATAGATATTTTATGGACTTAATGAAGCATTTGTCTTTACTAGTTCTTCATTACATTGCTCTAGTTTTTAATCACATAGCCTACAAAGAGGATAGGTTAGTGTTGTAATTATTTTGTGCAATTTTTGTATTAAATTAGTGTATTTATTTTGTTTAAATTAATTTAGTTTATTAAATTAGACTATTTTTTGAACTTGTTTGTGTGTTTGTGACTATTTATTCTTGAACTTAGTGATGTTAAGCTCTTCCAAGTTATTATAGACCTCTATAGGTGTCAAATAGAGATTATGTCCTCCTCCTCATAAGCAAGGATTTGACATTATAGCCTCTCATTATATGTTTTGGGGACTCGAATTTCCCACTATAGATGAGATTTTACATTTTATCTTTTTTTTAATCAAAATAAGACCTTCTAAAGTCTCTTGTACTTATAGATCGCACTACTCTACATCTTAGACAACCTTACATCCTTAATGGATTCACCATGTTTAGATTTTAATTAGGATTTAATCTCTTCATTGTTGTGTTGACCTTGGATAGCCATATTTGAAATCATTGGAAACATCTTGTTGAGATATAATATTTATTATAGGTAATCAATGAATATTTGTAGGCCTAACTATTTATTTTCATACTAATAACAATCCTATACATAATATATTATCATTCCAACTTATTAGACTACTAAAAATATTGCTAAAGATCAAACCATACTACATTTGTTCATTTGTAACCTTCTAAGACTCTTTAATAAGCTATTTTGGTATTTATGTTAGCTATTTATGTTTAAAATTAAACATTTCAATATTGTATGAGCCTTGTCTTCAAATATTGATACATCAACTAAAATGTCATGTATTAAGGTCATTAAGATTATTGTTCCTTATTATTTTTATTTTACATTCATAAATTTATAAAAGTCAATAATTGAACTTCTTATAATTATTGCTTGTATTGAATAAATAACATCTATATATGGTTTTGGGCTTAAAAAGAACTCTATAGTAGATTATTTTAAATGATTAATTTAATAGAATGAAAATATAAGTTCTTGTATTTTTCCTTGATGCAATAATCATTGTTGGTTGTTTATTATTTATTGGTAAAATCAAACCTTAATCATGTATGGGTGTGCTAGCTTGCATTAGATATAGGCATTGCAATCAATATTTTTTTTCCTCTTTTTACATAATTAAAAAAACATATTGTATTAGTGAGCTTGATTTAGGAAATAATCAAATAAAAATATTTTTAGTAGTGAAATGAAATTCATATAAGAAAACCTAAACATTTATTAAAACATAAAAATATTAAAAATACTAAAATGCATTACATTAAAACACCATTTAGCTCCTACATATCCACGTGCCTAGGGAACCCATATAGTTTCACCCTAGAATTATGGGAAGAGGGAATTTTACCTAACCTAATTGAAAACAAACTCCTTGAGTTCATTGAAGTTGAGGGATATATAAGAAATCCCATCGTATGATTGAAACCAACATTTAATACTCCAGCCTAGCCTAATAATGAGTGCTCAACATTATCACCTCCAACTCACCACTTTCCTACTCCCTGAATATCCCATAAAGAGTACATTAATTAAATTTTCTCATGAGTTCCTACTATGATCATATTTTTCTTTCCTCATGAGGATCTCAAACTTCATAGATCTATTTATAGGTATCTCATTCTCATGATTGGATATGTTAATGACATATCATGGTATATCCATAGAATGTACCTAGTGAAGCTTAATATAAATTAAACAAAACTAGATATGAAAATTTTGACCAATATAATTAGCCTTGGATTGAAATGAACCATTTGTGAGATTGAGGTCTCCTCATAGGTGATCTAAGAGCCTTATATTTAGTTTCTAATTTTTTTTATCTAGGGATCTACATATTTCTCTAGCATAACCCCAAGTCATGTAGATTTAGATTTCCCTAAAAATATTTTTGGCATATGCATAGTGATAAAGTGTATGGGGCATGAAAATTTAATGTCATAATGATGAGTCTTCATGGTAGCTTTTTGGGTTCAAGGTCCTTGAAAAACCTAGTTAAGGGTTTGAGGTCCCTACAAAGTCTTTGGGTTTATGGGCCCAGTTAAATCCTAGTTGTAATAGGTTAGTGGGCTTTAGGTCCTTGCATTTCTATGTGCAGCCTATGTTGTCTTGCTTTATTCTTGGTGTTGCTAATGGTATATGGATTATCTTTGTTGTAGCTTTTTTCTCTTGGATAAGGTTTTAGGTCCCTTCAAAACTATGTTGTAATGGGTTTCTAGTCCCATCAAAACCTGTTTAACGCTAAAAAAAAACATGAGAGTGTTAATGAAAAAAATTGCCTTCAAATAATTGGTTGTATTTGTAAGATATAAAGAATTTTAGGAGAGGGGAAAATAGTACATGAAATGTAATGTAAGCTAGGTGTGCAAGAATGTAGATCATGGAAATTAATATATAAATAAATACAGTATATGAGAATCAAGTGATGCATATCTAATCATATGTGTGCTAAGTTCATGGACTAGAGATATCATCCATAAATAAGGTTTCATCTAGCATGAGAAAATTAAGAATGGTGGTATGGATCTCAATAGAAAATAATTCTTGTGTAGGTACATAAAGCACTAGTATAGGTATATTCCTCCAACAAGGCATATCATAGAATGAGAACAAAAAGGATGAATTAATACAATAGGTCCCTAGTGGTATGTAGGTAGGAAAAGGTAATGTTGGGGAAGGCATGATGCCCCCAATATAAAATATGATAAAATAATGTAGATAGGTAATATCACGGGGAAGGCATTATACTACAAATATAAAGATATGTAAACTAGAAGTATGGTATGTAAAGGGAAAGGCATGATGCCCTCAATGTAAGTACAAGTATAAAAGATATGGCAAGGGAAGAGAAAATGGTATGAATGTAAAAGGTATAAAAAAAGTGCAATATGTAAGGGGGGAGGAATGATACCAAAATCATAAAGATGTACAATAAAAATCTCAAATGGTGACTAAGAGTGTGATATAGTAATGTAGGCTTACCATGTAATCTCTAAAAGCCTAGAATAGTAAAGTAAAGTCATAACAAGCAATCAATGGTCAAGAGATACAACATAAGTATCATATTATGGTCTATATATGGTAAACATCATAAGCATAAGAATAAAAATATTTATATGGAAAATCTTGAGGGTCCAAAGAAAAGAATCACAATAAGCATAGAAAAGTATAACAAGAATAGGAAATAAATGTGATATGTCAACCCAAAATGGTAAGGTAAGAACCATAATATCTTTAATAAATAACCATTAAAGTAAAATAATCACAAGTATGCACAAAGTGACATAGGAAGTTATAAAAAACTATGTGACATGGAAAACATAGGAAAATGTTGGGATAAAGAAAGCATGTAAAGCTAACAAATATGAAAAAATGATAAATGAAAAAAAATAATAAGGAAACAGAAGGAATAAACCTACCCCAAGTGACATAAGAATAAAGGAAAATATAGAATGTGAAATGAGAATTTGATACAAAACAAACAAAACATAAGTATGTGAAGATAAAATCAAATGAAGAAAATAAAAAGATAAGGATGAAATCTAAGATACAAGTATATATGTATATATATGATATAATTACACTCATGTCTCATGGAAAAAACTTGGGAGGTTCAACATTTTTATTTGAATGATCATGATTATCTTCATCCAACACATCACCCCTATCCCAAAAGAAATTGTCCAATTTGGCTTCATGACTTCATGTTTCATCTTCTTTTCTTTCTTTTTTTATTTCATTTTTTTCTTGTTGATATGTAATTATTTGCATAGTAAGTGGTTTTTCTTTTATTTCATGTGTAACCTCAACATGAGTGAATTAGGAACAATTTCTCAATGTGTTGGACATAATTTTCTTTCATATGATTAACCTCATCAAGGAATGGGTTGTGGAATCATGATTATATTAAAGTTTATTTCCCTATTATCTATAAGATCTTGAACTTTATGTTTGAATGAAATTAATATACATATAAAGTGTTTGTTTATGTGATTATAGGATAAAAATATTTATCCTTATCTAGTGCAAGCTTATATTTATCTATATGTGAAGGCTCTTCCAATGTAATAAATTCTCTAAAGGGGGTTGGATTATAAATTACATTACATAAATAAGGGCATCCATATATAGGTATGATGATAGAAATAAATCATTACATTACACCATGTATATCCTCATTTCCCCCATATTCTCACGTAACAAAGTGATAGAAATAAATTAATATAAAAGAAGATTATTCAATAAATCTGTATGCATGCTTGCATATAGAATTCCATAACTATGAAAATTAATGATGAAGCATGTAATAGATTTGGTCCTTAAATTTTGAAAGTAAACCATTCAAAATTATATCTTTAAGTTTATTATCATCTAAATTGTGAGTCATGCTAATAGATAATTCTTGAAATTAGAAGACATGATGTCTAATTGACTCATAATTTTCTTGCTTGCACACCATAAATCCATGACATAAGTATCACTAACATATACTATATGTATCACTAAAACATCATACATAAAAATGGTATCATTATTAATAGACATCATACTAGATGTATCACTAACACATCTTAAATCACTAGAAGTGTCATGCATTACATTTAAATCACATATACATGATCTTGTTATACTTCTTGATGATCTATATATATTACATGTCATATATGTCTTATGTATATCGATTCATGTAATTTAAATGTAATACTTTTCTTTATATGTACATGTCATTTTTTTTATAAAATAACATATATTTATAGGGTGCAATACCCTTAACACAAAAATCCCAAAGGGCTAGAGTTCAGATCAAAAAGACAAAAATAACTAGTTGCAGCATAAAGTCTAGACATAGAGACATCAGAATGATAGCAAAATAATAGCCCACCCAAAAATAAACAAGACACCCCCCATCACCTAGAAATACCCTCCCATTCCTACATGAGAAATTTCCACATATCTTCCCCAGCCAAACTATTGTTGGGATTAGAATCAACAGCCTTCTTGTTTACCTCATCCTTCAAGACCCATGAAAGAGTGAAAGTCAAGTGATGAATGGCTTTGATTGTGAACTGGGTCAGTCTCGTAAGCCTCCTTTCTAGTTTGTTGACATGAGCAATTAGGGTATTAGGGTATTCTTCCTTCATAGCTTGACCTATTGGTCTCCTCCACCCGAGCCTGATGATTGGAGGAATCTAGTTTGGAATCCTCCAGAATCATCTGATTCAGCTCTTGGAAGAGACTAGGTCCTTCTGTGTACTCCTCGGTTTCCTTGACTATGTCATGTTTGTTGTCATCTTGACCTTTTTCCTACTCCAATCTGATAGAGATGTCATCCACCAGGACCTTCAGCTTATTTTTAGCCATCCTATTGGACCTCTAAACACTAGTCTATTCCACCCCCGTATCAACACTTGTGACCACCACAATATCCTCTTTAGAGTCTTTGGACGTAGATGCATCCTCATCATTATCCGTGGGAGGTTCCTCAACATGAAAGGTGATGCCCTTTTTTCCTTTTTTTGGTTCAGGGTTGGCTTTGACGAGTATTTTTCCCCTTTTCTTCGTGGGGGTATTCTTTAGTTCGCAAAGTCTGATGGCGAGCTTTGATTGGGACAAACCCACACCACCCTTCTTCTTTTTAGATGGAGGCTTTGGTTTGGATTCCTTAGGAGGTTGGTTGGCAGTGGGAGGGAGCTTCCTTTTAGCACCAATAAAGACATTTGGAGAGGGTTTTAAAGGGGATGGATTAGAAGGCTCGAGTTCCTCAATTTTGACAGCGAAAATGGGTTCTAGAGGGCATAGAGCAAGGTGCAAATGATAAAGGCAAAGAATAAACCCTTGATACAAGGGTAAAGGGGGTGGTTTATCAGGGTTCTTGTTGCGAGCTCCATAGTTTCCTTAACCAAGATTTCAAGGGATGAAAGCAGGAAGGAAAACTAATAAGCATCCTATGGTGGAAGTGATTTAGCAATAGTAAATGATAGAAATAAAAGACTTTAAATTGACCTTCTAAAGTGATATATTTCATTGTTATTGTATACATCTAAAAATGGTCACAGTTAATCAAGCTTGTTAATTAATTAAATATGAATTATTTAATTAATCTTCTAAAGTCATCTACATATAAATAAATTTAATTATTTATTTATATCGTTCACTTTTATAATTCTTCTACCTTAATTAAATAAATAAGTTTATTTAATTATTACCATCTTTCATCTTCCTCTTAATTAAATTAAATAAATTTTATATTTTGTTTAAATTAATTATCATATTATTCATTATTTGAATGTTTAAATTCAAATAATGGAATATTCCTCCAAACACCTTCATCTCACAGTTAAATTAAATATTATAAATATTTTGATTTAACACATTTTCTCACTCCACACATAATTAAATATTTTTAATATTTAATTACCTTCCATTTTCATCTCTCACACATAATTAAATATTAATTATTTAATTATGAAAACTTCTAAATTCATTGTCACATGTAATTAAATAAATTTATTTATTTAATTATGGGAATTATCTTCAACTACAAAACCAACTCATAACTAAAGATGACAAATGGAAAGTTGCCTCTATTTTTGAGCGAAAGGTTTTGTGGGAAGGAAACATCTTCCATTATTCTCTCAACCTTCCATCTTTCTCTCAACTTCCAAAATCTCTCACCATTCATCTTAACAAGCTTGATTTCAACCATTGATCACACCATCCAATCAGAATCTTTCGAAAACTCTATAAATACCCCTATGAATCCAAGCATTGGTTACACACACACGCATTAGAGATAGGCAATTAGCATTTTAGGATTGTCATTATCAGCTTTAGCATTCACAATTTCATATTTTTTACATTCTAGCAATCATGTTTAGTTTAAGCATGTTAATCATATCTTAGCATAGCATGCATTCATCTTCAATCTTGTTCTATACAAAGACCGTTTGTTGAGCCTGGCATACAATCTAAGAGCAAGCTAGAATCAACAAAAACATTGGAGATAGAGGACAATGGGGCGTTATTGAAGAAACTATTGTTTTAAGAGTTTGTTTATCTTTTAATTAGTTTTCTTCAATATAATGTCTCATTGGTGTGTTTTGATTTGTTTTTAATCTACATTTATTGTACACTTAAAATCGATCACACATTTTTGGCGTCCACCATGGGGCATTTGCCCCATTTTTGACATCTACTTGTAAGTTTTTTGACAGGATTTCGCATTATGGAGTTTGGCTTTCCAAAAAAATTCACGTTTTAGCTCATCCGTGGGTTATTTTAGCACATCCAAGACTTCTTTCAACACTTCTGTAGGTCTTTCGGCACATTCAGGAACTATTTCAACGCATCTGACAATTACTTTAGTGCATCTAGGGAACATAATAGCACATGCATTTAGCTCACTTCATCAAAATTATCAAAGCATTTTTAGATTAGTGCATTTAGGATTTCTTTTAGCGCATTTAAGGTTTTTTGCAATGCTTATGATGTCTGTTTTAGCGCATTAATTGTTTGTTTTAGTGCATATGTATGATCTTTTAGCACATGTAGGTTGTAACTAAACAAGGTTCTGAGTCTGACACCTTCCGCAGACAGGACATTTTCTGGCTTAAAAAGAACCAATCTAGGATAGTCACATCTGGCTTAAAAAGAACCAATCTAGGATAGTCACATCTGGTTTTAAAAAGAAGCAACCCTAGGATAGACATGGATTAAAATGAAGCAATCTAGGATAGTCGCCACATAATGATTTTTGCAGTTAAAATGAACAACTTGTTTTTGTGAAGAAATTATCTTCACATAGTTTAGATCATTGTGATTTGGGCTCTAAAAAGAATGTTGTTTTCTTTGTATGTGGCAATAGGCGTATGCTCTCCCCTTAATTGGGTGACCGAAATGCAAGACTTTCCTTTTCAATTTTTGCAATTTTAATGCTTTATTACATTTTTTAGAGGCTGCTCTTGTGGAAAAAAGTACTCACCCAAGAGGAACGACCTAAGTGGGAACAACTAAAGCCAAGTTTTCCAACCCACTATAATCAAAAGCAAATTTGGGGAAAGTACACAATTCGAAGGTAGTGTGCAAGATAACCATCCCCAAATCCTTTGTTCTAAAGGTTGGGAGGTCTCCTGAGGGAGTATATCATTTTCTGCACTAAACAGAAAACCTTACTATGAAACTTAGTGTAGAAGCCAACCGTGTCAGTTTCTGAACATCCTAATAATCATAGTGCAAGGGGAGGGAAGAATCTTCCCCCATGACACACCATATAATTGCCATGGATTGTTTTCTCAAGGGATCAAGAAATCTAACCTTGAGTACACACCTAGAAAAGACAAAAACACGGGCGCCCTCTAGGGGGTGACATGACTGTGTGAGTCGACGCAATTCTAAGATGTGGGCTATGATTATTATGATGACCCTTTTGACAATTAAGAGTGAGTCTATCTGAAGTGTTTGTTTTGTTCAATACCCATGAAAATCTCAAGAACATACACTCATTGTTTAGATTCTAGAACTTTAAGAACAATTGTCTTCCTATTGCATGCTTTCTTTTCAAAACATTAATTCAGATAAGATCATCCAACAAACACAAGAAGTTGACAAATCAAGCCGTGGCATTTATGTTAAGGGATTGGAAATCAACAATAGAGAAAATCTTGGAAACATTAGGCTTTTGCAAATTCCTTATTTTCTCAAACTAAGATCAAAACATCACAAAGTGCATCATCACATCCATTTCTGATTTCTAGTTTAATTCCCATAACAGGATCATCATCCTTCAATCTAGGGAATCACAAACTAAAAATTAGAAATTCCTTAATCATATCAATAGAATCCATCATTTTATTTTGATTAAGGTATCCAACAAATTGTACTCTCCCATTTGTGATCAAAGTTCATAAAAATTTGGTATAAGCATATGCCTGTTGTCACAAGGTCCCAAAAACACAAAGAAGAAGATGAAAGAAGAGATCCACTTTACAACATGGGTGATAGGGAAGAAAATCCTTTTCATAGGTTTCGTACTGGGAATAGTTCAAATGATGAAATAACCGATGAAATGATTCAAGAAGTTGAACAAGATCCACAGTTTCACATAATTTTGGACAAGATCTTAGAGTGAAATAAAGAAGGATACTTTCTTTTATTGGAAAACCAAGGTGCCAAATTGCCCTTTGACTATGATATGGAGAAAATTAAGGAAGATCCTAAAAAGACTGAAACTCCCTTAAATGATCTTAGTACTCTTACCCAACAAATAAGAGCACTCCAAAGGAAAATCAAGGAAATACAATGGGGCACAACTAAGAAGTCCTTTGACAGAAATATGAATGTAACCTATTCTCCTCCAAAAACAACATCATCCAAATTCAATGTTTTTGAATTTTTGCAAAGGTTAAATGAGAAGCCCAAATCTAAGCCATCAAATAAAAATGACCAATCTTGTCATGTCATGCATTTATCTTCATCCCCCATAATTCAAAATGAACCTCATGATTCTTTCACCCAAGATAATGATTCCATTCAATCACCTTCTTCTATCATATCCTCTACATCCAATGATTCATTTCAATCTACACATCTCGATCAAAAAATTCTTTCCACTCCACCCCATGATACCAAAATTCTACAAAGCCTTCCCATCTTTGATCAAGATCCCATCTCTCAAGAACCATATGATGATCCCCTCCTTTCATTATTCACGCATGATAATCCTCTTCCATCTCAAGAACAAAATGTTCTTCCAAGTTCTCCATCCACCCCATTCAATGAATCCATACTCTCTTATGATTCCATCGCATCCCAGGAGCAGAACAATTCTTCCATCCTATCCAAATATTCCCTTCCATTTGATGATCAAGCTACTCCATCTCCTTCATCTAATGATTCTTTTCCTAGTCAAGATCAAAGTGTCCCATCATCCTCATGTCAAGAGCCTCTCACACCTCTTCAATCTATCCATGAACCCCACACCTATAAATTGGGATCCTCCACCTTTATCCACTCTAGTTTACTTCCAACACCTATCCTTTCATCTATATCATATCCTCCTCAAAATGGACTCGCATCTTGTTTCACAAACAATGCATATCCCATGGGTAAACGAATGTGCAAAATTATGAATTACAAAGGAAAAGGCTTAGGCCTTCATGAGCAAGGTATCATAGAACCCCTTTCTGTCCAAGCACATCCATATTCTCATGACCTTGGTTATACACCTCATGCTCAACCTAGGTATCCTAGTCCATCAAACTCTCCATCCATCCTAGGTCCATATCCTATTCCATCAAACACTCCATCTATCCTAGGTCCTTATCCTAGTTCATCAAACCTTCCATCTATCCTTGGTCCTTATCATCCCAACCCTAGCTCATCAACCCTTTCATCCATATTAGGGTCCCACATTTCTCCATCTCCTATTCTTCAAGAAAAACAAAGGCACACGTCCTTGATCCACTTTCAAAATTCTTCCTACATTAACTCATCCATCATACCTCCATATCGGTCATCTAAATACACTCCTCCCATTTCTTTTGGAAGCAATTTGGGTACCAAATGTCAAAAGCTTCAATATAAAAAATCCACATGTATCAAAGGATCAACATGTCTCCTCGAAGAGTCATGCAAAAATAAAAGAAAATTTGATCCATCAAAGCAAAAGAAATTTTCAAAAGGGCACAAAGGCCCATCAATTCAAAAAAGAAAATCTCAAAAGGCCACAAAGGCCCATCAATTCAAAAAGAAAATTTCAAAGACTACAAAGGTCCATAAATTAAAGACAAATCCCAAAGGCCACAAAGGCCCATATAAAGCAAATATCAAAAATCAAAAGTCATGTGGATTCCTAAAAGTCTCATAGCAATAAAAATAAAAAATTGGCATCCAAATTTCTAGTTTGCTTTTCCGGCCTCCCATCTCCAAAAATATCACCTTCCAAATCCATTTTTCCTCCATCACTCCATCGCCTTCAAGGTGTGTACAAAAGCATCTTGCCATCCTTTTCCATCTATCCATCACCTTCAAGCCTTCCAACATCCAATCCCCATTCTCCCTCCTTTAATTCAAAGCTTTGAATAAGGCCTATCCCTACTATGATGCCAAACATTTATAATTCTAATTCTCATTCCCATTCTCTATTAATAGGAACACATATTCGAGGGATAGTCTTGAAACTTCTGATGCTTAAACCTTCCCTCCATCCCCCTATCAAATATTATCTTTCATATCCATATCCCTATCCATACTATCTTCCATTTTCCTTATCATTCATGGTCATTATCCCCATTTTCATCTTTTGATCTTGACAAAGCATATGATCTTCCTTTGAAAATCATGCATCTTATCCTCTATTCACTTCCATCCAAAAAACATCAAAATCCAAAAAAAAAACAAAAAACATCAAAATCCAAAAAAGTCAAAATATTTCCAAAATCCAAAACAAATTCAATAAATCGTATGTTTTCATCAATAAAATGGTCATGTCTCGTCCTAGATTGAGGGAAAAATCTTGAACTCACTAGGGGCAACTTGTTTTGAGCTTAAATCAACAGACAAGCAATAGCAAGACAACCTAGTGAAGACATCAATCATCCTAAACATCAAGCTGAACATAAATCATAATCAATCAAACAACTGACCATCCAAATCAACATCAAAAACAAAACAAATTAACTCTCATTGGATGATCTCTTTTGAATCATGGTTTGATCAGTTTAACACTTATGTTCAATTTTTTTATCTTGATTGTTATGATTTCTCTGGAGTATCTCGATGGTGTCTAGAACTAGAAGGGCTAGGAAGGAGAATGATATTCTTTTTTTTCTCTTTGTGAGTTAATCAATATTACTATGCAAATTGTCACAAGACATGCTCTATAAAGTATTATTGATGACATTTCAAATTTTCATAGGAAAATGATTAATTCTTGCTTGTTTACACAAGTGATACTCAGGTCATCTCTGTCTCATTATACCTAGATGCTTGTGCTATCGTTCACTATCAAATTTCAACATAAGTTGTATGGAAGTTGTACTCAGGTCATCATGGTCTACATTACACCATTGATTCTTGTACTAACTTTCAACATATCAAAAGGCTCAATGATGATAAATAAGCATAAAGTTGGCTCACAGAATGACAATGGTGTGTAGTTCATTTTGCATAGTTAAAATCTACATGGTTAATATAGATGACATCCATATTAGTTTGTGCATGAGAATTATCATATCCATCACATCTCATCTGCATTATCTCAATCAATTCATCTAATCCTTTCTTCCAATCTCATCTAATCAATCCATTCAATCTAGCAAAAATCATTTAATCATACCTTTGATCTTGTTCCTAACTTTACTGCAAGCCTTGATCATTACCATCATCATCAGGATGTATCCTTCCCTATCCTTGTGTTGTTTCAGGATGTATCCTTCCCTCCTCAAAAACACTCTCATCATCATCATTGGGATGTATCCTTCCCTATCCTTGTGTTGTTTTGGGATGTATCCTTCCCTTATCAACAACACTCTCATCATCATCATCATTGGGATGCATCCTTCCCTCATCAACAACACTATCATCATCATCATCATCAATCCATCTTGGCTTGTAGTTTGACTAGGGCAACATCATATTTATTTTTGAATCCATTTATGCTTTCTTTCTTCTCAATTTATCTTCACAATCTCCTATCGCTTATCATTCTCTCTTGTCCATCATTTTGCATCATCTTCCTCATCTTTCCTTTCATCTAATTGATCCATCATCTATCAACCTATCATTGATCCTCACCTATCATGAGGCAAATCATCATCATCCTATCACTGACTCTCACATATCATGAGATCAATTATCAAAATTGCCATCATCATCATTTCATATCAATCTTTCAATAGCGGTTTTTATCAAATCATCTTTATCGGCTGATGAATCAGACATCAAATCAATGTAAATTTTTAAAAATCATCAAAAATTTCCAAAAAAAAAAAATTTAAAAAATTCAAAATTTTATCCGATTCATCACCTGAGGGGGCATATAGGATCATCAATCAATTTTTCAAAGTCAGGGGAAATTTTTCGTTATCTGAATTTTTCTTTGAAGCAATGCATAAAACACATCACTTCAAAAGGGGGCAAAATTTATACATCTAAAAATGGTCACAGTTAATCAAGCTTGTTAATTAATTAAATATGAATTATTTAATTAATCTTCTAAAGTCATCTACATATAAATAAATTTAATTATTTATTTATATCGTTCACTTTCTAATTCTTCTAATTTAATTAAATAAATAATTATTAACATCTTTCATATTCCTCTTAATTAATTAAATATATTTTATAATTTATTTATATTAATTATCATAAGTTTGAATTTTAAATTCAAATGATATTCTTTTAAATTCCTTATTCACATCTAATTAAATATTCTAAATATTTAATTAGAAACTTTCTTCACTTCATATTTAATTAAATATTTTATATATTTAATTGAACGCTTTTCTATCATCTTCTCACACATAATTAAATATTAAATATTTAATTATGGAAACTTCTAAATTCATTGTCACATGTAATTAAATAAATTCATTTATTTTATTGTGGGATTTATCTTCAACTACAAAACCAACTCATAACTAAAGATGACAAACGGCAAGTTGCCTCTATTTGTGAGTGAAAGGTTTTGTGGGAAGGAAACATCTTCCATTATTCTCTCAACCTTCCATCTTTTTCTCAACTTCCAGAATCTCTCACCGTTCATCTTGATAGGCTTATTTTCAACCTTTGATCTTTGCCAACTAGATTCTTTCCTCCAAAAACCTATAAATATAGCCTCTTTGTGAGTTGAAAATGATCCTATATTTTGTGAATTTACTATAGTTGCATTCTAATCAGCATTTAGCAATCTTTTCAGGCATTTTTTTTTCAAGTTCATAGCATCTTAGTTTTCACATCATAGCTTAAATCATTTAGCAAATAGACATGCATTTTGCATAATCTCATTCTCTGAAGTTGTCATTCTAACAAGCTATTGCTTACACCAAGTGAGGGTCAGTACTTGCAATGAATTCTTGGAGATAGAGCACAATAAGACGCTTTCAAAGAAGCTATTGTTTTAAGAGTTTGATTTACTTTTCAATTAGTTTCCTTTGATTTAATGTCTTATTGGTGTGTTTTTTTATATTTATTTAGTTAGGTCACATATTCATGACACACACTATCAATAACTTGAAGCCAAACAAGAGATGAACTCCACATTTTAGCTTCAAAATTTGTAGAGAATGCTAAGAGAATAAGAGTTACCCTATTACAATTAAGATTAGGAAAACTACTAATTTACATGCCCATGAGATAAACCTTGCTCTCCACCCAACTGTAATGGCATCATGAAGCCTCATGGGCTCTAGCCATACCCTTGAGCAAGCACTAAAAGATTACCAAATTATCTTGGTAAGGAAGCTACAACTAACTTATTCAATAATACAAATACATCAATTTTCAAAGAACCATTTTAATTCAAGAACTTGTGCATCACTTATTTTATCAACTAAAAGAAATAGAGGAAATAGGACTTAGCTTTCTCCATGTTGCTCTATTTGAATCCTTCACTCTTCCCTTTTTCTCCATAGCTCTCAAGATTTCCTCTCCAATTCCAAGTATGAAAACAACCCCCCAAAAAAATGCACTCTTCAAACTCTCATAAAATGACTAAGTTCTCCAAAGGGAGAAGTTGGTAACACCTCACTCATTTTTCCTCTCCAAAATATATAGAAGTTTCAACTTGTAAATTTTAGGTGGGGAGGTATGAAGTGTACCTACCTCCATCAATGAGAGTCTTTTCCTTATTAAAGAGAAAACATGCACTTGGACAACTCCTCCATCTTTTCATCTCATCCTCTCCTCAAAACTCATCACTCTCCATTATGAATAGTTTTTAGAGGTCAAATCATGTCCTTGGGGAACTATTATATGCCCACTTGACCCCTACCACTATGGTATAGACCCTAGGGGGTTTCCTTTTGCATCCCAACCAAGGAAATTGACCAATAACCCTCTTTAAAGACCCACTTAAAGTTCCCTCCGAATTTCATACTTGGGTAAAAGGGTTTCTAAACCTAAACCCCAACTTACATCTCTCATGACACACAATTAAATTCCCTTTCAACCCAAAATAATAAATACAATAACTCTATTTCCTTCTAAGCTCCCAAAATAAGGAAAACAAATGCATAACCACAAGAGGATTCCTTTCAATTTTTCCGCATTGGCTTTCCCTTCTCGTATTGGCACCCTTTCTTTCCTGCACATTACCAATGAAATCATAAGCATCAATCACATATCACATAAATTTGGTAGTTTAAATAAGGTTTAATTCTACAACAATTTCATTAAAATTCCAATTCGTATTCATATTTTACAAGTGCCTAATACCTTCATGGAAATGATAATAAAACATGTCAAAATGAAATACAAGCACATTGTCACACTATGCATCATATGAAATGTATCTAAGCATCAATTTAGGATAATATACAACAAAAATTAAGATTCTATTATCCACATGTGAAGCGAGGTCTTACATTTGGCTTTTGTTAATGCCATGCAATTCACAATGAAGATGTGAATTTCCATATCAATCAATTATTTGCTAGCACCTGTCTACATGTCAGATAGGGTAGAGTTGGATGGAACACTCACTGTCCCATGCTCTGGGTCTCACCTTGGAAAAACCCTTAGTGTCACTCTCCACCTTCTTAACTTATAGGCCCTAATGCTTGTTAGGCACCCCTCATTCTCCTGGCCAACCCTACTATCATCTCTATTTCCCTAACCAAGCCAATCTTGGTACTCTCTTTGTCATTCTCTCCTTAGACCTTAATCTTCCTAAAGGCTAGCTAAACCTCCAACCTTCACTAATTTGTTGCAGGGGTGTGTGATGTCTTCCATTACTTCAAGACCATCCCTCTAGGGTTCTTGATCAACCACCAATCACCATTTCTCCATCGCTCTTACCAAACCCTCTTCTAGGGTTTAAAAAGGGATACTAGCCCTTGAGCCCCAATTAGGCCTCCTAACCCGAGAAAAGTGGAAATCACTCCAAAACCCTCCAAATGACCTGGGTTATTTTCTTGGGGTTTGTGTTTCCTATGGCCACACCTTGAATATTTTTGGGGTTTGGAGCCTGTACTGTCCATACTCTGCCCTTACCATGATCTTAACACTTTTAGGCTTATTTTAAGCCAAATTCTAACCTTTTGTTTGAACAGTCAGTTCATTCTTCCTCCATGTGGTCTGCAAAGGCTCCATCCTTCTTTCCAAGCCTCTGCAAGGCTTCCTACATCCACCACACACCTAGGTTTGCCAGGGAATTGACACCCCTGCAACTTTATTGCTTTGCACTCTTTGACTATCCTAACCGGGCACTGCCAAGCTTGCCTAGGAACAGTCTTTTGCCTTAGTTCTCTGACTCCTAAGGACTCCTAGACCTATACTATTTATAGGCATGGAGCTTAGCCTCAACTCCCACAAACTATACAATAGGTATAGTGGAAGACAGAGGTCTAAGACTCCATGATTGTCAATTTGCCAGACTAATCAGAAATGAAAAGAAACAAAACTAACTAAGTACAAAGCTAGAAAACAATGAAACAATCTAACTACTGACCACACAAAGCTTGTAAAGTAATTATCACATGTGCCACACACAGTTTAGTGCCTGGAACCCTCCATTAACACACTAATAAGAACAAAAACCAAAAAATTACAAGAATTTCATTGCTTTTCCATATGAAATATAAACTCCAAATGATACAAAGCTTTTTCCAACCCCCATTCTAGGTCGAGGGCCACCTTTTAAAGGTTCTCAAAGTGGTTACCTCTCCCCTTGGTCAGACTTAACTACCACAACATGTCAAAATTGCACAAATACAACATTTTGGGCTTTATTTCTAACTCCTAGTGAATCCTAGTGAAACAAGTTGAGAAACTCATCCATTCAACCATAAGGTACTGATCAACCTTCCTCCTAACTTGTTCTAACACCTCTTAAAACAAAACTAAATGTTCAACATGACCTTAAAGTATTAAAAACACAAAATTTCATCCTAGGCTTCCAAATTTGCCTAGTGCTACCTCATGCTTCCTAGGTGCTCCTGCACCTTTCTCCCCCTCTCTGCCCAAACACTAAGGAATGGAAGGAGAGACCAATGACAGGTCAATGCCAAACTTCTTGAATTGATCTTCTTGTACCCATGTGGTTTCTGATTCATGCTTGTTCTTCCACTTGATAAGGTGCTCCATGTACACCTTAAGTCTTGTAGCCTTCTTCACTCTTGACTCCAAGATCTTCTCTACCTGAGACTTGTCTTGATTAGGTAAGGATACATTATTGATTCCCTTGAAGATCTCCTTACTATTCTGATCCACATCACTGACTGATCCCTTGTACTTGATCAAGTCAGCTATATTGAAAACTGGTGAGATTCCTTGATCGGTAGGTAACTCCACCAGGTTGTATGCATTCTTACCATACTTGGCCAATATCTTGCAGGGTCCTACTCTTTTCATTTGCAACTTGTTTGACATTCCCTTCTGCAACCTTGACTTGTTAAGGTGGACCATAACATAGTCTCCTACTACAAATTGTACATCCTTCCTTGAAAAGTCTACTTTCTCCTTCAACTTTTGTGTAGCCTTAGTGACTATCTTCTTCACCTACTCCTGAATCTCCTTCATGGTCTAACTGAAGTCCTCTACATGTCCACTTGTTTGTTCCATAGCTCCAAGATCTCTGAGCTCACATATGCCTCTTGGGTGCATCCCATACACAATCTCAAAAGAACTTTTCCCTGTGGTCCGGTTCACACTATCATTGTAAGCATACTCAGCTTGTGAGATAACCATATCCCATGTTTTTCCATACTCCTTAGTTAGGCACCTTAGAAGGTTACCTAGCACCCTGTTAACCAACTCTGTTTGACCATCAGTCTAAGGATGGTAAGCTGATCCAAATGATAAATTGGTACCTAATCTACTCCATAGAGTCTTCCAAAAGTGACTCATGAACTTCACATCCCTATCTGAAACAATGCTCAAAGGAAATCCATGGATCCTTACAACTTCCTTGAAGAAGAGATGAGCTATGTAACTAGCATCATGAGTAGTTTTGCAAGGGATAAAATGACTCATTTTGCTAAATCTATCTACCACTACATAGACACTGTCAAAACCAGTCTTGGTCGTAGGAAGGCCTACCAAAAAATCGATGCTTACACACTCCCATGGTCTGTTAGGAATGGGTAGGGGTTGATATAGACCAGCATTACTAGCTCCTCCCTTAGCTTTCATACACACAACACATTGTTCCACATACTTCCTAACATCTCTTACCAACTTAGGATAGTAATAGAATCTTTGCACTAGTTCTAAAGTCTTGTTGATGCCAAAATGTCCACTAAGACTGCCATTATGCTTTTCTTGAATCATATTTTCCCTGATTAACCCTCTTTAAACAATAACCCACTTTGCAAAGTATACTCTGAGTATTGGCTATGGAAAGGGTTCTCAAAGTTATAACATACCTTATAGACCTCTGAAAAATCTTCATCTTCCCCATAGAGATCTTTAAAACTGTCAATCCCTATGCTCTTCACTTGTATCTCCTATATTGTCAACAACCTCCTGCTCAATGCATCGGCTACTTTGTTTAGCTATCCCTTCTTGTGCTTGATGGTGAAGGTAAAAGCTTGGATGTATTGCATCCACTTCAAATTCCTATTACTCAACTTCTCTTGAGTGTTGATAAAGCTAAGTGCCTGATTGTCAGTAAAAACTACAAACTCCTTGGGTAGAAGGTAATGCCTCCACTTCCTAAGTGACTGAACCAAAGCATAAAGTTCTAAGTCATAGGTTGAATACTTCTTCTTAGCTTCATTGAGATTCTCACTAAAGAAGGCTACAGGTCTGCCCTCTTGACTTAACACTCCTCCTACTGCCACTCCACTTGCATCACATTCAATAGTGAACAATTTGTCAAAACTAGGTAACAAAAGAATAGGTTGAGTTGCCACTTCTTGTTTCAGTTTCTCAAACCCTTTCTCAGCTTCTTGAGTCCTCTTAAACCTATTTTTTAAACCTCCCTTGATTGTATCTAGGACTGGTGCACATATACTACTAAAGTTCCTTATGAATTTTCTATAAAATTGGGCTAATCCATGAAAACTTCTTACCTCTATCCCTGTGGTTGGTGTAGGCCAGTTTAGGATAGTTTCCTCCTTGCTTGGATCCATCTTCAATGATCCTTTGGACACTACAAAACCTATTATACAAGATCTTGCTTAAATAACTCACACTTCTCTAGATTGATTGCCGACTTCTCCTCTTGCAACCTTCTAAGAACCAACTCCACATGTTTTAAATGTTCTTCTGCTGTCTTACTAAATATGACGATGTCATCAAGATACACTACCACAAATATCCCTGTAAAGTCTTTAAGCACTTCATTCATGAGCCTCATGAATGTGCTAGGGGCATTAGAGAGGCCAAATGGCATAACTCTCCACTCATATAACCCATCATTTGTCTTAAATGTTGTCTTCGACTCATCTCCATCCTTGATTCTGATCTAATGGTATCCACTCTTGAGATCCAACTTGGTGAAGTACTGAGCTCCTCCAAGATAATCCATCAAGTCTTCAATCCTAGGGATAGGGAACCTATATCTGATTGTAATTTTGTTTATAGCTCTAGAGTCAGTGCAGATTCTCCACTTACCTCCTTTCTTGGTTGCTAAAACCACTGGTACTGCACATGGGCTGATGCTCTTTTGAATCAATCCTTGATCCAATAGCTCTTGCACTTGCCTAGCTACCTCTAGATTCTGATCTGGTGTAAGCTTATAAGCTGCTTTGTTAGGAAATGAGGCTCCAGGTATGAAGTCAATTTGATGACTTATGGCTCTCTTAGGTGGTAGAGTTGCAGGTGCACCATCACTTACAATGTCCTTGAACTATTCCAACAACTTTAGGACTGCTCCGGGTATGACTATCTTTTCAGCCTTGTCTTCTTCTTTAGGTTGTAACATAACCACATATCCTTCACCCCCTTGATGTAGGTTGTTAAGGAAATCCTTCCCACTACTCAACATGATGCTTGGTGTCTTTGACTATCCTTCTTCTTCTTTTGATAGTGACTGCAACTTGAAAGTCTTCCCATCCTTCTTGAATGAGATGGTGATCTCTTTCCCATCATGTATGGCACCTCTGTCATATTGCCATGGTCTGCCCAATAGTAGATGGTAGGCATCCATGGGTAAAACATCACAAACTAACTTATCCTTGTACCCTCCAATGGAAAACTCCACCGTTACTTGCTCATTCACTAGAACACTCTGTCCTTTATTTAGCCATGTGACCTTGTAGGGGTTAGTGTGGGGTACCTTCTCCAATTTTAGTTTCGTTACTACCTCCTCTGAGATAATATTGTCTGATGAACCTAAATCTACTATGACCTTGCATACTTTACCAAGTATCTTGCACCTTACTCTAAATAGAGCTCTCCTTTGTTTTGGTTCTTCCTTGACCGGTTGTTTGATCAAAACTCTACTGAACATCAGATTCTCTCCTACTTCTTATTCAATGTGACTGACCTTAGATGACTTAGGACTTATGGTGTCCTCTTGTACATAAGCCACTCTCTTCTCATTTCTTGATGAAGATGCTTTGTCCGGGCACCTATAAGCTGGATGTCCAGCTTGACCACAATGGTAGCATTTCATGTTTGCAAAGTATGAATTGCTCTTGCCTGCTCCTCTTCCTCTATTTGAACCTCCTTGAGGTCCTCTACCTCTGTTATACCATCCTCTAGAAGGTGTTTCATTTCCATGATCTGTGGATTTAAACTCTCCTTGATTTCTTTGGTCATTGCCTCTACCTTGGTAGCCACCTCGCTGCCCTCTTTGATCTCTTTGATCTCTGCCTTTTCCTCTGCCCTTAGAAGCCTGTCTTGTTTCCTCTTGCTTCTTTCCTCAATCTTTATGGCCAATTGATAGCATTGGTGTACTGTCTTGGGACTTAGAAGAGCCATCTCCTCTTGAATGTTCCATTTCAAGCCATTAAGATACCTAGCCACCTTGAGACTCTCATCTTCTGTCACATTAGACCTCATGCAAAGTTTTTGAAACTCCTCAGTGTAAGTGTTTACATCTTGGTATTTTTTCCTTAGGCTTTGTCTCTTCTTATGTAATTGAATCTCATAGTCATCTGGCATGTATGCTTCTTTTACTTTGGCAACCATTCCCTTCCAAGTAGAGATAGGTTGCTTACCTTCTTTTTCCCTCTCTGTCTAAATGAACTTCCACCATGTCAAGGTAGAACCTCTTAGTCTTGATTTGTCCACCTTCACCTTTTGTGCCTTAGTGACTCCATCACATTCAAAATGGTTTTCCATTCCCTCTATCCAGTCCATGACTAGATCAGCTTCCATTTTTCCACTAAATAATGGTATGCCTTCAAGTGCTTTTCCACTCAAGGCCTTCAATGCCTTCAAGAAAGGCTCTTCTTTTAGGACAGGGTCAGGTTCAAGGGTCTTTTCTTCCTCTGCAACCTCTTCCTCCTTTGGTATCCTTCCCTCAAATTTCACACTCCTCACTGCTTGTTCAAGTTGGGCTATTCTTTCCCTCAACGGCCTATTATCTTCCTCCTGCTCTTCAACCATCTTAGCCAATTCTACATTTGTCACCATGACGGTAGAATCACTGGACTCAATCTCTGACATATATTATTCTATCCCAAATCTTTAACTTGCTCTGATACCAATATGATAGGGTAGGGTTGGATGGAACACTCATTGTCCCATGCTCTGGGTCTCACCTTGGCAAAACCCTTGGTGTCACTCTCCACCTCCTTAACCTATAGGCCCTAATGCTTGTTAGGCACCCCTAGTTCTCCTAGCCAACCCTACTATCATCTCCATTTCCCTAACCAAGCTAATCTTGGTACTCTCTTTGTCATTCTCTCCTTAGCCCTTAATCTTCCTAAAGGCTAGCTAAACCTCCAACCTTCACTAATTCATTGCAGGGGTGTGTGATGTCTTCCATTACTTCAAGACCATCCCTCTAGATTTCTTGATCAACCACCAATCACCATTTCTCCATCACTCTTACCAAACCCTCTTCCAGGGTTTAAAAAGGGCTACTAGCCCTTGAGCCCCAATTAGGCCTCCTAACCCGAGAAAAGTGGAAATCACTCCAAAACCCTCCAAATGACCTAGGTTCTTTTCTTGGGGTTTGTGTTTCCTATGGCCACACCTTGAATATTTTTGGGGTTTGGAGCCTGTACTATTCATACTCTGCCCTTACCATGATCTTATCACTTTTAGGCTTATTTTAAGCCAAATTCTAACCTTTTGTTTGAACAGTCAGTTCATTCTTCCTCCATGCAGTCTGCCAGGCCTCCATCCTTCTTTCCAAGCCTCTACAAGGCTTCCTGCATCCACCACACACTTGGGTTCGCAAGGGAATTGACACCCCTACAACTTTAGTGCTTTGCACTCTTTGACTGTCCTAACTGGGCACTACCACAATAGGCCAAAATAGGCCAAAATTGCACAAATGCAACATTTTGGGCTTTATTTCTAACTCCTAGTGAAACAAGTTGAGAAACTCATCCATTCAACCATGAGCTACTGATCAACCTTCCTCCTAACTTGTTCTAACACCTCTTAACACAAAACTAAATGGTCAACATCACCTTAAAGTATTAAAAACACAAAATTTCATCCTAAGCTTCCAAATTTTCCTAGTGCTACCTCATGCTTCCTAGGTGCTCCTGAACCAATGTCACTATTCCTTCTTGTCACCTTTCTCTTTATCTGGTCCCACCATACACTACATACATTGTATTATCTTCTTCTCTCGATCTCCACTGTTTCTCACTATCTAGCGGGGCTTAGTCAGGGACCCACCATACTTGCAATGGACTAGCAAGGAGGTCGTTAGATCTTCAAGCCTCAACCATAGCCATTGATCTCGTTGAGGAAAAATATTTACTTCGTGGCTTAGGAAATATTGTGGACATTGAATATTTGTTGAGCTAGTAAACACTAGGAAAGAGGGTCAATCACCAATGAAATAGAAATTTTGATGAAGGCCATGACTAATAAACATAGGGTTTATCTACAAAAACCCTAAACCTATCTAAGAGAAAACATAAAACCAATTTGAGCTCAAGCTTTATCATCCAACTATACCATTTACACCATTGAGCATCTCTCAATAAACCCATATCAGATGAATTGATCTCTACCAACCAAAAGCCACCATTCTAGTGCCATGACATCATGCAGCAATGAAAACAATGCAACTTTGTGATCAATTATGCAACAATTGCAACATCACCTTTTGAAATCAATGGAAATAATATGCTAACAATCTCCCCCTTTTCATTGATGGAAAAATAAAATTCTTTGTACCAATTGAGACCAATTTAAAAATTCATTTTCCGTACAAACACAAACATAGCAGCTCCCCATAGGACATAACTTTGCATGATAATTTGCACCAATTTCTCCCTCTTTGACATCAATGGCAAAGGGAGACAACATGGTTCTCCCCTTTTGACAAAAAAGAGATTCACAAACTTGCAACCATCAAGTCATTAGAAATTTGTAAAACCATGTCTACCTGACTTGATCCATTCCTCCATTATAGGGACAAATAAAATAATAGTGAAGATCCCCCCTAGATCTATGACCAATCACTAATATTTAGTGATATGAGGTGGGAGAAATTACTTCCTATTTCTACCTCAAGTATTCAAATTTTTCCTTGGGAAGAGGCTTGGTGAATATGTCAACAACTTGCTCTTTAATGGGTACATAGTTCATGTTGACTTCCATTTTTGTAACTTTTTCTCTAATGAAGTGATACTTAAAGGATGTGTGCTTTGTTCTAGAGTGCATCACTAGATTCTTGGATATGTTTATTACACTTGAATTATCACAAAGAAGTGAGATAGGGTAATTGTACTCAACCTTAATGTCTTTGAGTGTTTGTTTCATCCATAGAATCTGAGTACAACCTGCTACTACTGCTACATATTATACTTCTATTGTGGGTAGAGTGATTGATTCTTGATTTTTGCTCATCTAGGAAACCAATCTATTTCCCAAAAAGAACACTCCTCCACTTGTTCTTTTTCTATCATCATCATGTTCAACCCAATCAACATCTGTGTATGTTATCAAAGTGAAATCCTTATACCACAACCCATAGTCAACATTTTTTTTAATATATCTAAAGATTATTTTCACTACATTAACATGTGACTCCTTTGGTGCAACCTAAAATCTTGCTACCATACATACTGCTTGCATTATTTCTGGCCTTGACATAGTTAAGTATAGTAAGCTTCCAATCATTGACCTATACATTTTCTTATTTGCATCTGGTGTTTAATCTGATTTACTTAACTTACAACCAGTTATCATGTAGGTACTAACAAGTATGTTGTCTTCCATCCCAAATTTCTTAAGAATTTTCTTAGCATACATAGTTTGAGATATAAATATCCCATCATTAGTTTGTGCAATTTGTAAACCAAGGAAAGATGACAACTCTCCTAGCATTGACATCTCAAATTCATATTGCAAGTGGGTAGGAAACACTTTACACAAGTTATCATTGTTGCCACCAAATATGATTTCATCCACATATACAACAATAATCATGTGATCACCTTCAAATTTGAAAAATAAATTGTTTTATGCACACCCTTTCTTGAATCCTTGTTGTTGAAGGTACTAGTCTAGCTTTGAATACCATGATCTAGGTGCTTGTTTTAGACCATACAAGACTTTTCTCAATCTACACACATAATTATCGTCTTTTGATAGTCGAAACCCTTTTAGTTTCTCAATGTAGACTTCCTCTTCAAGGTTTCCATTTAAAAATGCAGATTTGACATCCATTTGATATACTTTAAATCCTTTATGAACATAAAATGCAAGAAACATTCTTATTGCTTCTAATCTTGCAAATGGTGTAAATGTTTTTCAAATTCAATGCCCTCAACTTGTGCATAACCTGTAAAAGCTAGTCTTGATTTGTTTCTTACCATGGCTCCATCTTCATTTTGCTTGCTTCTAAACACCCATTTAATGACAATTATTTTTTTTCTTGTGGGTCTAGGAGCCAATTCCCATGTCTTGTTCTTCTCAATCTGATTTGACTCTTCTTCCATGGGCTTTATCCAACTTTCATTTTTCCTGGCCTCAATGTTTCTCTTTGGTTTGATTTGTGATAGGAGAGAAAAATTTACATGTTCCTTGTTTCTTGCTAGTCTTCTTCTTGTTTGAACACCTTCATTTTTATCACCAATAATTTGATCCATAGGGTGATCTTTTTGCACATATTTTGTAGGTGCTTTTCCATTCTCTTCTTCTTCTTCTTCTTCATTTTTTGCATTGTCCTCTATATCTGATTCATCTTCAAGGTTATTCTTATCAAATTTGATATGCTTTATACTCTCATCAATCTTGAAATTGATTATTTCAACAATTTTATTTAGCCTCTTATTATAGTATTTGTAAGAATTGTTTTGGGTGGAATATCCAAGAAATATTCCTTCATCACTTCTAGAGTCAAAGCTTCCCAACTTTTCATATTCTCTCTTGATATAGAATTTACTACCAAACACTTTGAAATACTTAACAAATGCAGGCCTACCATACCACGAATCATGGGGAGTAGTATCACTATGTGCTCTTATTTGAACTCTATTCAAAATGTAGACTATTGTATGAACTACCTCTCTCTAAAATATATCTTCCAACTTGGCTTCATTTAGCATAGGTTTTTCCATATCCTTAACCACTTTGTTCTTTCTCTTTACCACTCCATTCTATTATGGAGTTCTTGGTGCAATGTATTGTCTCTTGATTCCATGTGCCTCACAATACTCAACAAATTCACCTGATGTGAATTTTCCTCCTCTATCAAATCTCAAGAATTTAATTCTTCTTCCCATCTCCTTCTCAACCATTTTTTTGAATATCTTGAATCTCTCAAATCCTTGGTTCTTTTCCTTCAGAAAGGTTACCTATGTCATTCTTGTATATTCATCAATTATTAGCATGAAGTATCTTTCACCTTTCAATCCTCTTGTCCTTGTTGATCTAGATATAAATCAGTATGGACTAATCATAAAGGCTTGGAGGTTGAATATTCTTTTGTTGGGAATTTTTCCTTTGTTTTTTTTCCTTGTTGATATTCTTTGCATACTGTATTTGTAGGCTTGGTTATCTTAGGAATGTATCTTACCAAACCTCTTGAACTTACTTTCACTAAATTATCAAAGTTTAAGTTCCCTAATCTTCGATGCCACAACCAACTCTCATCAGCTTGACCTATCAAACAAGTCTGATCTTTAACTTCAAAAAGATTGTAAAGATGGAATCAGTTCAAACTCCTTGTGCAATTGTTTTCTCATTATTCCTAATCTTATAACCATCTGAATCAAATGTGACTTTATAACTATTTTCACACATTTGACTTACATTTAGTAGATTTTGCTTGAATCCTTCAACATACAAGACATTTTTAGTGGGATTCTTACCATCTAAGGTCAATATGCCTTTCCCGCATATCTTTATTTTTGTATTTTCACCCAAACTAATAAATACTCCTTTAAATTTATTTTCTATGAACTTTATTTTGTCTCTTGTCATATTCTTGGAGTATCCACTATCTATCACCCATTAATTTTGCTTCTTTGTATGCAATGTGGTTTGAGCAATCATTGATTGTGTGAATTTTTTCTCTTTTTTCTTCCACACCTTCTTAGGCTTCATTTTCTCTTCCTTTCCTTTGATAACTTCTAACTCTTTGTTCATTTAGGAGGTGTGTCTTTCCTTTTCCCATTCTTGGCATTCATTCTAATAAACTTTGTTCTACAATTTTTTTCTATATGACCAAAGTTGTTATAGTTATAACATATTACATTCATATCAACTAAAGGAGAAAATGGATTTTTTCTTACAAAATTTATACTCCTTTTAGTAACTACTTTACATTCTCTAGCCCTATGAACAATTTGATTACATGTGTAATAATATCCATAAAAGTATGAAGAATACCTAGTCATAGCATTTCCTTGTACTGGATGAGATGGTCTTCTTTGCAATGACTTCCTTATATCTATTACTCTTGTAAATCCATCACCATTAGTTCTTGTTATGTTTTGTCTTTCCTTCTAGTGATTAGGAACTAATTAGATATTCTTCTTGTCTGCAACATGATTCTTTTGTTCACTAGTAGCCTTAACCTCAATAGATTTATTTTCTTCTTGAGATGCATTGTCTTTGAAGGCTTCTTTACCAAATGAACCAGACTTTCCTCCTACTCTATATCTCTTGTCTTATTTTTTAGAGTTTTCCATAAAGGTACTCTTACCTTTCTCAAGCCCTAGTCTAGATTTTTATTTGTTGAATGGTTTTTGGGTACTCAACAAAACATCAAGGATTTTTTACCCTCCTTTCAATTTCAAACCTCTCTCTATTTGTTCTCTGGCCTTTTCAACATATTTTCTCAAAGAAAAAAATTATTCCTCAAGCTTCATGTATCTATCAACCTTAGATTGAAGCTTAGATTTAACTAGTTCTTCTATTCTCTTTGTTTCCTCTAGTTGTAGCTTCAAACCTATCGCGTTTTGGGTAGATTCTTTTCAAGATCCTTGCTTAGTTTTATGACTCTTTTTGAGAAAAATTCTTTAGGTGTTTATTCTCCTTTTTCAAATTCTTAGTCTCATCTCTAAGGTCATCTATTTCATCTAGAGAGTTCTCCTTCTAGGTTAACTTCTCCTTTCTCTCCAAGACCTTTCACCTCAAGCCAACCTTTTGTTCTTCAAATTCTTTTTTCGTGAAAATATATTCATAATATTGTTCATCATCTGAACCACAATAGCTATATGATGCATCACTATCTTCTTTGATGTATAAAATCTTCTTCTTTTTTTTGAAAGCTTCTTCTCTTATGAAAATAGGGTTTCTTCATTTTACTATCTACTTTTTGTTCAAAGTTATCCTTCTTATTTTATTGAAACTTTACAGAAAATGACCTAATTTACCACAATCAAAGCATTTGAAGAGTAACTTACCTCTATATTTTTTGGATCCTCTCCTTAGTATTATAATGATGTTTTCCTCTTCCCCATTAGTTTATTCATGCCCGAATGAATTTTCTTCTACCTTGCATTTCTTAGATGCTTCATCCTTGTCCTTGTTCATAGCTTTGAATGCATCTTCTCTTTTGGATGGCTCTACATCTCCCATAGGCATTTTGGTTTGTTGTTTACGAGGCTCAATTTCAATCACTCTTATCATTTTACTAATAGGACTTTGGTCATCATCATTCATAGGATTTTGTTCGTTATTGTTCATGTTATCATCCGTTTTAACACTCATTACATTGGGCTTACTTTCACTAGCCTTAACAAATGAAATATTGTGGTTAGGCATGGGGTTGGTAAAGATTTGCAAGTTTTGGTTAGGTGGAGCTATAGACTTATTTTCTTGGTCATTCACACCTCCAATTTGGATATGATTAGAATCAATGAGGTCTTGCACAAGATGTTTAAGATGCTTGCAATGTTCTATATCATGTCCTTTTTGTTGGTGGTAAGCACAATAGGCATTGTGTCTAAAGCTCAGAGGGAATGGATTGCTAGGGTCAAGAGGTTGAACGAGAGGTAAGGTAAGCATGTTCTTGTTTTTTAGCTAAGTCATGATATTTTGAAGTGTGTCAGGTAAGGGAGTAAATTGTCTTTGTGGATCCCCAATTATATAAGGATTACTCTTTCTTATAGCAGCTACTTGGGCATCAACTTGTTGGGTAGGTTGGGAGGTAGAATTCAGTTGAAGGAAAAAAAATTGTCTCTTCAAAGGTTGATAGGTGTTTTTGTTTGAAGGTTCAAACCTTTTTAGGGTGAGTATAGGTGGTTTTTGCTTCCCGACTACCCAGGGAATTCTAGTAGTCTTGAAGGGTGATACACAAGTGTAGGAAGGAAGGTAACTTCATCATGCTAAGACTATCTTGAATACTAGGTTGTAGGTTTTCTATGCAAACTCTTTGAAGGTGAGGATTAGGAATCTTCACACTAATTTGGGAATAAAGCAATTGGTAAAGTGAAATAAAGAGCGAATTTTCCACCAACATTTTTCTTACATCTCATCAAATCAGCTAGTGTCATTTTGGGAACCATGTGCACTTGGAAGTGGTTAATAAATGCCTCAACAAGATCATTGAATGATTGAATTGAGTTATTTGGTAATGAAGAAAACTAGTCAAAGACAATGTCTTTCAAGGATCGAGGAAAAAGCTTAGCTAGAAGTTTGTCCTCAAGAATAAAATCACTACACAAAGCAGTAAAAGCATTAACGTGATTAGTAGGGTCTCCCTTTCCTCCATATTTCTCAAATCTAGGGATCTTTATACCTTGTGGCACCAGAGTTCTCAATATCTCCAAGGATAATGGGTTACTTTTTAGATAGTATAAAGGTGGACCATTTTGATTTTGATTTATGGTGGAAATTCGGCATTGAAGGGATGAAAACTTTGTAAAAGGTGGTTTATAATAGGGTCATTGTGTGATGCCCCTCTGTGCTTTGTCTGTACAGTGTTGTAGGTGGCTTGGTTTGTCTTTGTTGGTTGTCATCTTATTTTTCTAATTCGTTGTCTTGTCAAAATTGTAGGCTTTGACTAATGGGGATAAAATCCTTATTGAATTAGAAGAATTAAATTAAAGAAAATATGGTATTTAATTCCAATAAAATAAGACATGTTCAAATTCGAATATTTAAATAGTATATATAAATATAAATGTATATATATATATAGTGTAAACAAGCTTTATATGGCATTTAAAATAATAAATTAATAAGCTAGTGATTGTTTATTTGACCCTTTTGTATGTAAACTTGAGAAGGGTTAAAAGTTAAATGGAAGATAAATTAAATAAGATTTTGAGAGAAAAGTAACTAAATTAGTAAATTAAGTTTAGCAAATAGTTAGTTAAGTATGTGAGATTATAAGTAATGATTTAAAAATTATACAATAAAAACAAAGTGGAGTAAATGTGTGAGTGGGAAAATTAAAAGAAAGGTAAATAAATTAATTGGGAAGAGAATAAATGAAGGGAGTAGTGGAAGTTAATGGGGAGAGGGGCAATTGGTTTTATTCTCGAGAAACTTATTGCATTCTGGTATGGAGTTTTGGGGTTCTAGTTCTAGAAAGAAACTAATTCTTGTGCCTGCCAGATACATTACACTAGGTTGAGGAATTCTTTGCTTGGAAGCTTTGAATTTGGGAAATTCTTGACAGTTCTGAAAAAGTTAGAAAATTTGTAGAAGCTAGAGCTAGAGGTGTTGGTATCAAGATTTCATTTCTAACCAATTTATAAACCAGGTTCCTTTTTTTTGCACCTCCATTTTAATGTTGATATTGAAATAAATAATAAAATATGGGATGTCTGTACAAAATAAATTGTTGAAAATTCAAGTTACTCTATAGTTCTTTCCAGAATTTGATTGCTATGTTTTGTCATTCTGAATTTGGCTCCAGTTGTGGTTCATATACGTGTTTTTGTGCTTCTAAACTAGGCATATCTGTCACATGTCGATGCCCTTGTTCCTTTTGTCTGGTTTAACCTTGCTAATTAGGAAGATAGGTGTCGTCATTCCCCTTCAGTCCATTAATATTCTTATAATTGGTTGATTGGTTGTCCTTATATTATGTATTCCAATAATTTAATTCTTGGTCTATTTCCAGTGTTTTCGTATAGCAACTAATGGAACCAGACTTAACATATTTTGATTGCATGTTATTGATATATAAGTATGGGTGTGGCTCTTCATCATAGGTCTCGCCTGCTTGATGTTAGACAATTTGATATACTCTGTAGCTAGCAATACACTAAAGCTAATATCTTATTTGACCGATTTAAGCCATTGCCACTCTCTTTGCATGAGATAATTTTAGAAATTATAAATAGAATAGGTTGAGGAGATTGAAACTTGGTAAGTGTCACACTGTAGCCTTATTGTTGAAGCCACACATTGTGTTTATTTTACTATCCTTCTGCATACAAATTGTAAAAGGAAGAATTTCATTCTTTCTATCCTCCCTTTTGGGTGCACCATGGAGTGTGTGTTAGCTTTAATGGAGACAAACAAAAAAAAAATACATAGAAACACAATAACTTGCTCAACACATCAATTCAAATAAACACAATAATGTACACAATGTGTTGTTGCACACAAAATATATCTTATTACTTCATCATATTTGATTACATCTTAAAATCAATTATATCATGCCTCTTTTATAGAGAATTTTACAACTTACAGGAAAAATCTAGAACATGCAAACTGTAGAAAAACTTAACTAAATTTTAGCTTATTTCTAATTACAATAGATATTGCTCATGCAAAATTGTAGTTTCTATTTCCACAACCAATGGGAGAAATTACTTTCCAACATTCCCCCTTAATTTTGACCACATGCTTTTTATTTTCATTCTTCAAATTCTTGTTTTCCAAGTCTTCTGACTCACTCAATCTTTAATCTTCGCCAAATACTGCAACAATCCTTCAAACTTTGTTTGAAAACCAACATTTCTTTTAACATGCCAATATTTAGGGTTATACATCCTTTTAAACATACCCATAACTTTCTTCCAACTGGATCCATCAATCCACCCATAATCGATCTTCATACAATCTTTCACAGATTGTCCATTCCTTTCTCTATTCCAACATGAATTTTTAGAGTGATTCTTCAACCCACAAATTTTACAAGGATTAAGATCCCAACATTTCTCTTTTTTATGTCCTCCCCTATGACAATGAGAACATTGCATAAACTCCATGTTTTTAGTTGATTTACATGAACCTGTAATACTTACATCATTTCTATCTTTCTCACCATATCCCAGGCCTTCATTTTTTGGCCTCACAATTGGCTGTATGGGCTCTCTCATTCCTTTCCCATGTTTTCCCAAACCTTTACCTTTATAACCCATTTTTTGCATAATTTTAAAACCAACATTTCTCTCATTACCATTTACATTATCATCTTTATGTTTACATTACTCATTTATAAGAACTTCAACTTTATTGTACATAAATCATTTGATTTATCAATTGAAAAATACAAGTCTTCTGTAGCACAAGAAACATCACTTACCATTGGCTTTGTCCTTAAACATTTATTTTCTTCTTTCAATTTACATATTTCTTCCTTCTACAAACAATTTTCTTCTTCTAACAATTTCAACTTTTCTTCAAAATCTTCTTTCATTTTCTTAACCTCATCAAATAATTTCATATTTTTTTCTAATTCTTCATTCTTTCTTTTAACATTACCCAATTCTTTTTCACGTTCCTCAATTTCACATAAACACTCATATTTCTCCTTTACTTTTCTTGCAAGTTTAAAATTATAATTTTTAACTTTTATCAATTCTTCCTCTAAAACTTCATTTTCTTTTATAACACATTTACCAGCTTTACCCATTGAAAAAAATGATTAACTACACCTTACCTTTGCACTTGACTGTGATTTTGCTACCAATTTACCTTTCAATCAAATTCAAACAATTTCTTTTTCCTTCTCTCAGACTATGATTTTTAATTTAAACAACTAGATCTCCCCCTTAGCAATAACAAAATAAAACAGTGCAACTTACTTTTTATCTTACCCTTTTAGTGACTTTAAACTGTAGCTCTCTTTGGTTGGGAGCTTCTATTCCTTTCTTTCAAGGGCTATCAGCTCTTCACATAATCTCCTTAACTCTTCCATACATTAAACAATGACCTACCAATATTTCTTATAACAGTGAATCTTCATTGAATAGTTTTGATCTCTTGCAAACCTTTTTCCTTTTGGACAACACCTTTCTCCTTCAAGCAGCTTCACATCAACAAATTTCTCTATAGCTGTGATTAACAACAAACAATCTCCTTTGAAAACCTTGACACTTAGATATAATCTGCAATAAAACAAAACACAATCCTTTTTTCTATAATATATAATATGCAACCTATTCATGTCTCCTTTTATTCACCCCTTACAATCTTTTTTGCATCATTTCTTGTTGCTGCAAATTTTCAAAACCCACATAATTTTTTCGAACCTGCTTTGACACCACATGTTATCTTTAATGGAGATAAACAAAAAATAAATACATAGAAACACAATAACTTTCTCAACACATCAATTCAAATAAACACAATAATGTACACAATGTGTTGTTCCACACAAAATATATCTTATTACTTCATCAGATTTGATTACATCTCAAAATCAATTATATCATGCCTCTTTTAGAGAGGATTTTACAACTTACAGGAAAAATCCAGAACATGCAAACTATAGAAAAACTTAACTAAATTTAAGCTTATTTCTAATTACAATAGATATTGCTCATGCAAAATTGTAGTTTCTATTTCCACAACCAATGGGAGAAATTACTTTCTGACAGTGTGAACGGATGGAATCTCTCTCTCACCATAGCATGATAGGGTGTTTAGATTTAAATGACCTCCCTGATTCTATTGGAACATGTCACAATTGCAACTCTTGAAAATAGAAGGGTACGGACATTTAAAAAGCTCATTGATTCTATTAGCAATCTATCATAGTCGCAGCACGTGAACATGGTTTGTTGTACAGATTAAAATCGACTCCCTGGTTCATTGGCAATCTATCATAGCTGAAGCACTGGATCATAATAGAAATTTTTAAGGTTTAAATAACCCCTCTTATTATTGTAGATTTTTTGCATTAGAGTCATCGCCCTTTGTGTTGACTGAGCAGATTCAATACTCCTTTTTAAGTTATCATGTTATTCTTACCTATGTTCTTCTATCCTGATCGAATCTAGCTACTAACATCACCATTAATGTGCATTGTTTAACTCTTATTGTTCATAGCTTGCAAAGAGAAGTTGGCCGATCTGTATTTCCTCTATCTCTTAGGTGTGCACTTTAAAGTGTTGTTAATAGTGATTCCTTTAAAAAAATTGTTGGACTGAGCCGTGCTATAGGCGACGGTCCAATTGCTTAGGTGCTTAAATTTTTAGTTCATGATAACTATGTTGGGTGGGGGTCGATATGCGATATGACTTCCTCTTAAACTGTTAGTAAGAGAGATACATATTATCTCTTATATCGATTAAGTCTATCATATGTTAAGCTTCAATGTATATCTTTCATTGTCTCTTCATTCGACATGCTTTTAAATTGAAGGATATATATTATCTCTTATATTAATTGTTTTCATGTGAAATCTTGACTATTTCGGTGTAGTGCATGCACATGCATACCTTGAGTTACTGCCACCGTCTTTTCCAAATTTTTTATTCCTTCTTTTTAGAAAACATATCAATGAAGTTTCAATTGATGGAGATTGAATTGGAAGTGATGTATTGTTGCTTTATGTCTTGCACAGTTAACTGTGCCTTATGTACCTTTGTCTTCCACTGTTAAGAAAACAATATATGCATGTTCACCATGGTAGTTTGCAGAGTCGTTTACATATGTATCTTTTCATACACACACACACACACAACACACACATATATATATATGTATGGTGTGTGTGTATGCATGTAGTCGGCGAACCTTGAAGATTAGAACACTACACCGGATTTTTTTAAATACACCCATTTAATTAATATATAAATGTAAATAGATGTATATATATATGCATTTGTACGTTTGTATTGTAGTTAGTATTACATTATTTATGTCATCTATGTATTTGTATTTAAGGTGTAAATTAAGGAAATTCTGTATATATATATATAGAAACTTGAATATGGATAAAAACGTAGTCATTGTATTCACTAGTACAATTTTATTATTAAGGTGCTACGGGTAACAATGTAGACATCGTAGAAAGTGTTAGATGTAGAAGGGTTGTGACATTTGGAAATTATATAATGGAAAGTTATTCTATATGAGAAATGATGATTCTTTGTCAAAGATGGAAATTTGAAAAGATTCAATGACTATCTTATAAATATCATTTGCATTCGTTGTTTGAGTCTTTGAATGGAGTATTGTGTGAATTATTTTGGTTGGTGTTAATTGTGTAAGCCATTATGTGAGTATTTAGTTGGAGTATTCCAGAGGCTTCATGAATATTTCCTTCTTGATGGAATTCTTTGTTACTCCTTGAGATGATTGTCGGTGATCCATGAGCTTTTGAAGGTCTTAATCCTTGCACTTTATGTTATCCATTGTGGCTGGAATTTGTGTATGTGAGGTGGAATATACCTCGCCATGTTATAATAAAGTAATTATTGTTTATGCAAGTTGACCTTATGTTTAAGATTTAATTGATTTGGTTGTTGTCAGTAGGGGAGTGGCTCGTAGTGGGGATCCAACACACAAAGGGGTGCCAAGGTAAATCACTGAGGGTTTAACCAAGTGATAACTTTAAAAGAATTAGGGGAAAAGGGTATCTCTCACAATAATAAGATAATGGATGCCTCTCTCATGGCTTAAGCGCTTATATAGGCTTGAGGTGAGATGAGAAGCATAGTTTGTATGGGGGTTCGGCAACTGGTAGAGGCAGCTAGGGTAACCCAGGATGGGGGTCCAGTAGCCTAGGAAGGTTACATCAAGGTAACCCATAACAAATTATGTAGTGATGCTCCTTCTATGACAACTGAGTATCCTCATGATGTTTGTCTCTCTTTGTTGTGGTTTTCCTTTGGAAGTGGTGTCCTGTCAATTAATGTTGTTTTGTACTTGATTTTTGTTGTATAGTCAGCCTTGTGTAGACTATTGTTCTTGACCAACAATGATGGTGGGAGCCATTGTTACCTCCTAGCATGGGGGGTGAATCTTTGGATTCACATGGTAGGGTGGAACATGTTACACTCTCCAATGGGTTTCCCCTTCATTCATGAAGTAGCTACTTCATTTGATTCATTGAATCTTGCACAACATCTACCCTTGGGGGTTTGACCATTGTACCTATAAATGTATTGTAACTTATCATGTTTCATATATCTCATGTTGAGCACTCCTCACTTGTATGGAGGAAGTATTGTTATACATATTGTAATTGAAACTATGAATTGATGTATCTTTTATATGTAAGGAATGATGTAATCAATAATATTGTATTTGTTGATTGAAAAGAAAGTAAATTAGTTATTCTTATATGTTTATTGAATGGATGTTTCTCAAGGTTCATATGATCTATTGTGATGAATAAATGTTATGCTTAATTATGTTTAGTGCTTAATTATTAATAAGTTATTTGGATAATGGAAAATAAGTACTGTTGTCGTGCACCCTAGGGGACTTAGGAAAATAATTAAAGGTATGTTCAATTTCATTGCGCAACATTGCACTTGGAAAAAAAAATTGTCCATTTTTTATAGTATAAGTTTTGTCCTCTAGGGTTCTCGGCGAGGTGTTACACATTGTTTATGTTTTGATATGGATGTGAGCATGGTGGTGTTGTGTATGTGTTGGAAGGACAAGTGAGTGGATGGCTTATGGGAGGAGGTATAAGGTTAGAAGCCACAGAGGTAGTAGGGATTCTAGTGGAAATACCTAAGGAAGGTATCATATTACTAGTTGGTTGCATTGTTGTTGTCATGTGAGTACTTGTATAGGTTGGAATAGATGTGATGGTTGAAGGGGGAGAAGTTTTATTTCATCCTTGGCTTTGCACAATGTTTGAAGTTTGGGCACCATTAGTGGTGGAAGGAAGGTGTTTTCTAAAGAATTGAGCAATATTACAAACAACTTCTAGTCCTTCGTCACTTTTCATCATGTGGTGAATGCTATCTATGGTAGATATCATAGTATTGGAAATGTTTTCAATACTCACATTATCTTGTAAATGGGCTAGGTCTTCATGCATTTTCATTATATTTTCTTGAGGGATATGATCAACCATTGTTTAAACACTTGGCATAGCACTTGTAGGTAAGGTTGGCATAGAAAAGGAGTTATCAAGGGTATGGTCTATACCCAATGAACTAATATTAGCTAGGACCAAGAGAGCTTGATAACCCAAGATCCACAACGAATGTTTTATTGTGGGATTCCATGATTCTCGCACTTTATCTCACCACAGTATTAGTACTAGGACACCAAGTAGTAAAACTCATATAAGGGATAAACCAAAGAAAGTGTAATGAACACAATATCCTATGCTTACAATTACACTTACAATGAAAGAAATTGGAATAACAGTAATTTTGTAAATTTTAATAGAGAACTAAAAGCAGCAAACAGAAGCATAGAAAGACAATTTTAAACCTTGAAAACTGCAAAGTCAAAGTCAACAGGGAATCAGATGCTAGTAAGGGTGTCTTGGTCCTGTTGGTGGAGTTTTGATGTTCCAGAAACTGAAACTAACTATAAATGGTTTAGATAGGATTCTGAGCAAAGAACCCAGAGAGGGACTCAGACACTAGTAAGGGAATTTTAGTCCTAGTAAGGTATTTTTTTAGAAAAATAGACAGATTTGGGTTGAGTACAATGTTCCCAAGTTGCCTACTTAGGGACCTGATGTTTGAAAATAGAAAACTATGCCAATGAATGCAAGGAAAATTGACCAAAATGATTAGATGGTGAAAAAGGAAGATGGGGTGAATGTGTTTTATATAGACAACCACCTATTTTTCCCCAAAAATCATTAAAAGAAGGAGTCCTAGGGTCCTAAATCGTATTTACTATCAACACAAAGAGTGAGTCAATTCTCAACAAGGAAGACCTAGGAGGGGGTTCTTTAAGCTTTGAGGGGTTCACCACCAAGCAAAAGCTTGGAAAAGACAAATTAACATTCAAATCACAAAATAAAACAATGCAAGCTAAATGAAGAGATGAAATGATAAAATTTTGTAATTGCAAGTTAGGAGGTATGTACCTGGAAGTTTGGAAATACAATGAGGATTCTGGAAATGTAGAAATATTGTCAAAAAATGCAGAGGACTAAGACACCCTTATTGTAGTTTTAGTCTTGTTGTTGATTTTCAAGGCAGATGTAGAATCTTCGGATGTTGGAATAGGATCTAAAAGAATCTCTACGAAAAACCCTTGAGAGGACTAAGACACCCTTACTACATTCTTAGTCCCATTTGGGATCTCTAGAATCTCTGAATGTGGTCCTTAGCTTCTAGATCTACACTCCCTTCTTAGATTTGAGGTCCTGAAACTTCCAGATCTGCCCTGTAAGTGAGTTTCTGTGGAGATGACAAATTTGCAATGTAATTTTTGCAACTTGAAAATTTTGCACTTCAAAGGATCTTCAATTCTTCATCCAAGATTTGCAAACACAAACACACAAGAGAGGAAAAACTTGTTGATTGTTAGTAAATGGGGGTTTGCCTTGGTCAAACCCCTTATAGGTAATTAAACCAAATGATGAAATAAAGCATGAATAACGAAAGATGTAAATGATATCACCTTGGAAAATGTCTTTTGAAACAAATATCCAATCTACCATGTAGTGGCCATGAAAAATGTAGATCTTGGATCCTTGAATGTGACTTCAACAATGATGGAAAATGGATCTTCAAAGATACATCCACAATATTGGCTCAACAACAATAATGGATGCACTAAACCTTTGACATGATGCTTGAATCTTGATAATGGCTCCAAATGCTTGATGAATTGCTCTTGAATGATCTTGTGGACTCAATTTTTCTATAATGAGTGCTCTCACAAAAGTCTTAAATGAAAATGAGTGAGGGAACCTTTTATTTATACGTATCTATACTTAATATTGCTAAATTACACCACAATAAGCTGACATATGAATGCATTAATTAAAGGAGGCTAAATCACACCAAAATTTGGAATTAAATCCCAAAAATATGTTGAGGGGGACTAAGATTCCTTAGGTGTCATCTTATCCCAAGGCTTGAAAGTCGGAGCACAAACTCCAAAAAGGGGCCCATTCAAGAAGTTTCAAAATCAGGGTCCCAAGACCTATGGAGGACAAAGACACCCAAGGTGGCATCTTAGTCCCGATCCAAAAATTAGGGACACACAAACAAAAACATTAAATTATCATTTATCATTTAATATTTGTCAGGATTAACCATAAAAATATAGCATTTATTAGGCTTGTGGATGCAAAATAGGACCAATTAAGCCATAAATAAAGATAAATAAAGAAAGGTGGGCCCAAACAAGTGTGAAAATGCAAGGGTATGCATTTTCCTACAATACAAGACCAAAGTGCAAAATATAGCAAACTTTGATGAGCTATTACTTGAAAGTCGTGTCGCATAGAAACATTTTTTCTGAGGGTATATGATCATGTAGGGCCCCTCTACAATAACCTCTCTCGTTTTTTGATATCTCCAAGCCATTTTCCCGTGGTGAAAGTTTCATTGATACCCCAAAAACCATCAGATGCATGCAGTGTAAATTTGCAAGGTAGGCTATGTGGATTGAAAATCCCTTGAGCTCCCTTCAAGTTGATAATATTTTTTTTCTTGGCCCTAGCCCACACCCCATATGTTTGGATATCCCCAAGCCCTTTTTGAAGAAATTTTCCCGCTTGCTCCACGTGTCTGCTGCGTGCTCCTTGCAAAGGCTTCTTCCGTTGCTTCTTCATCAAGCCTCGCCATGCCTCCATGTTTCAGCAGCATGGGTCTTTGAGAGCCTACTCCCCTTTGCTTCTCTACCGATATTTTCTTTCTTTCCATGTAGCATCATCGCATGAGCACCTTTTGGCAGACCCCACATTCAGCACTCGAAGCAAAGACTTCTCCATGTGTCTTCTTCATGGGGAATTTCAACACTGGAAGGAAAGAATGAGCGACAAGCCCCGTCCTATCACCATGTGTCCTAGCCAACAATGTGGTGGGCGACACATGTCTGTATGGGGATTTTGCTGCTTCCACACAGGGAGGTCATAGTCATCATTCACGGGGGGGTGCATCTAGTTTGAAGGCAACTGCATTCTATGTTTCAGAATCTTTTCTATTGCAACGTCCATGGGAAATCATTACGACAGACATCATTGCTCATGCTATGGAATCTTTTCTGTTACTAGCTCCTAGGTGGTGGGATGATTCTCTAAAATGAGTTTAGAGAATACACAAAAAAAATTTGGAAACACATTAGGCCTTTGTATTGTTTTAGATTATTCTTTTAAGACTCATAGACTATGCCATTGTTGTTCGGCCTTTTTGTTTCTTAGCTAATTGACAAAATATTATACTATGTTGTTATTATACTGAGTAGTTTATTTGTAGAACTTCTATAATTTCAATATAAATTTGTTGATTTAGACCATTTCTTAGACTCTTGTTTTCAGTAATTGTGTATGGAAGTTATTTTATGTTATTTGATAAACTTCTTAGGCTTTTCATCTTTGCTCTCTGTTATTTCTAGACACGTAGATTGTTGAACATGCCCTTAAATCCCATATGAAAGAAATATTTATCGTTCCCACAGCTACATCTTGGCACATCACCTTAGGTTAGATCTTTATTTTATATATCTACTCCCTTTTCCGATTCCAAACCCCCAAAATATAGAAGGATCCAACTTCTTTAAAACCCAGAGGTTACTCAGTTTAGCACAATTGGTCCCCCCATTAACTGAGTTTCCCATAAGGTTGTTGCTTGACATTTTTAGGCATTAAAAGTTTCTTTTTTGGGCACATCCGGTGGGACTGTTTAAATGTATCTAAATCTAAAGTGGATGTATGAGCCATAGGCCTGTTACTAGATCCCAAACAATGAACAACCCTTGCCTGCTAGTGCCACCGCTAGTAATAGTATGAACTAGAACCCTTCCAATGAACATTTTGATCCCTCTACTAGCCATGTTGTCGATTGCTAACAAATATTATGTGGCATGGGATGTCATAAGTCCCCTTATAGCACCCATAGTACCTACCGTTTGGGCCCCTATCCCAGCCTCTACTTTAAAAGTTGTACTAAAATTCACTGGGAAAGGCTTGAAAACATTATTCAAACACCTGCAAGATGTGGTATACATGTGTTTGTTGCATGGTGTTACTGACCAAAATTTCACGTTAAGGTTGCTTGCAACCTCTTTCAAAGGCAGAGCGCTAGATTGGTATCACTTTGGGAGCCAATAATATTGGTACCTAGAATCAGCACAAAGATCCTTTCTACAAGAGGTTTTCAAACAATGGAGACTGATCTTCACTATTTCAGCAGTTGGTGACCATAAAGCAAGCCCCTCAGGAGGCCATGACTGACTTTAACGCCCAGTTTCACACAAATTAGCAAATGATTCAACCTACAATATGTCTGCCTACAAATTTTGCATTCATGTTCTATCTAAAGTCTCTCAATGCTAACATTTCAGTAATGATCTAGTCCCTTGGTGGGAACACCTTGCTAGGTGCATATAGTGTTGTTGTCCAGGTGGAGAATAATTTGATTGATGTTGGAAAGTTACCGCCTTGGCTTGCTATGCCTATATTTCTAAAGTTATTGATTCCCGCCTAGGAGATAACATATGCCAGTGTGTTCCCTCCTCCCCAATCTATGTACAAATATTCGAGTGCATCGTAGAGTGTTGCTTCTACATATAATTCTTCAAAAGATGAGATGAGCAATGTCAAGGAGTTGTTATAGATCATCTTAAACAAAATAACTACCATCAAGCAAAACCAGTCCATGCCTCTGAAGCCAACTTACCAGAATTATCAAGGCAGAAGATCTTCCTACCAACAAAATTAGTTCCAAGGAGGCTCATGCACAAATCCTCAGACTCAAACAAGTAATCAAATGGTGTCAGTATGTACTCCACTGCAAAATTCTCACCCAAGCTCAAGTAGAGAGCTGACAACAGGAAAAAATAATCTTGCTAATGATATCAATCCTTGGTGCTTCCCCTACAATGAAGCACATATTCCTCAAAATTTCCCACATGGTGATCTACAACAAAGAGTGGTGGAACAACACAATCAAGGAATGGTGTCAGAATCAGGAGGTTATGTATATGCCTCTCTACAAATGGAAAACATGGTACTCACCGCACAAATGCAAGGAATTTCCCTAGAGCAAGAGACAGATATAGCTCTTGATCACGTGCTCTTCTCCTGGATGGAAGAAGAAGAGGCAGTATTCACAAACGATGCTTCCACATCAAAGGCCCCTCAAGTGCAATCCAATTACAACTCTCATTCTAAGAGGAGATTCACAGGTGAATCGGTCATCCCGCAGCTCAAAAGTGTCCCTGACCAAACTCCTACTACCTCTGCAATTGCACAACAATTTCGGTCGTGAAAGGAAATTTTTATAACAAGGGCTAAGGAACAAAATCCTTTGAATCCACTGCCATTCAATGTGGTGGAAAAATTGAAGAAATCTTCTACTAATGTGTCTCTTTGGGATATCTTAGCTATTCTGGAGCAGAAATCATTGTTGCAGAAGGCCCGACTAGAAGATACAAGCACTGAGCTAGTAGAGCAATCACTTAAGGTAAAGGTCATTGATTCATCACCTCCATCCAAAGTCCTCACAAATAGTATAGATGAAGCCTCTACCAAAGTTAGAGGTAAGACAAAACTGAAAACATTTTTCCTAACTCTTATTGTGGGTAAGAAGTTGTTGCACAATTCTATGATTGACTCTAGTGATAATACCACAGTCATACCCAGGTAGATAATGGAAGCCTTAAGAATCAGCTATGAACACTTAAGCAGAGGGGTTATGCAACTTCATGGGAACAAGTTTGAAACCTTGGTGTCATTAAGAACCTCCCCTTGACTCTATTATCCTACCCTAGTATCACAGTTCCATAGGATACCGTGATCATAGACGTTCCCCCCATGTTCGGTCTTTGCTTATCTCTAGAATTCACTTCCAAGATAGGTGGATATCTTTCTTTGAATTGGTCACACTTGATCCTCAGGACCAAGCATGGAGCCAAGATGAAGATTGTGTCCAAACATTTGCACTCGAAACATGTAGCAGATGAAGCCATGATCAACTTTGAGGCCACTCATACCTCTATCACCAAGGAGGAAACATATTTTATTGAGTTACTAGAGGATGAGAAGGTGACCGAAGACCAGGTTGATCAGGAAGAGGTCCTCCTGAGTGAATTTATAGACACTGATCCTTTCAAAAATTATAATGCCACCAAATTGGGAACCTATGTCATCTATGATGAAGATCAAGTGATTTTGAAGGTCATGAAGGAATTTGAGGGTGATCAAGCCTCAGAGCTATGGACATTTCATTTTGATGGAGCAAGATGTAAATTTTGTGTAGGAGTCAAGATATGTTTGACATCCCCATCCAATAAAAAGACCCTCAGGTCTTTCTGCTTTCAATTTTCCTTTTGGAACAACAAATCTAACTATAAAGGCCTAGTGCAAGGTCTGAGTCTTGTGGAATGGATGGCCATTAAGAAAATAATAGTGTTCAAAAACTCTAAGCTAGTAGTCAATCAGGTCTGAAGGCTCTCCATAGCCCAAAATGTCTGCATGAGATCCTATAGACATAGATTATGGGACCTGATTGAAATATTTGAATCCTTTAGTATCTAGATAATTCCCAGAGATAAAAATACAGATGCAGATCACATGGTAGCAATCAGATCTCAATTTGACCCTATTCTCGACCTAATTCATAACATGCACTTTGTACGAGTGATTCTTCTACTGGAAATCCTAGATAATGATCAAAGTTGGCAAGTGTTCAAACGTGATGAACACATCGCCTCATTCATCCAACAATTAGGAGAATTTGTTGAGCAACTCCAACCGAAAATTGTTGAGGCCTATGAAGGGAAAATTATTCAATTAAGGTCCGACAAGCTTCCAAAATTATTGGTCACTCTCGAAAACCTATTCGATTCTGACGATGCAAGGAATGACAAGAGGAAGTTTGTAGCATTCAAAAGTGACTATGTAGATATTCAGGTTGGGGACAGAAGGAAGCTCAAGGTTGGAAAAGATGTCTCACAATATGATAAAGAGAGGCTCATTTATTTTTGCAAAAAATATGAAGGAGTAGTGGCCTAGTCATATGATGACCTCAAGGGATATGATCCTGAATTCATCCAACATACTATAGAGCTGATGGAAGGAGTAAAACCTATCTGCCAGAAGTGGAGGCCAGTAAATCCAAAGATTAAGGCATTGATGGCTCAAGAGTTGACAAAGCTAATTCAGTCATGGATTGTCTTCCTGATTAGGCACAACACATGGGTGTCCAGCTTGGTTCCTGTCCAAAAGAAGAATGGAGACATCCACTTGTGTGTTGATTTTCGGGACTTGAACAGTGCATCCCTGAAGGACCACTACCCCTTTCCCTCTGTGGAGTCTATGTTGTAAATAGTAGTTGGCTCGGAAATGTTTTCTCTATTGGATGACTTCTTCGGTTACAACCAAATCAAGGTAAAAGAGGAAGATCGACACAAAACAATGTTCACTACCAAGTGGGGAATGTTGTCCTATGCAAAAATGCCTTTTGGTCTCTCAAATGCAAGAGCTACCTTCCAGCAGGCAATGGATATTGCTTTCAAAGAATTGATCAACAAGATTATCTTAATGTACTTGGATGATCTGACTATATTCTCTAAATCTAAGGATGATCATTTTGGTCATCTAGAAATGGTTTTTAAAAGATGCCAGGAGTTTAAAGTATCCCTGAACCCCAAAAAATGTGTTTATGGAGTGTCGCAAGGAAAATTATTGGGGCACGTGGTGTCCAAAGATGGAATTGCAATTGCCCCAAAGTGGGTAAAGGAAATTAGGGAGCCTCCCCTACCAGTCAACAAGAAGCGAATTCAGTCCTTTCTAGGGAAGGTAAATTTTGTGACAAATTTCATTTCTAATTTTGCAGGACTAATTAGACCTTTTACCCTAATGCTCAAGAAAGATATATTGTTCAAATAGAAAAGAGGCCAGAGAAGCCTTTGAGAAAGTTAAGGATGCTATTTCTTTAGCTCCTGTGCTGGTAAACCAAAACCAATCAAAGGACTTCATAATGTATGTGTTTAATAGCAAATCCAACATTACTACTGTTTTGAACCAGAAGGATGGCAAAGGAAAGGGAGAGCATCTAAGAGCATTCCACTCATAGACCTTAAAGGATTATGAAATCAATTATAACTTTGTTGAAAGGAAAAAAAAATCATTATTAAGGGGCTCAAGAAGTTCTGACATCTCATATCTTGCAACAAGGTGGTAGTATATGTCACGCATTCTAGTGTGCGTGAATACATTATGGAAGGAGAAATCACAAAAAAAAGGTCCAACTAGCTTACTAAGATCCTGGAATATGAAATTGAGGTCATACCCACATAGACCATCCAAGGGAGAGGACTGTGTGAGTATTTGGTACATGATTAAGAAATGGCATTTGAAGAGGAACAACCCAAGTTGATCCTAATGAACGAACCTAATTCCAAAGGCTATTGGTTAGTGGATCAAATGATATTCATGCAGATTGGGAAATACCCAACGGGCCTCCCTTCTCAGAAGAGAAGATTCTACAGATTGTAGAATATCGAATATGTGCTCATCAAGGGAGTCATTTTCAAAAGGAACTTCAATGGAATTCTACTATGGTGTGTCACCACAGAGCAAGCAAAGAAAATTCTAGACATATTCCACAACAATCCCGCAAATGGATATTTCTCTGCAAAGACCACCGCCATCAAAATTATGTGTGTCAAATATTTCTGGCCTACACTATTTAATGACTCACACTCTTTGGTTAAGGCCTTCAAGGAATGCCAATTCTTCACATGGAGAAGGAAGAACTCAACAATGCCCCTAAATCCAATAGTTATCAAGGAACCCTTTGCACAATGGGGCCTTGATTTTATCAGGATGATTAATCTCACCTCTAGTGTTGGACACAAATGGATCCTCATGGCTACAAACTATTTTACCAGATGGACTAAGGCCATGCCCCTGAAGAATGTAATAGAGGTGGAGATTGTGAACTTTATCGAGGTCCTAGTAACACGATTCAGCCCCCCAAAGACCATAATCTTAGACAGTGCTAAAGCTTTCCTAGGATCAAAGGTATGTTAGTTTGCATTCAATCATGGAATATTCTTAAAAACATCTTCAAACTACTACCTATAGGGAAATGGTCTAGCCGAGTTGACTAATAAAAATTTAGTCTGACTCATTAAAAGAATTGGGTCGGGGCATCAAAAAGAGTGGCATTAGAACCTCCGAGCAGTGCTCTAGGATGACTGGATAACTCCTAAGCAAGTCCTTAAGACTTCGTTGTATGAGATGGTATACAAGTTTAGGAAACGCTATTGCCCGTCTCCATGGAAATTCCTGCACTATAGTTGCTCAAGTCTCTAGAGGTTGAATAGAACATAGCCATGGAGGTTTGGTTGGTTGAGTTGTTGGAGGTGTAGGAGAAAAGAGAAAAATCCCTAATGGCCATGAATAACCGCCAATAGGTGGTTAAAATGTGTTTTGACAAGAAGACCTCTGACCAAGGTCTTAAATGTGGAGACCTAGTACTAAAATTCAACGAAAGGGCTGCAAAGCCTAGCCTACATGGAAATTTTGATAGCCTATGGGAAGGCCCTTTTTGTATTATTCAATGTAAGCAACATAATGCATTTGAACTAGAAAATATGGAAAAATAAGCATTGGGGATTCCAGTTAATGGAATCCACCTCAAATTGTTCAATTAAGCTTTATTAATCATTTTTCTAGTGTAGATATGTAATTATATAAACTTCCTTTGTGTTTTTGTTTTTGTTCGACCAATCTTTCAAAATGGAACCCATAATGCAGAAGCAAAGAAAGCAAAAGAGATAGAAATTTAATTCAAAAGGCTATATATTCATTATACGGTATTATATACTTTGATAGTACATTCCAAAATGGTTGTCAGGCCATACTTTTCAAGTATATATATATACTATGCAGTTTTTTGAGCATGTATTAAAATCCTTTCAAGGCATATATAAAAAAAGTGGGAGAATGGAGTTCATTCTTCAAATTGGGGCAATAGGAACATCAATAGGAGCATCAGCAACATCAGGAACAACTTCATCGACAACATCTGGAACATTAGCAGGAGCATCAACAATAGCAATGGCAAGCGGTGGAGGATAGACCAGGTTTCTGAAATTGGTGTACCACTCCACATCATAGAATAGCACCACGTTGTAGCAGCATATCAGGAAGTGACAAGCACGAGTAACCCTCTGGAAGTTCTCTCCAAGTTTCATAATGCAGAATCCACTCAGGAATGGTACCCATGACACCACTACATCTTTTTCAGTATGTCTGTGGAGGTCACTCGTTGTGGGGAGACCAAGGCCATACACCGCATTTGTCACAACTTTGCCAAGACCACCAAGGTAGCGCTTTGGGAAGATTTCCATGGTGAGTTGCAGGATCATTGGCTTGGGTACCTGTATGTCAAGCAGAGAGGCAACGAAATGGGAGAAAATGTTAGTATTGATCCTATACTTATCCTCATATTCTATGCAATACCTTCCCAGTATCCACTTCATTGATATAATTGCCAAAGAATGTTCTTCGTCATGCATTTAAGATGCCTGCTAGAATTTTTTCCTAGAAATGTTGCCTGAGACCTATTGCTAGTAAGCGTAATTGGAGTATTCATTGTGCCTATCTCTACCCAAATACCAAATGCTAATTCTTCCCAATTACCAAACAAGTGCACATTTTGTTGTTGTCTTTGGGCCTAGTTTATAGAAATACCAAGGTACATGTGTGCGATAAGCAGATGCTGATCGAGTATTAACGCTAAAATCCCATCAAGAGCCATCTCGAAATTCCCACCAAGAGAAAACTTGAGAATCCCACCTATTTGCGTCTGTTGTGTACGAATTGCTACGTGAGAAGTTAATGAGTAATTAATTAGCTAAAACTCATGGTAGTCCCAAGTGATCATCCGCGCAGTCAAGTGCTAATGTGTCATACTGTGGAAATTTTTATTTCTCCAAGGATGAACTCAATCTTTTTGTGTACTCATTGCGCTTTTGGCCTAATCATTCTTTTTAGGTTATTAATTGCAAAGCAAGCGAAAGGTTTTGTATGCCTTCAATCGTCGGCTCAATTTCCCAAGAAATCGCACCATAGGACATAATGACTAATCGTCATTATGAATTATTGTCTTTTCAAAAGGAAAAAAATTCCTTTCACATGAATGGAGGAGTTGGTGGTACATACCAAATTTATTGCAACAAGGCAACCGTTGTCGACATCTCCAATTCAAGAATAGGATAAGTGTTGCATGAGAAAGAACAAGACTATGAAGAGTTTCCTGAGTATGCTATTTAGTGTGAAGAGCTGTGAGTGTAGAATTTTCTGAAGAACCCAAGTGAATTGCAGAGAGTTTGAATGTTGCTAAGGTCCACAAATTCTTGAAATGGCCCATAATATTCAGATGGAAGCACAAGGAGAGGTGACCCAAAGCTTATTTGACACCATGTGTGCGGCACCAATGACCAACATTTTTTATAACATCTCTTACACTTCACCTAGAATACCAAAGAATCCAAAGTGGATCCACACACAGGCCATGGACAAGAAAGCTTATAGGGATCGGACCCTGATAACGGAGGAATTGGATAACATTCATGACCCTATTCTTAAAACCAACCCTAAGAGTCTTAGGGAAGCAGCCTGTGAGAGATGAAACAAGTTAGTAGTGAATAGTCTTTGGCACAAAAGCTATGGTTTTGCGATCTCCCACAGTATATTGTTACTTTTGTGCATTTGCCCGGAGCTTGGTCAACCTCGATATCGACAACTTTGAGGGTTATGAATTGAGGGTTGTGATCAGCATAGAGGCTATAAGGGATATGCTATGCATCCCCATTGGGAGGGGCTCTAGAGTGGAAAGGATGGAAACATTCACTCCAGAAAAAAGTGGAAGAATTCTGGAAGACTAGAGATCTCGCTCAGCACTTTTATAACCAAGAAACCAAAAGGCCTAAAGAATATTTTGCAAAGTAGCCAAAAATTTTAGTCATGCACAACCATTTTAGCTTGGACTTGTAAGAGGCCTTCTCTATGATGGATTGCATTTGCAACATGGACAGTGACAGGTACATGGAAGAGTTTCAACTAGGTCTAGGTTTTTAGTTGAGAAGGCAACATTCTTTAGTCTGGTATGACTTCGCGGAAGTCATCATCCAAGAAATGTTGAATCAAATTAAGGAATACAACACACAATAGAAGTTCAAGTTTTATTTTATCCTTGCTCACATGGTTTTGCACCAGAACCCTGACTTCTTTAGAAAACGTATGGGCTTTGCTAGTTTTGATGAACATGGAGTCAGAAGGCTAGTTTTTGTGTGGACTCCCCTCCTTTTTGTGACTTATGATTACTATGCATTTTCAGAGTGTTCCTTGACTTTGATTTTACAAGATTTTAGTTAGTATGGCAAGCTTTATCGGCTTTCTATAGAGAAAATAGGGTGGATGTAGAGCTTTTGTCCTCCTTGCGATTGGTTTCTTAGGGAGGATTTCACATTCATTAGGTTGCATGGATTTACATAGGAAGGATGAAGCATGCATGTAAACACATGAAGTATGCAAAGGAAACATGAAGCATACATGTGAATACATGCAACACATAAAGTATACATAGGAAGCATGAAGCATACATGTGAATACATGATGTATACACAAGAAGCATGAAGTGTACATGTGAATGCACATAATACATGAAGTATACATAGAAATAATGAAAAATACACATGAACACGAAGTGAAGTATACACGTAAGAAGCATGAAGCATGAAGCCTCAATCTTGGGTGCATTGCATAGTGTTTTTCTTAAGGTTTTTAATGTTAATAACTCTATTTTAGCAAAAATGGAAGGTTCACTAATGCTTTTGAGAACTTAGAATTTAAAGGAAGAAAGTTATGCAAAACACTTCCTAAAATAATCTTAGAGGAGAATAATGTTCAAAGTTTATATATTTACAATTATATAAAGGAAGAGTGAATGTAATACAATTGTATTTTAAATATTTGAAGTAAACCATCTACAAATATCTATTGAAACATGCATTTATAATGCAAATATGGACACCATCAATAAAAAAGATGTGTATTAAACAAATAGCCAAATAGGCATACATCAATAGATGTTGATATAAGTATAAAATATATACAAAATAGCCATATAGGATTACAAGAATTCCATATAGGCATACAATGTCAACTATATGCAATACAAAATATATGTCCACAAATGCCATAAGAAGTAATTCTCCTCTAGGTAAAGAAAATAGATCATGGGTGGACTTTGACCTTTGGGGGGATGGAGATGCATATGAGAGTGGTCTACTTCGAACTAGAGGGTTGCTCCTCCTATTTAGTTCTTCGTGGAGCCTTAGCTATTGCAATAAAAAATATAGACATTAATCTATAGAAATTACATTATAAAATTTAATAAAATAATCACTTACCACCTCCAAATGATCTCTCTCCTCTTTTGCCACAACAACAAGCTCAGGTTGTTGCATTCTAATGTCCTATATAAACTATCCAAATATAAATTAAACTACAAATCAATAATAATTTGAATTTTCAATAATAAACAACTATAACAACAAATGTAATTTGAAATTTACTTATCTACCTCATACTATTGTCAAGGGCATTGAGCTATCTATTGTAGAAGAGACACCATGATCCATTTCCCTATGAACATTGAGAGGTGTCTCCACTTGCATCATTTGAAAATAAAACAACATTAATCAACTATGAAAACTACAATAGTGATGCAAGTCATGGCTTATAATGTATGAGATAGTTGACAAAATTTTGAGTACTTATTGAAATATATATTTCTTACTATTATGCTTTGATATATTTTTTCCAACCATCCATAACTTTTTTGAAAGCACCTATTTTAGGCTTTTAGTCATAGCAACAAGGTAATGAATTGTTTGATTAAATGCTTTGGTAGACATGTATGGAAAATGTGGTAGCATAGACAAGGCAATGAACTGTTTAGAAAAATACCTCAAAAAAATGTGATCTCATGGGTGATGGAATGCCATAACAATCAATGGTATAATTACATCACACTTATTATGTTTCCATCCAAGTCCAAATTACAACGGGATTGAATGTGTCAAAAGTAATATTTGTGAGAATGTGAAATATATAAAAATGTTATAATTTCTTGCCTAGGTGGGTAGCTTTTTAGTTGTCTCTATCCTTAGTTAAGGACAAGTCTTGTATTTGACTTTTTACAAACAATTTCCAACATTTTGAGCATAAATTCCAACCACATTGCTGACACCTGTATTGCCTTTGTCGGTCCCATGTAAGTACAATAGAAAGACCACATACGTCACAGATCCGCCAAGTTCTACCCTCTATTACCAAATGATGTGAATGTTTCGGATGGTTTATGATTCTATCATTGAAAAATGTCTTCACTATTTCATTACATTTTCCAACTTTTAAGCTTTCCAATAACTCGTTTTTCACTATAGCACGCACCCCACCTCTTTTCTCATCATTCTTTTTACACATCATCTTCACCACTTCATATCCACTCCTTGTTACTATGCCATCAATATCTAGTAAAACTAACCATCTCTTTTCAATACATAAAAGATTGGGAAGCATCTTGAATTCTTCAGGGGTCTCATTCGATTGATCCTTCATTTCTTTAGATAAATACTTGCAATGGTACCAAAATGTAACCATATCTTCAAATGAGAGTTTGGGCCAATTCATTTTTTGTATCACATTTTCATAAATTTCTTTGAATGTTGGTATGTCATATTCTTCCATAAAATAGTATCCCACATAAATAATTTCAAAATTACCATGTAGTTGTGCTAATTGATCTAATTTAGATTTCATTTCTAATTTTGAATTGGGAGATTCAGCATATAAGAAAATCAATTTATTTTTTATTATTTCTTTATTCACCTGCAACCATATAAAAAAAAGTTATAAATAATATGAATGATAAATATCAAAAAATATAAAATTATAATTATTTTAAAATTAAATTAAAAAATTACATCTTAACTTAAAGATCTTACCAAATTTATTTTGTAGAAGAAAAAAATTAAGCTGAATTCACTTTGTATAGTAGAAACAATTTCATAAATCTTGCTTTTGGTAAATGGATAGCCTCCTGCACCCCATGACATCATTGAAGACAATGCATGTGGATTGCCAATACTTCCTTCTTCGTCAAATATAATAAAATATGGTTCTCCACTTTTCAATTTGACCAAATTAGGATCAGGAAGAGCTGCCCAAGTCATTTTTTGAAGAGCCCTTTCATAAGTGCCAATCCCATAAAATCCATGTTCAGTTAGAGGAATCCAAAGCACTTCAAAATTGAAACTTTTATCCCTGAGTTCTTTATAGACCTGTTGAAATTTTATATATTCATGAATGTTTCGATCACATATGAAGATGCCCACCACATGTCCCTTTAGTTGATCTAACTCTACCTGAAACATGCAAGTTACAGTAAATTACATCAATTGGACACGTTTCACGTTCATTCTGAACACAGCTAATATTTTGTTAAGCTATGTGTTACGTATAAGTATATATCAATTTGCTTCAAGTTTATATTTGTATGCTTAAACAAAAAATATATTTTACAGTTTTATTATATTGTGAAATTACCTTGTTCAGTTTGCTGTCGATGAGGTGCTCTGTTTTATTTTCCTTCAATATTTGAAGGAACTCTGTAAACATACTTTCCCTGGGCAGAGAATCAGATAACCCAGCTGTTCCAGGAAGCTTCCCTGCACATATAGATTCTATAAAATTTCCAAAGCTATTGGGAAGTACATGTTCTTCAGACATGCTTTCTGAGCTGTGGAGAACGTCTCCTGAAATGTCGTCCTCTCCAATAAAATTATCCAACTGCAAGATTTTATTTCCTTTATCATCTACCCGCATTTTCAGCATGCAGCAGCCAAGTTTGTTTTCAGCAGTGTAATCATGTCTCCTACTTTCAAAGAGAGTGGACGTAATGAGACGATGGCACCTCATTTCAGTGGAAGGAATGGCACATGATCCTTTCGGCATCGACATTAAAATTTGACGAAAACAGTCTTCTTCTTCTTGTTTTTCTTTTTCTGTTGTTTCGCCCTTCTGATCTTTTCTCTTCACAAAAACAATTTGCAGGCGTCCTGTAGAAGCCATCTTTGCTTTTTCCATCGTCACCCCTACAAGTCGTTCTGTAAGCCGACGGTCATGATCTTCCATGCGGACAGGAAGGGCGATCACTGCCACAATTGTGTCCGCTTCGAACAAAATGGAAGTCGATCGCTCCATCAATTGCTGTGTAGTGCCGTCCAGCTGTATGCACCTCGCACCCAACAAACCCACTCTCGCTGCGCGACACACCTCCTCTTCGTCCTGCACACAACAGATATATCTCAAATTGAGATTTCAAAGAGAATCCCATTTAACAAACAACGCAGGGAAGAAACGCACAGAACAGCTTACCACATGACAAGCTAGCCCCTTCGCTGATATACGATACCTTCCGTTACCAACTGATACCACCATAGGATATTCCTCTTCCTCCCGCATTTCTTGCCACCTCTTAATCAATTTATGGCTCCTATCAATAATTGCCCAACAACAAAGCTTTAATTTCACGATTCTCTCCATTGCTCGTCCGTCCAAATTGGGACACGCACCCAACCTTAACACAGTCAAAGACGCCAAACTTCCAAAATCATCTGGCAATGTTTCTAGTTTGGGACATACACCTATGTTTAGCATCTCTAAGCTTTTAAGCTTCCCGAATCCATCTGGAAGACTTGAGATTAACAAGTCAAATAGACTTAAGGATTCCAAACATATGAGCTCCCCGAACCCTGCCGGAAGATTCAGTAAGCTGCCACAACCTGCCAATCCGAAGTCTTTTAAGGCGGGCAGTGCTTGAAATCCATGAGGCAGCTCCTCCAGTTTAGGGCAGCGTTTCACGATCATCTCCTTCAAGAAACTGAGCTGGTCAAAGTCTCCGGGAAGAGCTACAAGCTTATTGCAATCATCAATTTGCAAGGTCTCTAAACAGCTCAACTGCACAAAGCTATTGGGAAGAGTGGTTAATAAGTCACAGGATATCAATTTCAGGTGAGTAAGACGTGGCATGTTTCCAATACTTTCAGGAAGTTTATCTAAATTCGGCAGTGATCGGAGAGTAAGCAACTCAATTTGAAGCTTCCCGAAGCTTTCTGGCAATCGCTGCAAGCTGATGCATCCAGTCAAGTCCAGCTCTTGGAGAGAAGATAATCCGCCAAAGCCTTGAGGCAGTTCCCTCAAATTCTTACACTCTCCCATGCTCAGCTCTTCCATTGCACTCAACTTTCCCAGGTCAACAGGTAACTTTTCGAGAAGCGTGCATCCGCGCAGCCTCAGACTAGTCATCGAAGATAGCAGCCCAAGTTCTTCCGGCAGGGAAGTCAACCTTGTGCAGTGTTCCATGCTCAAATGCTTCAGATTCTTGAGTTTTCCGAATCCTTGAGGCAAAGATTCCAAGTCACACTTATCGAGAGTCAAACGCTCAAGAGCAGTCAGATTGCTGAAATCTTTCGGTAGCTGACTGCAACAATTCAATTCGAGATCTACTAGAGATGAAGGAAGATGGCATTCCTTTGGAAGTTGCACTGATTCCAAGGTTGTTGTCACTGCAAAATTTTGCAAAGAATACAGACTTTGCAAAGGAAGTATTTCAAACGAATGGCAATCCGGATCTGTTACTTCTTGAGAGATTACTTTCAGACTCCGTGGAAGCTATGTGCAAAAAAATCACGTTATTGCCTAATATCATATAATAAAGCAGTAATTTTACAAACTGTAAATTCTGTATATAAATTTATTTCATTACTCATATTTTAGAAATTTTATGGTGAACATTGATCAAAAAAATTAATGTCCTAGTTGTTTTATTATATCTCATTTAAAGAATTATCCCTTACCTGAGACAAATTCATGCCGTGCTTTGAGCTGTTGAAGAAAACCGCGAGTTTCTGCAGTTGCGAAGCATCTTGAAATGGAAAATCAATCAAATCCCCTACACTGAGATATCTCAAATTTTTAAAAACCCTATTGCATGGAGGCCCGCCAATCTTTACCCAGTCTCCTATCATTAGTACTCTCAACGAGGAGCATACAGCATCCAAGTGTCTTGATTCCACTTTTGTTAGAGACTTGTCACTGACAAGGGAGATGCCTTTCACAGTTTCGAGATTTGCCTCACTATCTTGGAGGAATTCCGAAAACTCCTCATAATTTGAAAGCCTTGTGTGTTTGGCCTCTTTCATTCCCATCAAGCGAAGGATGTCATGAACAATGACTTTTCCTGAGTCGCTTTTGTTGATCAAGATTCTTCTCTGAAGAGACTCAAGTCTAGAAAGGTCTACAATATTGCCAACAAGATTCCATTCCCAACCATAAAAATATTTGCAAATGTCAAGGAATGCATCTTTTTCTTCTTCCTCCCTCATTTTGCGAAAAACAAAAAAGAGCTTTCCACTAATATCTTCATCTGTGAAGCTATCGAGGTTTCCCTCTCGGAGAGCTTGAAGGGCTTCCCTGTAACTTCGTTCCGCTCTTTCTGCTCCTTCCTCTCTTTCCGCTCTTAAGTGGTTGCCGAAGACAGACAAGATAAGCGGAACACCTCGGCATGCTCGGGCCACAGATTTTACAAGACTTCTTTCATCAAAGTTGAGACTGAATTGGCCTTGTGATGAGAGGATTGTCTTTATTAGGAGGAGCTCGGCCGCTTCATCAGACAAAGCATGTACTTCATATTCTTTGCAGTTGATATTGAATTTGGGTTTGAGATTCTTCTCCCTGGACGTTACCAGTATCCTCAGTTTTGTTTTCTGCTTCTCCGAATTCTCCACGGAAATATTTGATTTATTGAACCACAATAAATCTTTGGGTAAAAGCTGCCCAATATGTTCTTTGTCAACGACATTGTCGATGTAAAGAAAGCAGAATTTGTTTTCCATGAACTTTTGGAGCTTGTTTCGCCCATCATCGGAACTTCGCAACTGGAGTTTCTTTCCTTCAATATCAGTGATAATGTATTGTTGGAGGTCGATGATGTGGGACTCTATATTTGGAGAATTGTGATTTATTTTCACACTGGAAAATTTGAAGTCTGGAGAAGCCTTGAGTTTGGGCCAGCTCAAACTCTGAATAGTTGAAGCAGCCAGTGTACTTTTTCCGACACCTCCGAATCCGCATAAAACAACGGCAAGTGCCGGTTCGGTGCCTTCCATATCCAACAGCTCCATCACTTTTGCAACTTCGCTTTCAATACCCACTGTTTTCGGTTTTGTGGAAACGAAAGAAAAATAGAAAGGTTAGAAATAACACTGGCATCCCAACTTCTAAAGGAAACTATTTTAAAATGCAATCTTCAATGGTTAAACAGAGGGTGTTACCTGGCTTAAAGTCAAGTAGCTCGAAAGGCGATTGCTCAGAACGAAAGGTAGTTTGTCGAAGAGTTTGCAGACCAACGGCAAAGTTAAGAGAACCTTGTATATCTCTTACTTGTCGAAAAGTTTCGAGACCAACGGCAGAGTTAAGAGAATCTCTTATATCTCTTATACTTTCGTTAGTCTTTTGAAGCTGGGTATTGGCTGTTGCGGCGGACCAATACCTGTACAAGTCATCGAAGAATAAAAGCAATTCCACGTCAATATAAAAATTTTGAAAGAAGAAATACTGTAGTCGATATTGCAATTTATCGATCTTTGTATACATCGATAATTGCACACACTGTCACCAATGTATAAGGCACTCTTATCATAAAAGGAATATTAACATGATATATTATAAATATTTTAATGTAATACTTTTTTTAATCTTTTTTATGTTAATTGACATGATCTTTTGGGAGGTTATAAATGGAAATTTCACTAAATTCATTTTTGTAGTTAAGTTATGTTAAATATGTTTAAATTTTATAATTTTGAGATCATTGCTAACAAATTTGAGTAAACTAGTATGAAGGATAATTAGTATTAATTAATTAGGTTATCTTCACATAAGTATAACTTACATTTGTGTTGAATTTTTAATTCACTTTAATTATTTTGTAACATTTTATGGGATACCATCCCTTATCAAGCAAATTCTGAAGTGTAGAAGAGTTGTCTACTCTTGTTAAGTGGTCTATCTTATGATTTGACCATGAATTGTATCTAATACCTAACTTGACATTATCTAAGAGTCAAACATGTTGATTTTAACACTTATAGGATGTTAGCCTAGAGTACCTGTAGAATGATGTTGGTAGGGACTAACGAACTCAAATATTTATTTGCTAGTTTTTATATTTCTTATTTGCGCATTATATGTGTTATACTTCATGTTAACTCAAAGAAAGAGATATGCTTATTCCTACTCAATCCAAAAAGGAAAGGTTTAGCTTTACAATCTAACAAAAATTTGGTAGAGTTTTAACTTATAAATTGCACTTAGAAAGAAGAAATAATGAATATTGAATATGAGAAATGATAGACTGAAAAAATTACAAGAAGAAGAAACACCAAATACACCTTGGGAAACCCCTATGAAGAGAAAACAATTTCCTTCAAATAAAAAGGCAATATATTATTCAACAATAAATTATTATAATATAATCTTAAGCTCATTGTGTTTCACAAGTGTCTACACTCCATTCTTGGAGAAAAAATGGTAACATAGCCAGGCTACATTAAATTGGACATGGAAAATTCTATCCTAAACATCCAATATATAGGAAAAGGGTGAAGTAGGAAAACACGGGTGATTTTCACAACCACATGCCAAAATAAGGAACCCAATTTGTGTGCACTTTTTGATGGGCCAACAATCCATGAATAAAATGTAATTTCTAATATGTAAGAGAAATCCCTTAGCCAAATATTTCACCTACCAACTTGGGCAACCCCTTTTTGTTACATCTAGTTTCTTAAGCAATGGACTTACACATGCTAATATTATTTGATCAAAGATTCTCTTACAAGTAATCTTTGTAGCCCAACTCTTTCATGCTCTCACATGATCTTACATAGCTTACAATGACATATATCAATCTTACACATATTATACAACTAATTACAAGTGGAAATGGAGTGTCACCTTAGAAGGGGCACCATTTTTCATGTGGGTATAATAGTATGAATATTAAATAAATAAAAATTTTTGCTAGACTTCAAAGACGTACATAATACACCCTAATCCTAGCATTCACCCACTTGTATTGATTGCAAAAATGAGAAAAAGTGGAAACAACCAAGGACAAATTTTCAAGGTCAGAAATTCCATAGATTACCTAAAATTGTACTACTCTATGCTCACAAAGTTCATCAAAGCATCTTAAGAGTATATCCAAATATCCACCTTTTTTACCTTGATTCTCTTATCTGCCACCATTTCATTAAAAATTGATATTGCACATAAATAATACTTTGTCACATGAACTTTATATTTCTTTATCAAGCTAATGATATTTTGATTATCAAAATGAATAATCATTATGGTGTGCTTGAAAAGGTATAGAGGGGATTTGCTACTATCAAGACGACAGGGTCTTAAGGAACAAATAACTCTCCACTACCTCAATCGAACTAGAATAGAAGTATTTTAAAACTAGATTCTAAGCTATGCTGATAAAAATGTTTAGTTTATAGAATTAGAAAACCCTAAATACACACAATATCATACCATATAGATGAAGTCTCACCCTCAGACACTGACACATGCCACATGGACATCTATGCATCTACACTGTCATTTATATGAAGAGCCCAAAAATTACAAAAATGAAGTCCTTTGCTCGCCAAACCTATTTGTCAGCTACAAACATGGAGACAAGGAAAATTGTTGGGGTTGTATAGGGGTTTTCCTCATTTAAACCCCCACTTTGGTGTTTCCACCTCCACAAACAACCAAACAAGATTAAAAAATATAAAAAAGTAAAAAAGACATGTGATAGAAATAAACCTTGCTATGGAGGAGAACCCCTATCATGATAAAAATACACTAGGCAAGATCATACATTACACTAGACAAGATTATTTGGATGATAAGCAAGAGATCATTACCAACACTGGTGGCCCCTTGTTCAAGATGATTGATGTGAGAAAATCATAAGAAAGAAGAGTTTTTGCACCTATAAATGTCCAATTGTAATGGTGTGAATTTGCACCCCTTACATATTCCTCATTTACACTACATCCTACCTTAGATAAATAAATTTGATAATGCAATCCTTATTTCCACCACCTTTCCTTATCCACTTGGCAGCTATTTTAGGGGATATTCTGTTAGGGATGCTAGTGCAGCATGCAGACGTCTATGTGGCGCGTTGTCATCCTGACAAGATTCTCACCTCTAGAATCCATAGAGGCATTACATTCCTCCATTAGACGTGAAGTGTAATGTCTCCTGCTCTTTGGACCGACCTCAAACGGATCCTTTGCCTCCATTTTTCTTTCAAATTGCTATCTTCTCCATTCAACTCATCTTCTTCACATTCCTCTTGATCATTCTCACCATCTACACACTTCCATACTCACTTTCAACTCCTTCAAGCTCCACCACCTCCATTGAAGCTGCAAGTTGATATTTGGTTGGTACACTCTCTTTGTTGTTGTGGCAATGTTGGTCTTTGAAGGCTTGCATGCTCAATCCTTCCTCCATTTTCCTTGACGACACTTGGTTGAGAAGGCGATATCCTTTCGTTTCTTACTCATTTTACATTATATTGTGTTTTATTATTGCTTGATTTCTCTACTTAGATACGTACTCTTCTTTATCATATTTCTACAATTGTTGCTATTTGGCTGTCCGTGGAGGTGGAAACACCAAAGTGGGGAACCGACTGAGGCAGTCCTCTAAACACAACCCCAACATTTTTCCTTCTTCTATGTGTAGGTTCTCCTTGAGGTGAAGATCTTGAAGATCTCAACTTGAAGATATCAACTCATGGGTAGGAAGGTGTGCTTTCCTCACCCATATTTGTCATTTCATAATTAGATTTAGTCTTAGTTCTCTTCTCAATATTATGTTATTTTGTTATTTTATGTTTCTTTCATTACATCAAACTACATCAGTTAGGTCGTTGGTAGGTTTTCCTTGGCTTTTGACTATATCTTACACTTTTTGTTCATACAGACGCAAGTGCCCTACTGTGACACCAGTGCACCACACTAACATCCATGTCTTGCACTATAGTCCCTAGTGAGTTGTCTAAGTTGCAGTCTAGACTTAGGAAACTTGCTCACTTGACTTCCTAAAATATTTGGGCTTGTAAAGGGATAGCAACAACCTAGTTGATCTTCTTTTTAGTGTTTAAACTTTAAAATCTCCTAAAACATTCTACTAGCTTGAGGTAGATTAGGGTGGCCTATTGTTCTAGACCCTCTCATGACCTGGGGTCCTAAGCAATCGGTCTCCCTCTTCTACATTTTGGTGAACTTGATGTGAACTACTTTGGTTTTGTTTCACAGTGTTGAAGGAGTCTTCTCTCATGTTCTAGGTGTGTTGTAGGTGTGTGTGTTGTAGGCCGCATAGCCTTGCAACCCAACCTACAACCCCTAGTGGTGTAGTTAGAAGGATCCCTAAACATTATGGAACAAATTCTAGAATAGCTCACTGTCTAATTATTGAACCTCTAGGGTGCTCTGAGGAAGTCATTTTTGGAGTATGTAAAAGATGGCCTCTTTCATGCATCTTCGCATCCCTTTTGTGTAGCCTGTGAATGGGTCACCTACTATAACCTTTATATCGGACGACCTGCCCATGAATGCAAATAGAGAACCCTCTCCTCTATACATTCCCGCTTGTATCAAGGAGAACATTGTGACTAGGATTCTCGTTGACCCTACATGTCGAGTTAACATTATTACAAAGGAGATTATGCTAATAAACTTTCTACATAAGGAAGGGTACGATAAATCTAAGAGCATAACATGTATGTATGATGGGATTTTCGTCCCTCCCATTAGTTCCATCACCCTTTCAGTCTTGGTAGGGCCTAGGACTGTGAATTCCCTTTTCTATATCATGTCGAAATCAGACTTATTAAGAGTGAAGCTAGGCCTTCCATGGATAGTTTCCATGAATGTATTCCCTTCGGTGTTCCAAATTCTCTTATGAGGGCTGAATGCACATCATGCACGATAATGGGTATAAACCACTAGTGTTGCATGGGGCTTGTTCATTAGATGACTTTTGGCTTGCTCCTATAGGTCTACTTCCCTCGAGGACAGACCTATTGTATTGCATTTACATTAAATACAAGAATGGGGGCATAGTGTTGAAGGTGACCTACCCTCCTTCCCCTTATGCTATTATGATTAAGGCTTCCATGATAGTGCACCAGCAATCTGCCTCTACCTCGTCTCAAAAGGAAAAGGGGAAGTTTACTTGTGCTCATGAGCCTTCCTCTTCTTTTGTTGTTCCATCTACTTTCGCCTCTTGCCCTATTGCGACATCTTTGACTTCCGTCTCCATGCATCTCATGGGGAGTCTGATGGTGCTTGCTTGGGAGAAGGCCAAGCGTCAGGTGTCCGACCTTCCCATCTTGCCCATGGTGCCTTAGCCCATTGTCTATGGTAAGGGGAAGGTTCCTTGTGGAGTTGCCTCTATGTCTCATCCTCCACAACCTCCTATTTTTCCTACCCCTAGAGTGGTGTATGGGAATAGACTCACCACCGAGGCACTTGAGTCTGCTTCTCCAATAGTTGTTGCCTTTGTTCCTACATCTCTTCCTCCTATTTCTATTTAGGATTCACTCCCTCTGTCAACAACAGTTGTGATGGATACTCCCATGGTAGAATAGGAGCCTTGTACTTAAGTGTAAGTGTCAAAGGAAGGCTTTGGTTGCTGAGTAGGCTACCTTGCAGAAGGCAAAAGAGGAGCGGGCAGCTTCTATTTTAGCATCTCCTATTGTGCCCCCATCTTCTAGACCTTCTTCTTCAATTCTGATTACCTTGATCTTTGCTTTTGGCTCCCCCTACGAGCTCAAATGACCCTCACCCTAAAAGGTTGCAAGTGTTCATCGCTCCCTCAGTTGAGCCTCCTCTCCTGATGTCCCTTCCAGACATCCCACCTTTCCCTAAGCCTGTGTATATGTCGAATACCTCAATGGTGTCCATTACAATTTTTTTCTCTTCCTTCTCTCCTTCTGCCTCTTCTATGGGGATCTTGCATCCTCTGATGAAGCATAATTTGGAGGACGACCCTGCTTCTAATGGGGTTTATAAGAAGGGACCGCCTTCTTCAAAAGAGGGCCATGCCTTTGCTTTTGTCGTCCTAGTGATGGAGGAAGCCTCAATTCCCCTCGAGCTTGTCACTACCACTAAGTCTTCCGATGAGGTTGGGAGTGGATCTTAGGTGCCTCCTTCACCCACCTAGTTAACACATGGCTCTCCTATCAAGTGTGTTTTCAACTTGATGGATGATTTCTTGGCTCTGCCAGCTATCTTCATAAGATCAATGATGTTTACCTCACAGGAGTTGAGCGAAGAAGACCTCAAGGGGCCCTTTTCATTAGCTCTTGTTGCAAGAGATTCAAAGGGTTCTCAAGCCTTGCTATCCCACCCTTGTAGGCTCATCTTCCCTCTCCCTATAATGATCTATATTGGGACAACGATCACCTCCTAGTTGATGAGGACTAGTAGAGCACCTCTTATTTATTTGTAGATTAGATTTGTGTGTGTTGTATTTCCTTTGTGCTTGTTTTATGTGTGCCTAGAGGACCATAGTCACCCTTGTAGGTGTTGGAATATAGGAGTTAAAGTGTGTCATAAACTTCCTCTATTTGTTAAATCATTCTTCTATTTGTTGTTCCTTGATTTTCGATAATTGGGGATGATGCAAAGCGTTGGGGGTATTTAGGCCTCCCTTCCATGTTGACCCAATTTTTTATTTTTTATTTTTTTTCGTGTGTACTCTTCTTCATGATCTGATATAGTAGGGGATTGATTACAATTCATACGCACATTATATTATATCTATTAGCAGTTCTAGCCCCGAATTATTAGATCCCCCTATCTCTTGATTTCTTCACCAAGTTGCTTTTCCTTTCTTTCTTCTTTGCTTGCTTCTTGATGTTGTGGTGCCTATGTGTTGTCTCTTGCATGTGTGACAACATTTTCACATCTACATCTTGTCATTTAGTCATGGGCCATGACGTCTCTACATGTTCCTTTCCTTAGGATGTCACCTGATCCTTCAATTCGCATGCATCATCCTAAGGGGGCACCCCTACCTCTCTGATTTTGAATAAGGTGTATTTGGTGGCCAATGAATCCCTTGATGAAAATATTTACATTTTTCAAAAATAACATCTTTCAAAAAGGATCCCTTTAGCATGATTTTATTTTGAAAACAAGTTTGTAACAAAAAGAGCTAAGAATTTTCCTTTGAGGAGGTCATTCTTTTTTTTGGGATTCCACGACAAAAGAGAATCTTTCAAGATGATTCCTTGATGATAGTATCATTTGCAAAGAATGTCATCACTTTTCAAACCGAGCATCCCTTGAGTGGACCCCTCTTTCTTTTGAAGGGTTCTTGAGGGACCCCTTTTAAAGCTTCTCCTTCAATTGCTTGTTCTGAGATGACTTTCTATCTATCTACATGACTCTTTTCTTGCCTAACATGTTTTGTCTGTGGATTAACATGTTTCTTTTCTAGATAGAGAACTTGTGAGGGTCAATTAGACTTTGTGGAGCCTCTCACATTTGGCCTCCATTAGGACTGAACACCTGTGGTGCCTCCTTTGTAGGACCAGGCACTTGTGAAGCATTTTCATTTTGCAAGATTGATCACCTATAAAACCCTTTGATCATCTTCTACAGGACTGACCCATGGAACCAACTTTGTAGGACCAAGCACCTGTAGAGCCTTTTGTTCACCTTCTACATGACCAATCACCTATGGCACTTTTGTTCAAATCTCCATAGGATCGAGCACCTATGGAACGATCTCTCTCCTACACATGAGTTTTCTAGATTACACAGTTTGTTTCCTCGATGGTTTAGGTATACATTCCAAAGCATTCTCTCTACTTTACCATGCATTCGCTGACACTTATGCTAGCTAAAGTGGTGGAAAAATGTTATAGCATGAATTTGCACCCCTTGCAAATTCCCCGTTTATGCTACCTCTTACCTCCTACCTTAGAGAATTAAATTCAATAATGCAATCCTTATTTCTACCACCTTTCCCTTTTTATGTGTTGGTGGGGGGATATTTTGTCATGGATGCTAGCATGACGTGCGAAAATTTGCACGACACACTGTCATCCTAATAGGATTCCCACCTCTAGAATCCACAGAGGCATTACACTCCATTAGATGTGAAGTGTAACATCTCTTACCCTTCAAAATGACTTTGAACGACTCCTTTGCTTCCAATTTTCTTTCAAATTTCTATCTTCTCCACTCAACTCATCTTCTTCATATTCCTCTTGATCATTCTCACCATCTACACACTTCCATACTTTTAGCTCCTTCAAGCTCCACCACCTCTACTATAGCTGCAAGTTTATATTTGGATGGTTCACTCTCTTCGTTGTTGCAGCAACGTTGGTTTTTGAAGGTTTGCACGCTCTCTCCTTCTTCCATTTTCCAAGTGAGACCACATAGCATATTCCTTTCATTTCATTTCCTACTCATTTTGCATTATCATATTTGACATCATAGCATATTTTGTTTTCTTATTGCTTGGTATCTCTACTTTTACATACTCTTCTTTATCATATTTCTACAATTGTTGCTATTTGGTTGTCTGTGTAGGGAGGTGGAAACACCAAAGTGGGGGACTGACTGAGGCAGTCCTCTAAACAGTGCCCCAACATTTTTTCATCTTCTGTGTGCAGGTTCTCCTTGAGGTGAAGATATTGAACATATCAACTCATGGGTAGGAAGGTGCGTTTTCCTCACCCTTCTTTTTCATTTCATAATTAGATTTATTCTTAGTTCTCTTCTCGATATTCTATTATTTTTTTGTTCTTTATTTTTGTCATTACATCAAACTGCATCTGTTAGGATGTTAGTAGGTTTTCCTTAGATTTTGATTGTATCTTATGCTTTCTATCCATATGGACGTTAGCACCCCACTGAGACACCAACACACCATACTGATGTTTGTGTCTCGTGTTGTAGTCCTCTGGTAGTGAGTTTACTAAGTTGTAGTCTGGACTCTAGAAAATTTCTCACTTGACTTCCTGAAATGTTCGAGCTTGTAAGGGGACATTAGCAACCCGGTTGCTCTTCCTTTTAGCCTTTAAACTTTAAACTCTCCCAAAGCACTCTATTAGCTTGAGGTAGATTAGGGTAGCCTATTTTTCTAGACCCTCTCATGACCTAGGGTCCTGAGTAGTTGGTTCCCCTCCTCTACACCAATATGTGAAATTATTTTGCTAGAGTTTTAGTAAGAGAGACAGAGAGAACAAAATGAAAAATTCATAAGCTGCCTCATTAAAATGAGGAAGAGAAGTAAATTTTGTTCTTGAACTGGGTAGGAATAGCCATTATAGTTGTATTTGAGCATTGGTACCTGATTCATGAATAAAATGGGTGGCATATTCCAGTTTGAATCTTGAATTTTATTGGGACATTTTTGCACCATGTAGACATTTGCATGGTGCATGCTCTCGTCTTACAAAATTCTTTTGAAATTAAAACCATATGCTACTAACACTTCATCATTTCCATCCATAAGATTGGAATCATAAAATATTGATCATGGATTTTGTCATTAATGCACTTGGACCAATGTGTAAGTGTGAAATTTCCACAGGGTGTAATTTGGGACATTACAAAAGATAATGTCTAAACATAATTTATAGAGTCATCTTACTTCATTACATGAATTATTAGCTATCATTTACTTAGTCGTAGTAGTTGAAATAGTATCCATAACCCATCTCTTTCTCATTTAACCAATCACGCCACTAAATATCTAATACCCACTAGTTGACCTTTTTCTGTCCACATCTCCAACCCAATCAAAATTCATAAATACTTATATATTTGTGCTATTGTGTCAAAAGTATATCCTCCCTAGTAGAAAATAGAAAATTTTAACATGGATTTGAGATACCTTAAGAACCTCTTGAATATGCTATAGTTCTTTTTTCATGGATTGGACATATAGTTGATTATGATTCCTACTACTTGGGAAATGTTTGTTCTAGTAAAAACCATAACATACATAAGGCTCCTAACTTCAATCTCATCTAGGGTGTGTGGCTCATGTTCTCTATCCCATTTAGTGTCAAAGTTTGGTGATCAACATAAATATTTTTCCTAAAAAAATAGGAAACTCATTACATTTTACAATCCTACATCCTAATATACTACAACACAAGTCTCACATTTTCCTCCAAGAAATCAATTTTTTTTGTTACCTTAATCTCTCTTGAGATTCTTCCTTATGAAAAACTAGCTTCCTTTGGAAGCCCTTTGAGTATCACATAATCCTAAAAGTTGAGATTTCAAAGGCCAATCAATATTCTTCATAGTATTTATTAGCAACATGTTATTAACATATAGTATGGTGGATGTTTTGTATGGTCTGCAAAGACTGTGCTTAGTTTTCCTAAGGACAATGACAGATTATTCTCATTATTTATTTAGGGTGGGATATCTAAATGGATTTCAATAATTATATCCCTAAGGTCTCACGAAGGATTATATCACTCAAATTGTTACTAACTTTACTTGTAATTACATTGATTGAAGGAAAATCATAGATTTAAGGGCCAAGGGTGTGCCTTTAATCTTAAGTACACTTGGCAACTCATATCTCAGTTTAGTTTGGATATCTACACCCACTTGTGTGGATTCCACTTTTTTCTTGTATGAAGGATCCTCTCCCTCTCACTAACATTAGTGATACTATTATAATTCTATACCACAAGATGGCAAAGGATAGGAATTATGATAGCCTAAGTATATTCCTCATGGGGGATTCTATTAGAAGATACAAGATTTCTTGCTATTTTTGTTTCTATCTGAACACCAACAAGAACATTAGAAACTTCAAAAAGGGTTTTAAAGGTCTTTTTTTTAATTTCTTAGGTCCTTTCTTTGACTCCTTTGGCTCTTGTATGCTTTGGGTGGGTGTTTGTGCATGCTACTATGGGTGGCCTAATATTTCACATGGAACCCATTTCTTGTGATGCACTTAAACAAAATATACATCTTTGGAAGCTCTTTGAAAGAGTCAGATTCACACCCTTCTTCCAAGCCATGTGGGGCTATAATGATAAAATTACTTCTAAATCTATTAACTCCTAGTCTCAAGGATTTTTCACCATTGACAACATGAAGTTTAAGGTATTCAATGACTTGATTTCTAAATACATGAGCCTCACCTGTGATGGTATGATGGTTGAGAAAGGGAGCAATGGTGATTACAAATTTTTTATTGCTACCTTCTTCAGAGGAAAAGAGAAAGTAGTTCACTTTTAGAATGGTTACAATCTTGAAAATCTTTTGTTAGAGTAATAAAGTCATCACCTAATTATTTAATTAATAATTAATTAATTGGATCACTTTATGCTTTATTACACTTACGCTAAACTTAAGAGTGCTTTTATTTCATTATTTTCTTTTATTAATTAGTTGTTTTTTTGCATGATTAAAGCTTCTAATATTAGAACATGTTGTCTCAGTCATTCCTATGAGGACACTTGTCATGTTCTAATCTAACCCTAATCTAGGGTTAGCCTTCATCCTTTTCATAAGGATTGATTCATTGTAATTGTTTTTTTCATTTCTCTACGATAACATATTCAATGTGGCAGTTGTTCACATAATGCAAATTGGTGTTTTCATCAAATTTAAGTTGTTGGGCAATCATACCTTGCTTATTTCTTCATAAGTGTGATAGGTTTATCATTGCAAGTGATTCATGGAGCTGTGGGAGTACATACATCTACTCTAACAACTTTCAACTCCTTGGGCTCTAGTGAGTCTTCATTGCATGAAATACTTTACTCTTGAAGGCCGTTTTGAAACTATGCACGATTATCTCTTTCTAATTCCAATTCATCTCTACCATGGTAAGAGAATGAACATTCCTTTCCTTGTGTTTACCTCTCTTGAGGCCTCCATCATCAAAGGCACCTACCCCCCTTTGCACCAAGGCCTGATCATGGCCCTTTATAAATATTGAATCCTCTTGATGGTTCCCTCTTCAAACCCTAAGGTCAAAATTGGTGTCCAAATCAATCTTATCAAGGACAAAGCCTCTAGATCCCCATCTGCTCATGTTAAACTGATGCCTTGCTCTATGGGAAAGTTGTGTCTTGGCCCTAAGGGTAAGGGTCATGCTATGATTACTGATCTCCAACTTGAGTTTCTTGAAACCTCTCCAACCAAGAAAATAAAAGGGGTGCCAACTAGCATGCATGACAAACAGTAGGATAATGTTGTGAAAAAGGTCAAAATCCACAATCCTAGTGTGGGTGAGGCTATTGAGAATTATGATGTGGATGGGATGGAGAATGTGGCTATGGAGTCTACTCCTTTTGACTCCAAACAATCTGGTAAGTGTAGGTCTGCTAGACTTGCTAAAGCCCTTACCACTATGAATCCCTATACTACCAAAGGAAAACATATTCAAGAATCGAATGATGAGGATGAGTTGGAAGAAGAGGAGTTTTTTCCCTAGACTGGGGAGGGTTTGGAGGAGGATGACTTGGACCATGACTCTGATGAGATGCAGGACAATAAAATTAATGAGGAACAAGTTGAAGATGATGATGATACCAAGGTTGTTAAGGGATATGATCATACTTTTGAGGTGTTCCCAGAGGTGCAAAAATTTTGTAAACCTCCCTCTCCTAGATGTCTAGATAACACAAATGATAAGGAGGAAATTTTCCCTCCATACATTCCTACCCACAACACTAATGAAAAAGACAAGAAGATTATAAAAAAGCTATAGACTAGAGTGCTTGACCTAGAGAATTTGGTCTCCAATAGTTACAATGACAAAATTGTACGTCTAGAAAACACCCTTCTAAAGATCATTAAGTTGACTTAGGGAATTACGCATAAGTTTGTTATGGGTACCAGTTATCTTTGACCATTCAAAGATCAACAAACAGAAGAAGAAAAGAGCTAAAGAAGATAAGGAGGAGAAAATGCATGTTAAGAATGTTGATGGATAGAAAGATATGGAGGAATGGGAAACCTCCCTTGATGCCCTCCTATATGATTATAACCTGATCTTCTAGCTGATTTTTGTGTTTTGATCTTGGTCTTGTTTTTTTTGTTATTTTTTTATTTCGTTGGGCATATGTTCCTTTTGTTATTTTTTTGGGTTTGCATGCCCACCTATTTTTTCTTTAATATGCTTTTAATTTTTTAAATCTAGAGATTAGGGCTCTTTCCGTACTTTTATAATTAAAAAAATAAACAAATAATAGTATTATTGTTTCTATCTTGTTTATAGTAAACAAATTAATTTTTATTCTCTAGCATACCTTAACTTCAACACATTGTAGGAGATCATTTGAGAACATTGAGAGACTTATTTAAGATACAAATATTTTCTTACCGTTTACCATAATGTAATTTGGCTTTGTCATGTATATCTCTTCCTCTAAATCCTCATGTAAAAATTTTTCTTCACATCCATCTATTCTACTTCAAGGCCATATATAATAGTAACAAATAACAAAAAATTGATGGAATTCTACTTCACAACAAGAGATAATATCTCATGAAAATTATTTCCCTCAACTTAAGAATAGCCCTAAGCCACTCACCTTGCCTTATATTTCTCAATATGGATCTCTAATCTATACTTTTATTGAAAAACCATTTGTATCCAACAACCTTCTTAACATATTTTTATGAAGCCTTACCAAGTCCCATGTATTATTTTTCTCATATTTCATTATATCCTCATCCATGGCCACTTTTTAGTATTTATTATTTGTAGACAACATTACCTCATTCACTATTCTAGGATCATTCTCATTAATGGACAAGGAAAAAATGAATCTAAATTTAAATTTAATACAAGTATAAGGTCATATTGTGTGCTAAATGGACCTCCTCAAGAATGGGTTTTGAGGTTGTTCTTCTTCCTCTAAACTTTCCAAATCAAACTCTTCCTTAGGTCCATTAGGAACATCTAGCTTGTTATTAGGTGCGACATCCCTAGACCTTAGCTTTATCTATACCAACTTATTTTCTTCTTTCTTTCCAAGCATAGATGTAAGATACCATCTAATCTCCCTAAATATTATAATCTAACTATGCATTATCTTACAAGTTTCAAAGTTCCAAAGATTGTACCCTTTTACATCATCACTATAGTTGATGAAGATGCACATATCTTCTTTAAAATGTGACTTGGTTTATTTTCCTTAGGCACATGTGCATATGTCTCACAACCAAAAACCTCAATATGATGAAATCAATGCTTTGTTTTCAATAAAGCCTCGTTAGACTTTTTCCATGAGAGATGAAATGAGGGACCTATTACTAAGGTAACAATCTTTCTCATAGCTTTCACTCAATTTTTGTGATCTAAAATATCACCACAAAGCATATTTATAATTTTTTCCATCACTATCTTATTGAATCTTTCTATAACTCCATTCTATTTATGGGTGTATGGAGTTGTCTTGTGCCTCATTATAACATGTTTTCAATAAGAATATCACTTTAATAAATAAAGTTCTCCACCATTTTCTATTCTCGACACCTTGATCTTTTCTCTATCTAGTTATTAACAAGAGCCTTAAACAATTTGAACTTTAAAAATACCTCATTCTTTCTTGAGAAAAAAATCACATAATTTTTTAAAGAAGAAATTAATAAAAAATAGCATGGGTGAGCATAGGATCATGATGGGCCAAATAGTGGAAATTATAAAATAATCAACTAGATGGAAAAGCGCTAACATTTATATTTGTTTGAATATGGATAGAAGAAGTGTTGACATTTGTAGCTAAAATTTGGATTTCATCTAAACACTTCTTCAGATTACCTTTGATGTAGGTAAGTGGGAGTCCCAAACATGCCAAAGTGTTGTAAAATCATTTCACTAGTGGTATTCTATTTTTTTTCTAAACATCAGTCTTGGTGATGATGAACTCTTTTAAACCAAATTCACTAAAACAAAAGGTGTTTAAGAAGAAAGTATCAAGATTCTTAAAGTATAATTTATTCTTCATTACATCTTTGAAACTTAATTATTATTTATGTTATACATATGCTATATCTAAATTCCTTATATATGTATGTATTTGTGTGTGTGTGTGTGTGTGGATGATCTAACACTAGTGTGTTCCACTTTTTAGCCAAAGTGAGACGTTGAAATCAACATTTTTAACCAAATTTTACCTTTTATCACCTATAGCAACCAATCTGTTAAGTTTTGGAAGATAATGTGAAATGTAAATTATAAAAATATATATTTTAAAAATAATTTTTAAATTTTCTACATGTTTTAATAACTTAATTTTTATAGTTAACAATATTCTTAGGTGAAATATATTCCATTATGCATAATTTTTTTATGAAAATGAAAAATTATAAATTCTTAAACATAGATTGATAAAACCAATATCTAATACACAAGTATTTTTTGTTGCATATTTTATTTATTATTATTCTTTTATGTGAGGTTATTTATAATTTACACATAGCTTTATTCCATAATGCATACTTTCATCTACATAAATCCTATTTTTTTATATAAAGGACATTAATAATATGTCATTAATTTTAATAAAATTATGTTTCATTATGTTTCCATGTGTGTGGAATAAATATCTTGATGTTTGGTATAAAACCTGTGTTCACTAGAAAATAGAAAATATATATAATAGTAAAATGAATATAATTAAATTATACATTTGAAAAGTTTAATCTGAACGATATGATCTTGTAAATTATCTTGCATTTTGATTCTATTTTCTAGTCTAACCCAAGCCCTCAAACAAAAAAAAGATAAAATCTAAGGACCAAGGAGGAAAGGTTCATCCAATGGCCTTCATTTAAAGCATCTTTGAATGAAGGTCCCTTTTATGACTTAAAAATATTAAAATATTAAAAGTATATGTGACCTTCAATTGAAATTGTTTGCTAAAAAATTCTCTCTAACCACACAAATTTTTAATGTCTCTCAAGTGGGACACAATATTGTTGTTCTACTCATGTACATATATAAAAACACACACACACACACACACACACACACACACACACACACACACACACACACACACACACACACACACACACACACCCACACACACACGACACATGCACACACACACACACACACACACACACACACACACACACACACACACACACACACACACACACCCACACCCACACACACGCACACACGCACGACACACACACACACACACACACACGCACACACGCATGTACACACACACACACACACACAAAAACACGCACACACGCACACACACGCACACAGACACACACACATGCACACACGCACACACACGCACACGCGCACACACACACACACACACACACAAACACACACACACCATAACTATCTAAACCATGTATCTTTATTGAGATCAAACAATATGTGACACTCTAGGCTTTGTCAACTATACGTTTGACACTTTATTTATATGTGTATGTATGTGTGTATACATATGTACATGTGTGTATGTATATATTATAGCTTTCAAACCATGTATATTTCTTCAAATCTAAAAATCATGTCATACTCTAGGTTTTCTTAGCTATAGGCTTAAAATTTTATGTGTTTATATATGTGTGTGTGCACGTGTGTGATAAATTTTAAACCATGTAATTTCTTCAAAATATAAAAGTCATGTCATAGAGGCTTTGTTGGCTATAGGTTTAAATTTTAAAATTTTGAATTTTATCTATCTTTGTCCAAGTAAAACTAAATTAACAAATATATATTGTTATGTAGGAAAAGTGATCCAAGGGTATGATATTGACTTGCAACTTGAAAGGTGAATCAATCAACCCTAGATCTAACTAACAAGGCTCTTTGGAAACTCGGACCTAAAAATGTTATTATTTCTTAGCATGAAGATATACCACCCATTGTAAAATATTACTATGCATATCAAGCCAATAATGCCATGTCTACCTCCTAGTTATCTAAAGGAGTCGCGCCAACAAAATTTCACCTCAACAATAATATTATTTTCTTTAGTCATCTTTTATAAACTTTATGTTATGAAGTTAAGGAGTTTCTTTATTTTTAGGTGGTTATTTTAAAGAAGCGATTATACCCACTTGATATATATAATTAAGCATAACTAGAAACTCTCTTAACAATGTTAGAATTTTGGAAATAACATATATTGAATTGAAAGCTTTTACTTTTTTGTGCGTATAGTAATGTCATTTGAATGAACGAGGAATTTTATTTGAATATTTGTGTTTAATAAATTCCTTGAGTTATATCATTTTTGTGTGAATGAGTAACGATTTCATTTAGATGATTAATTTTACTTTTGGTGTTATTTCAAATCAATTATTTCATTTCACTTATATGAGGCATTATACTAATATGTGTGCTAGTAATTTATGTTTATGCCTTTCCTACTTTCTAGTAAAAAGCACACATTATTTTAAATTCATATTTTTGATATTTTCTAGAAAATTTAAAGAGGGATTTGTACCTCATAAAAATTCAAAGAGTGGTTGTCTCACATTAAGATAGTTTACTCAATTGTTGTTAACTGGTTGCATCTCATTTGGGCAATAGAGTTACATTTACATCATAAATTTAAAGGTGCAAATTTGTTAGCCAACATAAAGGAAAATGGGAATGGGATGATATTTAAGAATAAGGATGTGATGAGAATATAAAGGAGATAGGATATATCCACATCCTAGTCAAACTTTCAAAGTAAATATTTTTTCAATAATTTAAACATTAATTAAAACCTTTGGAGGTTGAAGACCAATGTGAAACCTAATATAAGCTCAAGACGAATTGAGTGAATACTACCCCTAGAAAATAACCTACATAATTAATGGTTTGATTTTTGATGGCCTAACCTAACTAGAAGGAAAAATCGAAGGTTCTAAATTATGATTGATATTTTAGTGAAAACCTAGAATGGACCTAATTCTGCTAAATACCCTAAGTGTTTGTCACCATTAAAAAACTTCACTAAAAAAACATCATGTGTGAAATAATGGAAGTTCAACCTAGGGCATACCTCTAGAGTCAATAGTATCTATCCCACCAACTCCCTTCATTGTGAGCTTATAAAAACTGATTAGGCCATTATGTTGCAAGGATATAACTTTAATTTATACCCAATTTTTTTAAAAAAATCTCCATAATTTTTATAATATGACATGATCTTCGTAATTTTTATTTTAACACTCCTTCAAATGACTATGAAAAATGGCTAGGGTGACATACTTGTTAGCAGAAGATAAAAAATGCCTTTTAATGACCCATAAAATTAACATAGAGAAATTAAGAATTCACAATATGTCAAAAATATTCTATGAACTTTGGGTATGGAAGTAATAACACAAATGAGGAATCACCCAATTAATTTGACTAAATAAGTTCTTAGGAATTCACCATTAATCCACTTGTGTACAAAAGAGTGAGAAGCATCAAACTATATCTATGTGGGAAGTTTTGACCTTGCAAGACATTTGGGGTGTAAAGGATATATCCATACTATGGGAAAATTTCTATATTATCCTTTAGGTCATGAAACTTCTACAATATCTAGAAGGTGATGAAACTTCTACAATATCCTTAAATGTGCCAAAAATCCTTGAAGCTAGACAAGAGAAAAAGTTTGAAAACCATACTAAAATCGAGACCAACTCAAAGGCTAACTTAAGATTTCCAATTTTAGGACCTTACCTATCAAACTCACCTTTCCAAAAAACCTTCCCCAAGAAAATGATGCAGGAGCATCCAATAGTGTAGGGCAATCTTGCATCACCCAAAAAAAATTGTTTTATTTATTTTCTTTGGTTGTTTTGAGTCCCATGATGGCACTTAAGGGGTATAAGCATGTCAGGCGTCAAAAATAGTGAAAAATGAGCACTTACTATTTTTAGTAAGTCAGCCAAAACGGGCTCGTATGGACATGAAATTTTACCCCAAGGAGCAGAGCTGAAAAAAAATTTCCATCACGAAAGAATCACCTCAATACCCTACATGGTTTAGGAGAAATTAAAGTTTTTGTCTTGGGAAATTTCTCCAATGCAGCTTCAAATTCAGATATAAAACTTTGGAGGCCTTGAAATAGCTCAAAAGGTGGTCAAACGGACCTACAATGGGTTCATGTGTTGTAGAGCTCATTGAGAGCTTTCCAATGATATGCAATAATAGCGAATTAGACACCTGTATCAAAAGTTATGGCCCCACGAAGTTGGTCCTCTAAAAAGTGAATTTCATAAAAAATTCTTCCTAGGCTAGAAATCAAATGGTGAGACTTTTGGCACCAAAACAAAAAGGGGAAACTTGTACTTTTTAGAACATTCTAGGGCGGTTATTGGGGAAAATAAAAAAGGGTTAAATGGGAGTTGTAGGAGGTGGCCCTGATAGTGCAAATTGTGGCTCTGAATAGTAGATTTTTCTTTTCAGAGTTGATTTTGTTGTAATGAATCAAGCCCATGAGGTTGTAGCATGTAAGCTTTGAATCTGTAATTTCATTTTCTGAAAATAATTGAAAGTGGGTAATTTTTTTTGTCTCACATTTTCTGTGTTGGTTTCTATTGTTGTGATTTATGTGGGTTTTGGGCGGTGTGACCCTCATCAAAAAAATAGTAACTTTCAACAAAGGATCATGAAATGAGAATCAAATCAACCAAAAGACAAAGACAATAATCCAGGTCCATTTTTAAAATGGGGTGTATGTGCACGACACAACACCTAGTAGAGAGCATTGGAATTTTATTAAAAGGGTGTTTAGATATTTGCAAGGGATGTCTAATTATTGTTTTATTTATCATGGTATTAATGATGTGATTAAGTCATTAAACAAATAGTTTTTTATTGATGAAAATTAGACAACTAACTTGGATAGTTGAAGGTCCACTAGTGGATATATTTTCTCTTTGTTTGGAGGTGCGATGAGTTGGGTGATCAAAAGATAGCCCGACAGTTACTTTTTCCACCATAAAAGCAATGTATATGATTTATACACATATTTGTAAGGAGGCAGTTTGGCTGCAAATACTTGGTACCTATATTAGTTTTGATTGCAAGATTGTGAAGATTGGATGTGACAATCATAGTGCCATATATTTTGCAAAAAAGATAATGTATCATGGTTTTACTAAGCATGTTGATGTTCAGTATAACTTTTTGTGAGAAATGATTGAGAATGGTAAGGTCTCGATTAAGAAATTTGATACATTAGATAATATTGTAGATTCTCTCATAAATCTAGTGACCACATATAAGTTCTCTTGGTGCAAGAAGGACATGGGCCTTAATCACTATACTTAATTTTATTATGTATCTCATGGATGTAATTGCAATGTATAATATCAAGTGGTAATTTTACGATAGGTGACATTAACCTTGCATTCCTAGGTCATTTCCATGTGTCTCCATGTTCCTTAGAAAGTTTTCTTGAGGACATGAGAGAAAAAATATTTTATTATTATTTTTATGACATTATAAATGTATTTCATAGATGTTGATACATAACAGTGGTTGTTACAAAGAATAATGGAGGAGTATTATTCTTAGGTGTCCATATTGGAGAGGAAACAAACTTGAATTGCATTTTGTTACATGTAATTACATGTCAGTGCATTTTGGGGTGTTATATCTTACATGTTGACATTGCATGTCCTATTTTGCAACCATCGGAGTTGTCGAGGAATTATGGAGAAATCGAGTTTGACCAACTTTGATTAGCTATGATTAGGTGCCAATGTAAAGGCCATGTGAACATTAATTTAATTTTACTATGTTTATGGGTTATCCACTAAAGGAGGTGTGATTTTTTCCAAGTGGTTTTTACCTCTTATTTTAAGATAGCACACTAGTTTTCCCTTTGATTAACCTCTATTTATTGGAGCCTTGAGATAGTAGTTTTATGAGTTGTTTTGCAGGTTGTTGAAGTAACAAAGTGCTACCAAAATTCAAAGAGAGATGTTTTGTTGATGTAAACTTCTTTGAAGAATTAATAAAATCATTGATCTATTTGTTTCTCACAAAGATTTCTCTACATATATCTTGTGTCACTTGTGTTTCTCAACTTGTTGTATTGTTTTCATTCTATTATTGTGAATGTGTTAATCACACAATCATCATACTAGATTAATATTGAATCCATTTTCATATTTACATTCATATGGTTAAAGTTATTATTACAAAACTTCTACCTTGATTTCCAACAATATGCACTTCAAGAATAAGGAAAAACATAACATATAATAGAAATACAAGATGGAGAAAAATAAAAAGAGACACCCTGAATAGAAGAGGAGATAAAAAAATATAAAGGAAATTAGTGGTAGGGAAAGGAGTTCAAAGAAAACCCTATTAGAGAAGATTAAATAATCCCTCCACTAACAATTCTCCCCATTTTACCCTAGATAAAAATAATAATTCTTGGCACAACAAACCAACTCTAGCTACTGGTAAGTTTTATACCATTATTCACACAATCAACTTCAAGGTATTACGTGGACATATAAAAAAAACTCATATTTAGAAGTTTCAAATTAGAAATATCCCACATAGCATCACAAGAGAAGACATACCCAAATAAGATGTAGAGATAATAGAGTGTATTGAACAATCTCTTATTGCAATACACATAGAACTACGAAAAATAACTAGAAATGTGATATGACCAACAAGCCATCAACTACAAGAGATAATAAGAGGAATAATTATAGAATTCTAAACTTAGAGATTACAAAGGCATACAATTATATAGGAGTATATAGTTGAAGTAGAGAAAAAATGTAGGAAACTATGATGAAGAAATGAAATGCCACACAAACTAAGCTAGGGGTTGAATTGAATAAAATATAGGGATCCCACAATAATTTCAACATGTTTCCTAACATCCATAAAGGAAATATATCATTGAAAACTATTGCAAGCATCCAATACCTATAATGCAAAGCACTTATATAGTAGCCTCAAAGTATTATAGTGTAGAAAAAAGTAACCATTTTTCACACTTAACTTGGGAATAAGTGACATTGAATTAACCTAATTATGCCTTGGTTTAATGTTGTAATATGTTGTACACATTCACATTGAACTTAGGGACCTTTTAAACAAAATATACTTAAATTGTACCTTATTTATGGTGTTGTAAAGTGTTGTATTACACTTTCCACTTATCTAGGGTTTCATTAATTAATTATGGTTAATTGAGCTTAATTATCCCCTTTAATTCAAATTTAAGCCTTATTAATGACACTTCTGAAGGATCTATCTCGACACCCAATAATCAAATTGCATAACATTTAATTTGGAAAAATCAAGTTTTTAGAAAATGGTGCTAGGACCTATTTGCCTTTAGTGGCTAATGGGTCCTCCTCACATAAGACACCCCTTTCTCTACATTTTTGAAATAGGTTTTTGATGTTATTTCAACCCCCCAAAGCATGGTCCTAGAAATTTGTACTAGAACCCATTTTCCTTTAGTGGCGAATGGGTTCTCCTCACATAGGACACCCCTTTTTAAATTAAATTTTGGCGGGATCATTATGATTTTCAATCCTAGATTTGGTGTCAGCTTGAATTATTTGAATTTGGGGGTTAATTCACATTGTTTCACCTAGAAATTTTGAATAAGCATCCTAAGAGCAAGTTTATGATTCCAAGAGCATTTAAAAGGAATTCAAAGGTAGATTATCAAGAGTTTATTGTGGCAATTCAAGATCATTTCATCATGTCAAAGGCATAGTGCATTCAAGCATATTGTTGAGCTAAGATAGTGGATGTAGCATTAAGGATCTACTTGTAAGCATTGTTTCATATCCAATTCAAGATCTAGATCTACATTCTTCATGGCCACTTCATGTTAGTTTTTAGATTTATATTCCAAGACAACTTCCAAGGTATCAACACAACATTATTTCATGTTCATGCTTCAATTTCATTATTTCATCATTTGGTTTAATTACCTACAAGGGGTTTGACTTAGGAAAACCCCCATTCACTAACAATCAACAAGTTTTTCTCCTCATGAATGTGTTTTTTCAGATTTATAGGTTGAAGATCAAGTGGAGAACAAGTTTGAAGCAAAATTGTCAAAGTTGTCAAGTTGCAAAGTTGCCATTCATAGTGCAAGAACACAGAAAGAAGGCTACAAAATTTGCTATAGGTTTTTGGGAGCTGACAACCAAGGATTTGATAGTGCAGAAATCAAGGAATAGAACCAACATCTCAGTTTTAGAAACCCTAACAGGGACCCACTCACAACCAAAGACGAATGAGTCATTTGTGCCTTAAAAACAAGCTTCTTGCAGCAAGGTACACATTATTTTAAGCTTTCAAAACTTCCCTTTTCATTGCTATAATAGTTAGGATAAGTTTTTTATTGTTATTTAGGAATTTTGGCCCTTATAATTGAAAGTTTCATAGTGAAAATTAGTGGCTCATCATTTTGTTCCATTCACCTTGATGAACCCTATTTTTCTATGAAACATAATGGTGAACCCGACCTATTGAGTATTGCAATTTTCTAATTTTGAAGTCTTTCATTGCATCCTAGGTTAGATCTTGCATTCATTTGCATCTCATTTGCATTGAATTGGATCTCATTTAGGGTGTCTTACTTTGCATTCAAATTTGCATGGCATTGAGGGTTTTAAAATTGCATTGTTTTGCATTTCTTAAATATGAAAAATACAAAAACAAATCACTCACTTTGCATATCATTTAGATCTCATAAAATTGCATTTGAAAATCAAAACTGGGTGATCCCACAATACTAGTTTACAATTTTTGGCCAAACTAGACATTGAATTGAATTTTTTAAACTAAATCTTCACTTTTGTGAACCTATAGCAGCTAAACCGTGAGGAATTTGAAGATGATGCAAACTAGTGATTTGTGACATTTTTTTTGTAGATTCTAAATTATTTTTTTTCAAAATTTTTGGAATCATATTGCACTTCATTTTCCATCTCCTTTGAAAAATATTTTTTAACAATAAACACCATTTTAAAAAGTGACATTATTAGCTAACACATAAATTTTTTTATGAAGGATTTCTATTTTTTCAAATTTAGATTCATAACCGCAATATTTAGTGCATGGAATTGGTTTCATAACTGCAATATCTAGTGCTCCTTTTCTCGGTCTGCATGGCAGTTGTTGGGTCTCGGGTGTTTGTTCTTTGAGTTAACTTCTACTCTCTTGGGGTTTTGTCTCATTTTTTGGGACAAGCTATTGCCTGGTGGATGTTCTTTCTAGTCTCTTCTCCATCATTTGTTTCTATTGAGCTTATGGACGTGTATATAACCCCTATTTCTGGTGGGGTGTTTTGGTTGGGCTAGCGTTGATCTTATTCTGCTGCCTCAGTTGTTCTCTTTGATTATGGTTGATTCTCATCATGCCTTCTTTAGTAGTGTTCTCTGCTCACATTCCTATAGAGGTAGAGATGGAGCTAAGTGGTTTGGGTTTGAGATCGCTGCTGAAGTTAGCTGGGTGGTTCTCAAGTTTTAAACCTAGATCCTAGATGTTGATGGTTTTGTTGCTTCATGCTACTGTTTACTGCTTATTGGTTGGGTTACTTTTCAAGATTGCTTTGAAAACCCAGATGAGTTTTAAGTTGAATATTTTTATGGTGGATCTATGGCAGGTTATTTGGGATTTTTGTCTTGGCCCATAGTTTGTGCCTGTGCAGAGTTTACTGAATGATGCTACGATCACTTGTTTGGTTGTTGTGTTGGCTTTCATCTCAGATCCTATGGAGGCATGGATTTCTCTCCTTTTGAGGTGGAGATGGGAGGTGAAGGTTTTTGGTTCCCTCAGTTGTTGTTCTTATTGAGGTGGGCGGTTCTCCTATGGAGTTGGAGGATGAGGGTGCTGGAGATTTCAAGATGTGGTGGACTAGCTGGTTGTATCATCCTCTCCAATAGAGGGGAGGTCACTCCTTTAGAGGTGGGGATGGAGTTGGTTCCCTATTACCAAGTGAGATTGTGCTACAGGGAAGTTGGTTTCTTGCAGTTTTATTTTGTGTATCCCAAATCCCCTATTAAGGTGGGGTGTTTGGACTTATTGGTTGTGCTGAGGAATAGGGCCTTATTGGTGTTTTACACCATTTTTTAATCTATATTTTTGTGCTCAAATTTGAATGTTTTGAGTGGTTGGTTTGTTGATGCCTGGCTATTTCAAGTGATGCTCAAGTTTATCTAAGGGTTTTTTGTCCCTATCAAAACTTGTTTGTATTTGGGCTCAAGGCCCCTTCATTTCCTATTTGGTGCAGCTCGTTTAGTCTTGTCATTCTCTTTATGGTTGTTGTTGGTTTGTGTCCATTTCTCTATGTAGTTTTTGTTTGGGTTCCAGGTCCTTGTAAAACCTATCTGTACTAGGTTTTGGGGCCTCATCAAAACTTGTTTTATGCATAATCAAAAACAATACATGCCAAAAAAATAAAGGTTTTTTTAAGATACTTGATGCTTATCTAGATATGCTAGTAACTTACAAATAAGGAGACTAGTTCTATGATGAGGACAAAACTATGTTCAAGTTGTATGGTTTTAGTGAAGAATTGTTCAGGCTACTAAAGTGTGTCTTGGAAAAGGTATTTACCCTTGAGTTAGTCAGGTAATTAGACGACATAGAATCAAAGTATGGTGTTAGAAAGAAGACAAATTTAGTGTATAATATCACCTTCACCCATGGGGTAACAAAATACACACGAAAAACAAATAGACTACTAATGAAAAACTAATAGAGCTTAGCCTTGAGCTAATAGAATATCATTTTTTCTTTGACCTGGTGGGACACAATGATCATTGGATAAATACTCAAGCCCTTGGAGATTTATATGTGGACATCAAGAGAGATGTAATATTAAAGATAAGAAGTATCCCAATATGGATAACCAAAATGATTATGTTAAATATGGATTTTCTTACCAAACATCTCCCTACCAAGAAGAAAATCATAGTGAAGAACTAGAATAAAAATAATTAAAGGATGGGAACTTTGACTATGTGGTTGAGGTAGCTCCATCAATCCTTATGGGGTCTTGTAAGGCCACCTATCCACATCCTCAATATAATAAAAAGGATTAAGTGTCCCAAATCTTACACTAATCATCTCCAAGATCACTACAAATGATCCCGACCCTTTCAAAACTATGATAAGATTTACTGACAAGTATGGCTAGTTCCTCACCTCCTTAGAGGCAATAGATAATCAAATGTGGTATGCAATAGCCAATTCAACCCTAAAAAAACCCTCATAGTAGTGGATATAACAAGTTTTATAGGTGTTGCAAGCAACAACAACCACATATTTGAAGGCCACTATAAGTACCCCATCCCCCTTAATTCCCACACCCCTAGCATGTTATTACCTAGGTGTACCTTCCTTGTCTATTAATTCTCATTTCTTGGGTCTACTTTTATTCTCCCATGATGAAATCTTGGGTACCTAGGCCTTTTGAGGGGTGGAGGCCAAAATTACTACAAATAAAATGCCCCCCACCCCCAAGGTAATGCTCTATCTCAATTTATCTTAGAAACTTATGCAGAAAGCACAAGTGTAGAATCATCCTTCTTCTCATCTTCTTGAACTTGTTCTTCCTTTAAGACTTTTTCATTGCCCTTATTTTGTTGATTAGGGGACTCATCCTATTTCTAAACTAGTGGCTTTACAAATCTACTTCTACAATAATTTTCTTTATGTCCTATCTTTTTGCACTTGTAGCGCACAATGTTGTTCCCTAGAACAAAGTTGTTCTTTTTCACCTTAGATATGTACTCATCAGCTTTGTGGCCAAAGTTGTTGGAAGCATAACAATGTCCATGAAATAAAGTAGTATTGTTTCTCAGAGGCACAAATGATCTTCTACCCATGTTATCATCCCTTCTTTGTCTAATTTTAAAATCAATAGCCTCATTCTTGAATTGATTGTAAGAAAAGTAGTAACCTTGAAAGGATTGATAAAACCTCATAGGAGCATGTGGTCTTGCAAGTGGAGGACTTCTTTATTTTTGGCCAAGATTGAATCCACCTCCTTTCTCACCATCTTGATTTTTTTTTGCATCTTCAGAGGTACTCCTTTTAGAATCTTCGATGTGAGTTGTCTCCTCCTTTGTTTCAGGCTCTGCTAAGTTATCATGTTTCTCTTCTTTTTCATTCTATACTTTTTCTCTTTCCAGTGCTTTTCTTAGAGTGACAACCTCCTACACTAGTTTTAAGAATTCAACATCTTTAAATTATTGAACTTATCTTTCAAATCAAAGATCACACAGGTTCTAATACTTTTAATTTGATTTCACTTTCTTTACCTCCTTCTATTTGAACTTTTAGTTTGTCTATTTCTTCTTTTGATTTTTTAAGAAGGATTTCATATTTTTTATTTAGTACCCTTGCTTCATTCAGGTATTCTAGAAAAAACCAAATTTTTCCTTCAAGACCTATTTCCCAATCATCTAAGTTGAAGTCCCAACCTTCAAGTTCCATTGATTCTAGATCCAAATCAGAAGAAAACATATCTTCATCACTCAAGGAGCCATAACCCTTACATTTTTCAATATTACACTTTCTCTCATTAGTATTAAAGGCCATAAAGAGGGTTTCATCATTTGATTCATTATCCTCATCTTCTGAGGAACTGCTACCCTCCTTAGAATAGAGACCATTTTTAACCGTGTCTCTTTTGTTACTTTCATTTGATTCTTTATAAGGATAATTAGATGCAAAATGACAAATCCTTCCATAATTAAAACACTTGAATGGTAACTTATTGTTGTATTTACCAGTGCCTTCTTCAATTTTTTTATAAAGTTTGTTCAAATTTCATCAAATTCGTCATTTTGATCAACAACCTCATCTACAATATTTTTGTTGGCTTTAAAAGCAACTTCCCTTTTGGAGCATCTTTATCAAATTCTCACAGTTCAAGGCAATAAGAGCACCAAGCATTCATCAACTGAGTATTGATCCAAATTCTTGGATTCTTCAACAGTAGACAACTTATGGCTATAAGCTTTAAGGAGAGATCTCAAGACCTTCACAATTTCTCTTCCTTTTACTTCTCCACCAAGACCAATGATGCCAAAGATAACTTCACACACCTAGAGAATATAACTTGCAATGTCTTCATCCTCTATCATCCTTAGAGTCTCAAAATTACTTTTAAATATCTGCATCTTGGCTTACTTTAGTTTTATATCTCATTCATAGATACAACTAAGTTTTCCCCGGACATCCTTAGTAGAACTACAATTCATCACCTTCAAAAGTTTTAAATTAGCCAATCAACATAAGATAACATTCTTAGCCTTGGCATTACACTCATATAGTCTGATTTCAACAAGACTATTGGAGTAGCAGGAGCAACATAACCATGCCTGACTGATTTCCAAACTCTAAACCCTAGAGAGTTTAGGTGGCCTTCCATTTTCAATTTACAGAAATCATAATTATTCCCATCAAATCTAGGACCCTTGTATGAACCATAATGTGCCATCTTGGATTATTTCCTCAATATGTTAAGCTTCTTAAAAGGAACTTGGCTTTGATACCAATTGTTGAATGGTGCAGGAGCACCTAACCACCTAGTGACACATTCTTATGTTTAGTGGTCCAATGCACTTTTGTATTAAAAGGAGTCACCAAATTGAATTTGTAAGCCTAAAAAGGAAACATGAAAGATTGTATCCCAATGATGTAATAGAGTCATTAGTTTAATTGGTAGGAAAATGCCAAAAGTTCCAAATTTGTGAGTTGCATTATGCAACAAATTTGTAATCCCAACGGTTATATGTTTTTAAAAGTTGGTTGTTTGGTGGTTAGGAGCGTTGGTTATTTGGAGAAGGTTGAGAAATACTATGTAAAGCCTTGAGAGGCTCGACTTGTGGTTGTTGAAGCCAAAGGAATTAAGATAAACATTGAAGATTCTTTGTTTACATATAATTTCACTATTTTTTCTGAGTTTTTTTCTTGTGTACATGCCATACAAGTTCTTTATGCATTGATTTCTTTTGTGCAATAGTAGATAAATTCTCTAAATTGTACTTGGTGCCTTGGCAGGGTTTTTATTAATCTTTTACGCCCTAAATCCATCAAATTTCCCTTACCGGGTTCTTGAACAGTTTTAAGGTTGTGTGGTTATCTTGATGGCATAACCATCATCCCACTTACTGTCTTCAATTGTATCTCAGTGGGATGATGTTTTAGAATGTAGGGGATGATATCTAGGAAGAAAGAGGCATGAAAGAGTGATTCCTTGGCTTAAAAGGGTGAGATAATGGCAGGAAATGTGTGTTTTTCCTTGAAGAGATGATGGGTCAGACCTGTGAAATGAATAATCCAGATTGGTAATGGCCAATTAAGTGTTCCTTAAGCATGGGAGAACCTATTGAAATGTTTATAAGGGTGCCCTAAAACCCTAGTTGTCTAGGCTACAAGGAGGGTTCTTGAATTGTAGGCTTACTTGAGCATTTGGGGTCATGAGACCTAGAAAATATTTGGTTTGGGAACCTATACCAAGACTTTTTTTAGGTTATAAGGTTCGGGGTGGAGATCTAGAGGTAGACCATTTGTAAAAATGGCTTAATTTGAGGCCTAAAACTGTGAATAGTCCAATTTTGAGGTGTTTGATTTGAAGAAAGTATATCTAGTTTTCTAGTATGAGGTACATCTCTGAAATGGGTATTTGAATCCATGATTTTTTTCTAGGTGTTTTGGAAAATTTGGTCAAAAGTCTAAAAAACAGGGTTCCCACTACTACAAGGAAAGCTTGTGCTAAATGGTGAGTTTTGAAGATTTCATTGAATTTGTCTTGGAGATTATTTTCAATTGAGTCAAATGTCATTATATGCATTTTGAGGACCTTTGTAGAGGTCTTGGTGAAGTTTTGTTGTTTACTTGCAAGATTGAGGGGTTGAGATCCTTGAGGGTGAGTTGTATGAATGCATTGTAAAGAAGAGTTCCTTGATTTAGAATTGAAGTTTCCATTATTGTGAGTGATCTCCACCTTGGCTCTACATCATTGAACACATTGAGAGCCGAAGAGGAGGGGGTGAATCAATGTACTCAAAAACTTAAACCCTTCTAGAACATGAACTTTTCAACACACATTGTAAACCAGTTCAAGTCAAAGCCCTTAATTAGTTCAATAATAATGAAGGATATAATAGTTTATCCCTTTAAAAAATTCAACAACCTTCAATAATTAATGATATCTAGAAATTTTAATCTTAACTAGATTAGTAGCAATGAAAAAGAAACAAGAAATAAACATCCACAACATCACACCAGATTTATGTGGAAAACCCAATGAGAGAAAAACCACGGTGAGAGTTAACTCACAATATAAAGGCTCACTACCAAAATGGATTTGCAAACTAAAGCGCACTAACTTAGAGCAAGATACAAAAGACTTGCAGAACTGAAGGCAACACAACTTCAGGAGCAAGATATAAGGACCTAATGAGATTCACTATCTCATAGAAGGATACAAAATGATTTAGAGATATTACAATGATTTTCAACACAAAAGTCTACTAACTAAGGCATTATAGCACAGTTGATCTATCTTTTAAACATAGTTGCACTTCTTCTGTGAGATCTTCAAAGACAATCCACACTCTTTCACTCTTTTCTTGTTCGCACAGTTGTAAACTTCTTCCTTACTCTTGCATTTGAAATGTTCTTACATTTATATCCACCACAACTCTTCAAAACTTTAATTAGGTCATCCAAGAAAGAATACAATCAATAAATCCAATAGGTTGGCCATAAAAACATAATATGGTTTTTCCTAGAAGATAGGGAGGACAAAAAAAAATTAACACATCTTCCAATATGATGCAAAACAATTTATAGACTAGAACACATCAACCTAAGTTGACATCAAGTAAATGTTTAGATGAAACATGAGGTACATAACTAGTCAACTCAAAAAAATACTTCAAATTGAATTAACTCAATATGGTCCCCAATATGATAGGTTAGGACCCAAATCCATTACAACACATCTTTGATTGCCAATACAGACCCGCAAGCACATGACATGTAATAAAAAAATAAGCCATGTCAGCCAGATATATATAAATGGCCCAAAAGGCCAACTCAAGACACAATGCAACACCAAATAGGCCAATCAACAATATATAGATCAGATGGGGATGTTCCATGAATATCCAACACTTCTAGAAACTTATTTTGTGGTGTCATGCCAACAAAAGCCATTACAGATCAAATAGGAACATAATACTTCATTTAGGAAGCACAAAACACATAACTAGAAGATATAAGGTGAGTGCTGGATCATGGGGATTCAAAAAATGGTGATATGACAAAAAAATAGTTGACGACCTTTTTTTATCCAAATTTGATGAAGTGAAAAGGGTTTATTGAGAAAATTGTCAGCTTTTCAAAAATATAAGATATGCCCTATTTGGAATCAAATAGATAATTTTATTTTTTTTTCTACATACATTCTAACTAAAGTCTTGATTGATAGGCTGATTGAAAAATATCTATAATTCTTAAACAATTTCACAGTTTTTGAAATTAAAAAATGTGTCACATTCTATCCTTCCCATACTATAAGATAAAAAAGAACTTAATTTCATAAATTTTTGACCAAGTTATAGTGGTCAAACAAACAAGTTTTAATAAAAAATGCATAACGAATTATTTACTACTTGAATAATTTTTCTGGATTTGATTGTGTTATTATTTTTCCATCAATGTTTTGAATCACACTATGTGATCCATCATTAGGATGAAAGAGAGCTAAAGGAGGAGAAACAGTTAGTTGCAAACTAATATAAGCTAAAAAGAGAGAGGAAGAGAAGGAAGCTGACACTCAGTTCGAAGTCAAAGGATGAATAGGAAATTAGACAAAGCTAAGATAACAAGAGGGTAAAAAAAAAGCTCAAAGGAGGAGGAAGACACCCTAGGAGAACAAAGAAATAATCTAAAAAGATAAAATTAAAAAGATCACAATATAATTACTACAATAAAATATTTGTCTAATGAATAAAAATCTATAGCTAGTATAAATCTTTTATACCAGCTATAGACTTTTTTTCATTAGAAAAATATTTTATTGTAGTAATTGTATTGTGATCTTTTTAATTTTATCTTTTCAGATTATTTCCTTGTTCTCCTAGGGTGTCTTCCCCCTTTGAGATTTTTGTCTTTTCCCCTCTTGTAATCTCAACTTTGTCTAATTTCCTATTCATCCTTTGACCTCAAACTAAGTGTCACCTTCCTTCTCTCCCCCTCTCTTTTAAGCTTATATTGGTAACAACTAACCATTTCTCCTCCTTTAGCTCTCTTTCATCCTGATGATGAATCACGTAGTGTAATTTGAAACGTTGATGGAAAAACAACAACACAATCAAATCCAAAAAAATTATTCAAGCAACAAGATGGATTGTGGAAACTTGATATCTTTAATTATTTACTTGTATACAAAATACAAAAATATATGCAACACATTCGGGCAAGTTTCCTCTACTTATATTAATTTATTTTAAAAAATATACTTTTTTTATTGTACTTAGCTTGGTCAGACATACACCTGCTTTTTATTTTTCCTAAAAATTTAGTACTACGACATTGAAATTTAAAACTTTCACCAAATAAATTTATTTTTTTCCAAAAAAGGAATAGCATCTTAGAAACTACATTCACTTTTCTACAAATTTTGTTCTTACATATTTTTCAAATTATGTTAATAACTTTTTCAAATTTTTATGTCAAATTGCCTAACTCTATTTTACTAAATTTTATTACCACTTAAGGGCCTATTTTGGACCCCCATGATCCTACATTGACCCTATAACATTAATAGATCAACATGTGGACTACTACAACATATGAAATTTGAATTGAGACACTGCATAGACATTGAGAGCACATTTACTAAGCCACATGAGTTGAGGCATCAATGTGGAGAAATGCAGAGCATTTTATGGACTAATCCAAACAACCACCAACATTTACAACCTTCTACAATTCACAAAAGCCTACTCGAACACATTGGTGACCTAAAAAGATAACAGTACAACATCCATAGAGTATAAACATTAGATCCAAAACTGTAAGACCATATCTTCAACAATGGAGGAATGCAAAGCATTCTCATAACCAAACTTCACAACAACTTCCTAGAACAAAAATCACTTAATCAACTTACAGAGACCAGAACATTCTTTTAGCAGTTCACATGATTCATCAAGAGCAATACAAGAGAGTATAAGACACGGGTGCTACCACAATAGTGGTTTACACTTTTTGGGAGATCCTGATTTTTGCTGAAATCACATATTTTTAAAAAATATAATGATTTAAGTCTTGAAAAGTTTCATTTAAAGGATTCCAATTGAATAGGGTTTGATCAAACCACCTTAGACCAAGCCCCCTTGGATAGAACCCTACTAGTTTTAAACTATACCTATAGTGAAGTCTCCTTTACACCTATCAAAATGCTGATAAAAAACCACTTTTGATTTACCTTTTGGGGGATCAAATGAATTCATTTAAAAAAAAGAAATTGTATGTAGTATTTATTATAAGCTTCCAAAAAAGTATAATTTTAATTAAATTAAATTTAACTATTATATTTATTTTTTATTTCTTGTGAATGTAGGTTTTTTCACAAAAACTCAAACTTTCTATTCTACACATGTGGAAAAATAGAAGACTATCAAAAAAAAATTGAAAAATATGAGTGCACCATTTATTGGGGTCCTTGATCCAACAAAAATAAATAAATTAAATTTCAATACATACAAAAAAAGTTTACACGTTATACGGTTGCGCTATGTCTAAATTGTAATTAGTTTCACTTCAAAACTTGATTAAAGAAAAAAAAAATCATTAAAAAACTATCTAACCAAGTGGAAGTGCTAGATATCAGAATTCCAAATCTAAATTCCAAAGAATTAGAATTTTATTTTTCATGGAAAAAAAATTATACGTTATACGGTGAGCGTCAGTTTTTAAAAATGTTGTTTTCTGAAAAAAAAAACTTGTTTTCTTAAAAAAACTAGTTTTCGAGGGAGATGGAAAAAGAAGTGCAATATGATTCCAAAAATTTTGAAAAAAATATATTTAGAATCTACAAACAAAAATTCACAAAACTCTAGTTTGCATCATCTTCAAATTCCTCATAGTTTAGCCGCTATAGGTGCTTGAAAGTGAAGATTTAATTAAAATAAATTATTTCAGTGTCCAGTTTGGCCAAAAATTGTAAACCACTATTGTGGGATAACCCACACATGTAGACCGTTAGCATCATATCTCCACTATCAACAATACTTCTAATCCTCATCTTAATACTTCTAATTGTCATATTAAGGCTTATAATCATCATCTAAGTATACCATTATAAAATCAACTCTACTAATAGCAACTACACTTCATACAACATCAATTTTCATTAGAAAAGGTATGCCATCTGACCATGAACATCAACACCATACACCAATGATGCATTAAAGATAATACAAACTAAATGTTGTAAAAAATGACAACTAATGGGTATGTGCAGGATCACGATGGGCCAAAAAATGACAATATGATGGGTATGTGTAGGGTATATGACTGATAACTTTTTTTACCCAAAGGTATGTGTAGGATCATGATGGCCCAAAAAGTGGCGATGTGATGGATATGTGTAAAGTATGTGGCTGATGACTTTTATTACCCAAAATTGATAAAAATAAAAAGGGTTTTTAAAGGAGATTCTTAACTTTTCACCAATATAAATTATGTTTTATTTTGAATTTAATAAATAATTATTATTCATTTTCTATTTGAATTACAACTAAAGTCTTGATTGATAGGTTGATTGAAGATCATCTATAGCTTTCAAACAATATCATTTTTTTTTATTCTGAAACATGTGTCACATTCTATGCTTTGCATAATATAGGATTAAAAAAAATGAATTTCATAAAGTTTTGACCAAGTTAAGGTGGTCAGACATATGAATTTTTATATTTTTTAAAAATTCTAATATAAAATTCATAATTAATTATTTACTTGGAAAAAAATTACAAAAAAGTATGCATCACATCTAAACATGAGTCCTCTACTTATATCTAAAATCTTATAAAAAAATATTATCATTCTATTGTAGTTAGGGTGATCAGACAAACACCTACTTCTTATTTTTCCCCTAAAATTTAAGTGCTATTGCATTGAAATTTCAAATTTTCACCAAATACATTTTTTTAAAAATAAACTTAATAGTTTAAAAATTAAATTCAATTGGCTACAAATTCTATTCATACATATTTTTGAAATAATATAGATAACTTATTCTAATTTTTACGTCAAGTTGCATAACTCTAATTTTTTTGAATTTTTCACCACTTAAGGGCTTTTTTTTTCATGATGATCCTGCACATACCCCCAAAATTGATGAAATGGAAAGGGTTTTTAAAGGATATTTTCAACTTTCCGCCAATATAAATTATGTTTTACTTTGAATATAATAAATAGTTATTATTCATTTTCTATATAAATTATGACTAAAGTCTTGATTGATAGGTTGATTGAAAAACATCTATAGGTTTCAAACAATATCACATTTTTTAAATAAAAAATGTGTCACATTCTATGGTTTGCATATTATAGGAATAAAAAAAATGAATTTCATGAACTTTTGACCAAGTTAAGGTGGTCAAACATATGAATTTTTATATTTTTAAAAAATTATAATAAAAAATTCATAATTAATTATTTACTTAGAAAAAAATTACAAAAAAAATGCATCACATCGAGACATGAGTCATCTGCTTATATCTAAAATCTTGTAAAAAAATATTATCATTTTATTATGGTTCTAGGGTGGTTAGACAAACACCCACTTCTTATTTTTTCCTGAAATTTAAGTGCTACTACATTAAAATTTTAAATTTTTACCAAATAGATTTTAAAAAAAAATAATCCTAGTAGTTTAGAAACTACATTCAATTTTCTATAGATTCTATTTTTACATATTTTTGGAATAATATAGATATAACTTATTCAAATTTTTACGTCAAGTTGTCTAACTCTGATTTTTCTAAAAATTTTGCCACTTAAGGGCTTGTTTTTTCCATGTCGATCCTGCATGTATACCCTAATGCCAAACAACACTACAACTCCCTTACTTCTCAAGTGTTGACAACAAGGACAACCATAAACAAATCACCAAGTGTTGTCATCAACTACTGCCAATAATCCCACAAACATATGTAACAATCTTACCAAGTGTTGACAATTAATTCCAACAATGCAAACTCCTCAAGACATGATCAAACACATCAATGACAACCACCAACCAGTGTTGACATAAATGATAACCAACAACCAGCATTGACATCAATGACAACAACTGACAACACCTTCAAGAAGTCTTAGATAATCCATAAAACTTATTTCTCACTACTCCCCTTTTCATCTGGGCCACTATTTTCAAAATTTAGCATGAAGACTCTATAGCCCAATGAATTATTTTGGGGATTCCTCACATGTCCATGTCAAAATACACCCTAATTTAGTATTTTATATACATCATGTAACCTTTTTCTTTCTAGGTGAAGGGGTAGTTTAATTTTGAAAATCAAAACAGTGGGGAACTAATTTTGATATTAATTAAGGGGTGATATAGAGCATGTTTTGATTAAATAGTCCTTGGAACTTCATGATGTATTATAGTACTCCAAAACCTATAAGCCCATTTGATTTTAATAATCATCACTATGTAGTAGCTTGAAGGAAGGTAAAGGTGTCAAAAACTCTTGATCTTTGTTATTCCTACCTAGACCTTATGACTCTCATTTAGTGAGCAAAAAAAGGAGTCATTAATGAGAAAATTTTGCATTAGTTAAAAATGGATGAAAGGGTGTGCCCACAAATATATTGATGGGATGAAGAACCACCTAATTGGCAAGGGACCTATTAGATCTAACAGTCCACAGTGGTTTATTGGTAAACTTTATGCATGCTAGTTGAGAATGATACAAGTTTTTTAATGATTTAAATCAATAGCCCACAATCATCAAAATCTTCATCCAATTGTAGCAATGTAGGAAGGAATGTAGCAAAATATGTACTCATATGCCCATGAATTTCAAAAACTATAAACTTACAAGAATGTAATTTTATTTTGGCACTAATATTAGATTTAGAAATCATTTAAATATTGATGCATTTAAAAAACCAAACACCCTTCTATAAGTTTGGCACCCAAATCAATTCCCTATTCAATAGTTAGATGATTGCATCCACTTTATAAGAGGATTTCACTAAGTCAAATCTTCAATGTCCTATTATTTGGAAGGAATTTCTTTGGTGTAGCTACAGGGAATTAATGTACATATTATTTTTTATTTCCTACCTCCTTGTTTATAAGAAGAGTTCTTGGCTTGAATTATTCATAAATATGTTTCTAGTCTTGTGCTCAATATAAAGCCATTCTAGTATTTTTTTTGTTATCTATTTGTTAAGCCTAGAACCTAGGCCTTATTTTTTTTTCCAAGGCTTCAAACCTTTACTTATATTAAGATACATATATTTCTTGAATACTAATATAAGAATTTACTATTTAATTTTGGTTATATTTCTATGTTGTATAAATGAATTTATACCTTCTATATTCTTAGCGAAATGTTGAGCTAGTCACATGTAGATATCAATTCATATTTACCTACCCATTTTAGCGTTAGGTAGAGGATAACTAGAAAAAAAACTCACTATCTTAAATTCCTTGTAGGTATTTCCTTTTGAAACTTTCTTCAATTTTTCTTTCAAAAAAGTCCATATCTAGAGTAGATAATGGGTCATCCTTTCAAACCTATAGATTATCTTGTATAGGAATGATTGCCTTAAAATTATAAGTACAATTATATTAATATTATAGGCACTCACACCTATAAGACATTCCATGTTGATCCTCTACAAGGTATGGAAAATTGTAGGAAAATATGGAGCTATCCATAGTTACATATGGAAGAAGACCATTAAAGGGCCTTGAATAAATTGTTCTACTTAGGTCATGATTATGATAATTTCATGAGTTATTGTGATTGTTCAAGTAACTTATTCACCACTTTGAGTATTGTGAACCTATGAATTTTGATGTTAAAGATCTATGGACATATTTTGATGTCACATGCTCAATAGAGGGGTTAGTAACATGAGTTTTTCTCAAATCTCCTAATGGAAAGGTGCATAAATTCTCATTAAAATTTACGTTTCAATGCACAAATAATGTACTTAAGTCTGTGAATTAAATTCTATACTTGCATGTCACTCATAGGAATAGAATCAAATCCTTTAAGATATTCATTAACTACAAGGCAGTTGTTTCCCATGTACAAAGAATATGTATCCACCAAATTCTTGAAAAATACCTATCAAAGTGTATAGAAACATCATTTAGGATACCTTGGAAATTTTGGCATATTTTATTTCATTTAGTTTGATAGATCAAAAAATAGATTCTAGTGGATTTATGAATTAATGTTGAATCAAATTTTAAAGATGGGTATGAATTAGTCCTTTGTACCTATATTGTTAGTGTAAATAGAAACATTATATATCTAGCTAAATTTAGCCTACCTAGGAGAGTTCTATTCACACTAATTAAGTCTCCACTTAGGGGATTTTTTATTTTTGTCTCACTTCACGTGGTTGAGACACATGTACTCACCTTTTGAGACACCTAGTTCATGCACATGCTCATATAGTTATCATTTGAGCTCACATGTGTTGCACCATTAAAGGGGTAGTCAATTGGTCAATCCTACCTCCCTAAAACCTCTACCTTGCCTATATATGCAAGGATCTCATTTTACATTCACACACTCTTTTTTTTATATGAAGACATCATATTGTGCTTATTTTGTTTCACTAGTGCAAGGTTACCTTGTACTTTAAGATCTTGGCTTCTTCAAAACTCACTTTCCTATTTTTTGATTTTCCCTATCTCATTCCTTAGTTTCCTATTTTTGTGTTTTACCCTATCTCATTCCCTAGTTGTGTCAAAATACCATGATGTTTGTGTCTTAACATACTAAATCTACTTTTAACTAAAATCCATTCAATAAATGCAAATACCTTGATGTAAAATATGTTTATTGCATGTATAAATATAGTTTTAAATTTAATTTATCAAATCCTCCTTATTATATGCAATAATCAACATCAAGATAATTAATTAATTATAGTGTCTACATATACTACAATAGATGGTGGGTCCCAAGTTATTTTCTAGTTAGAATCAGTAGTATTACCAAATACTTCTCAATGGTTGGTAGTTGAAAATGTGACTTTGTGGTCAAACAGTTCATGACATCCCATGATTATTTTGTTAATACCTAAAGATAGTAGGTGGTTCCACCATGATATATTTTGATCCCTCTATGTACTACCAAACCCCATCGATTTGGAAAAGGCTTCATGATCAACCACCCATGTTAATGAACAAACTGAATAGCTCAAGATCTACAACTCAATGAAGGGTTCCACAAAAAAATGTGTAGATAATTGGATGGTTGTTGATATTTATTGGATTCATGAAGATTATGCCATTATTTATTTCTATTTTTCATTATTGATAGCACAATGGTGTGCATCCTGCATTTTGGCTTAAATGGAACAGTCAAAATCAACTTTTTTTAGGAATTAAATTTTTTATAAATTATATCTAAACAAGTAAATTTGAATGCAAACTTTTGGATTAAATTGTGCATTTTTTCATTTGATGTTTCAAATCATATGAGTGTGATCCAAAACATCAAATGAAAAACATACATAGTTTAATCCAAAGGGTTGCATTCTAATTAACTTCATGAACTATGAAAAATTCATACCAACTATCTAACCAAGTAGTCAAGTATTGAAATATGATGTAAGCTAATGATTTGTAACATTTTCCATGCAACTTTTTTATTATATTTTTAATTTTATTTTTTTTAAATCTATTTTTAAAATTTTGAAATTATTTAAAAAAACAAAACTATTATTTTTGATGAGTGACATTTTATCACATTGCATAACTTTCATTACAAATAAAAGAATTCAACTATTTCTTAAATTTAGATCATTAACTCTTAATATTTATGGGACCATTTTTTGTAATTTTTTAAAAACATTTTATTTATTATTAATTTTTGAATTGATTCTAATAAAAAATTGGACATGTATATATATAATGGAGAGGAGACTTAGTTTTAAGCTTAGCGTGTTTCTATTTAGGAATATTTCATCTAAGTGTGATTGATCTAACCACCTTCAATAAAAACTTCTTAGGTAGAACTCTTGTAGATTTAAATCATACATTTTTCAAAATATATGCAATTTCATACAAAATTAAAATGTTCCACAAATAAAACATGTTTAGAAAATAATAAGTGAAAAATAATGAATTTCAAGATGAAAGAATTTATATATAATTTTTCAGATTTACATCTAAATTCTTTTCGCATCCAATTGATATAATACTCTTCGAAGACTCGTTTGATTTTAAATACAAAAGTTTAGACTATTTTGATGGATAGGTTCAATTTAACCTTTTATTAAATTTATGAGGTTACCCTGTTTAAACCATTTTGAAGTCAGATAAGGCGAGAATTGAACACGTGGCTTGCTAAAAAGGTACACCCAAAGTTTATACGAAATATTAAATCTATGCAAATCAAAGAACGATGAGCGAATAGAGTAAATTCGGAGATAAGCTACACTCCACGACTTCAAAATCTTGAGTTTAGAGTTCAGACAATTTTAAATATTTTTTCCAAGCAGATTTTTTTCAAAGGATTCACGCTTTATTTTTCAACGGACTGTTTGAAATCACCTACAAACGTGACCGTGACTGTGACAGTATTAACAATAGCGCATAAAAGGAACAGTCGAGGCGTGCATGCAAACAGTAACGTGATTATGAAAGTGAGAGCATTAATAACCGTGCATAAAACGATTAACAGTCTTGCCGTGGAACAGTTCAACAAAGATGTAATAACCGTTAAAAATTGCAGACGAACCACATAAATAAATGGGTTGAGTGTAACTAACCTGGAGATTGTTCCCTTGCTCATATAATCACAACACATCACTGCCCCCTCCACTATGATCTGAACCGCAAGGCATAGTCTATCGGTCTGTCCAGACATGAGTTCCTTGTACTGCTTCAAGTCTTTTGCTAGGAAAGCAATTGTTTGCAACAGCTCCACACACTCAGAGACATTAGATCTCACTGTCACACATCTCTCCAGTGCATATGCAGCCACACATAGTCCTAAGAATACCCAGTAGGCTTCCCCTACCATCTTCAGCCCACTCACAGCTAGATTTCCCATTTCCTCAAATAGATCCTGAGAAGTCAAAATTATTTTCAATTATAATATTCAAATCCTATAATTATGTGATTTTCTCGAGCAAACATTAAAGCATTACCTTGCTCTTTAGCGCTTCTATTGAAATATTCTCTATAAAGCCAGCAGCAAGTCTTTTATTGGAATCCAACGAAGAGGAGGTGGACTCTTCTTTTGGCGAAGCCTGCTCAATAATGAGCACGCACATCATCAATTAAACATTGACTAATAAATTACCAGCAGAGAGTGATAGAGCGTTGCCCTTACCTTGATCCTCGGTAGCAGATACTCAATGAAGGTGATGAGTGGATCGATTTGATCAGTTGGATGAAGTAGCTCAAGTTGCTCAATGATCACCTTCATCGATTCGATGAAAGGGGGAGGCGAAGATGTAGTGGGTATTGAAGGAGACGACATGGATCGAGTGGGTTCCCCATGAGAAGGGCTCCTCACCTTGGGCTGAGAAGTGCAACAAACCCAACAGTTAACCATTTCTTGGGGTAAATTGCAAACAAATCTATGAACACTGAATGGAGGAGACAGATAAATGCAATGCAAGAGGATTTGTTATTAGAGGTGTGTATTTAAGGCCGATCTTCTGCATAGGAAATGCGAGTGGGAAACGTAAGTGCTTCTCAGGTTATGGTTCCATGGAGTGGGGCTTATTAAAATGTCTAAGCCTTCGTGTTGAGTAAACTTAAAAGCTTTTTCTTAAGCTAGAGGTTTTATGGATTTTTTTAAAGTTAATAAAATAAAATTTAATGAAAAATTATAATAAGAAAACACTAAACAGCCACTTAAACATAAAATCGACCCTTCTCCATGTGAAAGGAAGGACACGTTACAGAGAAGGTGAAAGAGACAGTTTTGGAAGTAAACGAAGAACGTGGCAGGTGGCGTGTAATACAAGTAATAGAGGACCACAAGAAAAGCGAAATGTGTGGCAAATAAAGGAAGTGGAACGAAATCTTTCTGTCAAGAATTAATACCAGTCATCTTCGTATAAATAAGTATTACTTAATTTTGGGAGGATATGTCAAAGTAAGTTACGTCGTGCGAAAAGGAATTGTCTACGCAGCCTTCAAACCAGATATTTGACCGTATTTATTAATTAATTAAAAATAAAATACAATACATTTTTTATTTTTAATTAATTAATAAATACAGTCAAATATTTGTTTTGAGGGCTGCCTAGACATTGCCGTGTCAAAATATCTATTCTGAAAAGACAATATATATATGAAGTTCTTCATTCATGCTGTAACATTTGAGTGTTTAGGTTGTGTTAAGGTGTCTTAATATTTTTTAAAATATAAACATAAAATATATTAAAATAGTAAATGATTATAAAGTGAATATGTCAGTTTTAAATAGATTTTTGACATTCCAATTTAAAAAATTTGGAATATTTAAATAGACTGAAAATAGACAATCATTACAAGAGGAGGAACCCTCCAAACTCCATAAACAAGGTATAATCCTTTATGACCTTGAAGATTGTGATGAGTATCATAAGTATTTTTTGTCTTTATGATAAAAAAAAAATAATTCAAAGGAAAACTAATTAACATAAGAAATAACAAAGATTGTAAGAAAGACACTCCAATTGATATGTATTTCACTATCTTTTGAGCACTCTATGGTGTAGTGTCATTTCCCAACCATCTTTAAATATTGTTCACTTACCAATTTCACTTCTAAGATGATGCAAATTAGTTCCTAACGTAACCTAAAATGATGTGAGTTAGTCCTCAACTATATTATCTATATTTTTGCTTTACACTTTATTTTAGTTCTTATATAAGTTTTTACATCATGGTCCCATATGGAGTTAAATTCTTTGATATAGTAGACATTCTTCATGCCAATTTGTCTTGCTCACATGGTTGTTCTAATTTTTTCCTTTACATGTTTTTTAATTTCCTAATTACTGTTTTGACACTTTTGCATATTTATATCTCATTTAATATTTGTCCACATGTTATTCCTTCTATTTAGTTAACTGAATTGGGCCAACAATGATTCTCCATATTTTATATTTTTCCTAAGTAGTTTAACAATTGGACTATCACTAATGCTTCTGAAGGACAATTACCTATTTTAGTTAGAATCAAATCTTATATGACATTGAAGTCTTAATTTTGAGGATGCTAAAAGAAAGAATCGATTATATATCTCCTCAATTTAAATGATACTCAAAGAGTTTTCTCAACAAGTTTGAAATTTTAAATTAATTATGTCTATCCAAAAAAAAACCTTTCATGGTTGTATTTTTTTCCATTCAAATTTGACAAATTATTTTTTATTACAATTATTCATAAATATTAAATATTTTAATAATCAAAATTTAGTAGAATTATTGTTTATTATTTTGTGGTGTTAATAAAATATAAAATTGCTATTATTAGTTTTATTATAAGAAAAAAAAATCAATAAAAATTAGCAAAAAGAAGAATTATCAATAACCACCTTTAGGAAAATGTTATTGCATCCATGATTTATTAACTAGTGTAGTGTATAAAAATGTATCCCTTTACATTTTCACACTTGTTTAGACCCTCCCTGCTAAAGTAGGGCTTCTTTATGCTCATTTGGCCCTATTCTGCATCCACAAGCCTTTTTAAATGCATTTTTCTGAGGATAATCCTGACACATATCTAATAACCAATCATAATTCATGTTTTTGGTTTGTATGTCCTAGATTTAGTGATTTGGGACTCATACACCACCTTGGGCATATGGGTCCCACCTAAGTTTCGGGGTCTAATCCTGAATTTGGCATAAAACTTAGCATTTCTTAAAATTAGTGTCACAAGCCTAGGCTACTGGGACTCATACACCCCAACTAGCTTATGAGCCCTGCTTTAGCTTGGACCTATTTTGAATTCAATCCTTGGTGGGATTTTATTCACCTAGATCTGATGTCGGCTTGTAGTGTTGTAATTTTAGGAAATTTAGCATAAACAAGTATAAATACAAGGTTATTTCACATATTTTCTCCTAGCAATTAAAGTATTCAAGCATTATAGCAAATTTATGATCAAGAGGGTTTAGAAGAGCCTTCAAGAGCATTCAAGAGTTGATTATCAAGCATTTTGGAGCTACATTCAAGATTCAAGTATCATGTCAAAGTCATCATGCATCATGCTTTTTTTATTAGCTAACATTTGTGATTTAGGTTCTTATGATTCAAGCAAGCATTCAAGTCAAGATTCATATCAACAATCAAGAGTCAAGATCTACATTCATGTTAGCCATTTCATACAAGATTGAAGCCTTTTATTCAACGGTTTGGTTAGTTGCATCATAGCATGTTTGTTCATTCATCATTCCTTTGAATTCTATTTCATTTCATTTCAAGGTTTGATTACCAAAATGGGGTTTACCCAAGGAAAATCCCTGCCCACTAACAAAACAACATTTTTTCTCCTCTACATGTGTGATTGTAGATCTAGGTGTTTGGGACTTGAAGATGCTTTGAATACTAAGTTGCAAGATTGAAGAAAGTTGTCAAAGTTGTTAAGGAGTTGTCATCTTCATAGAAAGTCACCTATAGGCTAGAATTCAAAGTTTCAAACTCAAAGATCAAAGAGGAGAGAAGCTACAGAAGATCACTAGAAGATATTAGAGTTTTAGAAAAACCCTGATACTAGGACTAAATCACCACCTTGGGTGTATGAGTCCTAGTATAACAGTTTTCAAAATTTTCCTATAGAACCTAGTTTACCAGTTGCAAATTTTGGATCTAGCGTGAAACCCTAAACTAGGAATAAATCACCCCAACTGGTGTATGAGTTCCAATGTGCATCAAATTTCATAATTTTGAGATTGTAGACCTTGTTCCAAGAAGTTTTAGTTTTCCAGGTGCACCTCTGTTCATTCTCAGTTTGTTATCCTGATTTGAGTTTGATTTCCTAGGTCACATGATTGAAAGTGAAGAAGGAAACAAAATAAAGGATTCCTTCAACTTAAGCCCCCTCAACCAACTCAACATTTTGATACCCAAGTGGTTGCTATTAAGAAGACAAAGCCTTTTACATTTGGGGATTTGACTAGAAAATTCACTCCCTTACTTGACACCCTCTATAACACAATGTTACAACTTACTAAAACAAAAAATGGTCTCCTTACCTCTCATTAAAACACCTGATCCTAATAAGCCTTTACCTCCAAACTTTAGATCAAATTCTTATTGTCATTATCATCAAAAAAATGGACATGATACAGAACATTGTAAGCATCTTAAACATCTTCTAGTGCAAGATCTCATTGATTCTAGTCGACTTCAAATTGGAGGTGTCAATGATCAAGGAAATAAGTTTGTTTCCCCTCCCAACAAAAACTTACAAATCTTTACCAAACCTATGCCAAATCATAATATTTCATTTGTCAAAGCTATTGAAAATAAGAAGAATGATGTGATGAATGTTGACACGAATGATGACAACATGGATGTTATTGAACAAGGTCCTATGGATACTATTGAACAAAGTCCTATGGATGGTATGATTGCATTGATTAAAAATTAACCTCATAAGGATCAAACTAAAAATCCTCTTGATATTGTTTTATCATCCAAAGATATAATTAGAAATGCACCTGATGGTCCTCTTTACATAGCTGGTCGAATCAATGAAAACCCCACTAATGGGATATTAATTAGTCCCATCTATGGAGAGAATGTGATCACGGAAGAATTCTTACTTGTGCATGAACTCTATCAAGAAATATATGATAAACTGAAAGCATGGATAAAAGCGCACAATGGTTTTTCTTGCCCTATGATGGGATCGATCACCTTTCCTTTAAAAGTTGGACTGAAACAATTAGATGTCTCATTCTTCATCATCTTGACATCAGATCAATTCTATGTGAAGCTTGGTTATCCATGGCTATGCTCCATGGAATTTTTCCCATCGGTCGTGCATAAATGTTTAAAGTTTCCCTTTGACAATAAATCTTTACTATGCACCATAGTGGCTTTAATTTCATGTCTTCCTGTGAGAACTTTTCATTAGATTTATTTTGGCCCGAACCTATGGAACCTATTAAACCTTGCAAAAACTTCTTTTTCAAATCCTATCAAAAGTTTAAGAAAAAATCCATAGTAAAATTATCCCTTAGAAACATTCCTCAACCTATGATTGAGCCTCCTATCCTTTAAGAAACCATGATTGAACTAAATGAAATTCTAAATAACCAAGACCAGCCTAAGATATATACTTTTCCTATCTCCTACAAATGATCGAGAGACAACCAAAACAATTTTGTCACACTTCCTAAGATAAAAAAAAGTTTACAAAGCTAAAGATAAAGTGGTTGAACAACCTCCTATGGTTCCTTTCGTTCCTCCCCTTAGGGAAGAAAAGAGACTTATGGTTGATAAACCCGCTCCTACACAAACACAACTTGAAAATCATACTAAAAGAAACATAAATGCTAGAGAGTGTAGGTGTAGACATCATGCTCTTTCTTGATAGTTAAATGAAGATAACAACAAACAAAATCAACATCCAAAATTGATTGAAGCAATACACGATGATTCTCCCTCTTTGATGCAACCAAAATATTATATATTGCAACTACAATAGGAGTTAAATCCTTCTTTAGACATTTTCATTTTACCTCCGGGTGAAGCCACATAAGTGGTTTACACTTTTGTGGAGGAAGGAAATGTCAAAATTTCCACACTCTTCATAGAAAAGTGGTTTAGCCGAACCATATGGCTCGGCCGAACCATTTGAATGGTTCGGCCGAACCAGTCACTGAGCCTAATAAAAAAGTCATATTTAAGGTGGTTTGGCCGAACCCCTTGAATATGACAAAACCAAAAAAAGTGCAATTCACTTTCACACTTTCACTGTGAATTCCCAGTCACTATCCCTGCGCGCGGCGAACAGAATCCGAACGGCGACCCAACAAAATTTCTCACAGGCGAAAGCAAATTTCGGGTCCTCTCTTCAAACTTCATCATTCCAATTCGCATATCGACCACTATTGAGCACGAGGTATTTAAAATTCCTTTTTTTTTTAGTTCAAAATGCATGTATTTGTTTAATTTTGAAACCCTATATGCAAATTTTTTTAAATTTGTTGAATTCAAATTGCACTTGTTTGATTGTTTGAAAGTTTTTAAAGCATTTTTAATATAGTATTTTGCTTCCCCGTTTTGCATAATCCAAGGGTTTGAGTAAGGAAAAACGAGTTTCCTCCGAAAGTTAGTGCAAAAAAACATTATAATAGCTCTCAACATAGTCTAAAAAATGGAGATAAATACATTCCTAAAGACTAGAAATGTAGGGTTAAGCTCACAAAATAATTTTAAAACTACAAATTTAGGGTCAAACTTGTAGATGAAAATGCAAATTTCATACATGTAGGAGTGAACCGTGAAAGTCATAGCTTGATTTGTTAAGGTGTTATAATATTAAATCTTATAAAAAATCAAGAATCATATCATTGATTACGTACATTACAATAAAATATCTCCATATAACAAATGAAGCTAGTTCAATATCTTCATGTAGTGTGTACAAATTGAAATATAATTGACTAAAACTATAAGTTACTCTTATTGAACAATTTCCTCATGTAGTGTGTATAAATGGAACCATTGATTGAAAATATAAATCAAACCATCAAGAACAAAGACTTGATTGTGTCTTCATGCCCTCAATTAATATAATTTACAAAGTTTGGTCTTGGAAACCATAAAATTAACAATTACATTCTCTACCCTATTATTTGATGTATTATAATGCAATTTTCTATACTCCCAAGCAAATTCAATGGTCACAAGTTTGTAGAGACACTCTAGAAAAAGGTCTATTATGTGTTTAAAATACTATTGATATTGTAACACTAGAGATTCTAAGTAATATGAGAATGTCTGTATAATTTTATATAATGTATTTTCATCATCACTAACTATAGTAGACTAGTTTCTATCACTATTCAATTCATCTTCTTTCATTAGTTCATCATGACTTGATTATTCATCCTCCTTTATATTTAGAGTTTGTGCAAGTATAACCTATGATAATGATTTAGAAAAACATCAAAGATTCAAGATAGTTGCTCTAAGAAGTCATAAGATTTCAAGAGAGATATACGATTTCGAGAGAGATTGGAATGAAGAAAGATAGATCAATTTATAGAAAATTGATCATTCGAATGATAGGCTAGGATCAAAAGATCAACAAAGGGTTGAGATCGACTGATTAGTCATGCATTATAATAACAGTTAGTAATGGCACGAGTAATACAAATTAGAAATAGAATTAAAGATTAAATAAATGATTTAATCTTCAAGTTTGGTATTCAAAAATAGAAGAATTATCTTTGGATGACAAAGATAAAGATGGATTAAAGCAACTCTCTGTTTGAATGCACACAAAATATTTAATTAATTAAATAGGAATATTTAATTAATATGCATGTACATGCAATTGAGTTAGAACTGGATGATTGAATGATTTGACGAAGAGATTACTCGAGAACGCCACTCAGACATTAAATCAAGAGTTAAATGAGCAATTAAAATAGATGTCGAGTTGAGTAAGAGTGAATACTTAGATAACTCACACAATTATCTAAATATAGAGGAATGCATTAAAATAGAATTCATGAATTAAACAAGATTTGATATTTGAAGAATAATTAAATAAATAAGATTTATTTAATTAAATAATTAAGATTATCTAATTAAATAATTAAGATTATCTAATTAAATAATTAAGATTATCTAATTAAATAATTAAGATTATTTAATTAATAGAAGAAATGAAGACTATAGAGAATAATTAAATAATTGAAATTATTTAATCATGACCATGAAGAATACGAATTATGAAGAATATTGAAGTCACAGGCTTAGACCAAATTTCGGTGTCTACATCTGCCCCTCTTTGATACAATGTCATTGGCTTTGTGTCAAAGAAAATTTATAAGAAATATGCCCCAGTAATTTCTGAGTGTATAATAGGTGAAGGTATTCCCCCCTCGGGAGGACAAGTGGGTTCAAAGAACATGAGTGTGCTCTTGAAATTGATGAGAGAACGAGAAGATGAAAGGAAAAAGGATAGAGGAAAATAGATAATGGTGGTGAAGATGTAGAAAAGAAGAAATGTTAGTGCAAAAAGAAAGATGAATAATAAAAGACCATGATGTTAGCATTAGCAATCTTCGATGTTTCACTGTATCACAAAAGGTATTGCACTTTATCATCATTGGGCGGGGGTGATCCCACAAAGCTGATTTACAATTTCTGGGAGGAACTGATTTTTGCTGAAATCACATAGTTTTAGAAAATATAATGATTTAAGCCTTAAAAGGTTCCATTTAAAGAATTACAATTGAAGAGGGTTTGATCAAAGTACCTTAAGTCAAACCCCCTTGGATAAAACCCCGCTATTTTTAAACCATACCTATAACAGAGTCTCCTTTACACCTATCAAAATAATGATAAAAAACCACTTTTGATTTACCTTTTGGGGGATCAAATGAATTCATTTAAATTAGTTTTTTGCAATAATGTAGTCGTTATTATAAGTTTCCCAAAAATTATAATTTTAAATAAATTTAATTTTATTATTATATTTATTTTTTATTTCTCGTGAATATAGGCTTTTCACTGAAAATCAAGCTATATGTTCTGCACATGTGGAAAAATAGCAGATTATTAAAAATAACAATAAAAATATTAGTGCACCAGATATTGAGGTCCTTGATCCAGCAAAGAAAAAAAAATTGAATTTTAATACATACAAAAAAAGTTATACGTTATACGGTCGCGCTATGTCTAAATTATAATTGGTTTGAATTCGAAACTTGATTAAAGAAAAAAAATTCAATAAAAACTATCTAACCAAGTGGAAGCACTAGATATCAGAGTTAAGAATCTAAATTTGAAAGAATTAGAATTTTATCCTTCATGTAAAAAAATTTATGTATTATACGGTGAGTCACTTTTCAAAAATGTTGTTTTCTATAAAAAAACTAGTTTTTGAGGGAGATGGAAAAATAAGTGCAATCTGATTCAAAAAAAATTGAAAAAAATATATTTAGAATCTATAGACAAAATTTCATGAAACTCTAGTTTGCATCATCTTCAAATTCCTCGCGGTTTAGCCACTATACATGCCCGAAAGTGAAGATTTAGTTAAAAGAAAATATTTGGTGTCGTTTGGCCAAAAATTGTAAACCACTATTGTGGGATCACGGGACTAACACAAATGGAGAAAAACACCATGATATGACATAGATCAAGGTGTGCAAGGTCATCCACTTGCTAACAACAGACAGTCGCAAACAAGGATTGTCGTTAACTCATACTAAGGGCACAAGTTGCCCCAGTATTTTTGTCAAGACAAGCCACAGACAACAAACAAAGTAAAAGATAGGTCATGAGACGTCATCACTCCTCTAAATCCTTCATGGGACATCCTTGAGGAAACTAGTAACATGACTCAAAATCAAATTTAAAACACAGTTGATAGACATCACTCAAGGAAAATAAAATTGTGATACATCGTTGCTTCTCTAAATCCTTCATGGGACATCCTTGAGAAAGCTAGTAACATAATTCCCGTCATAAAGTCAAAAAGCCAATAAAATATTTGCCAAAACTTGATATGCTTGTTTGATTTTTTTTGATTGATAGAAGGATTGATTGATAGAGCCTGATTTTAGGAGATACACATAGTGAATAAGACTTTGAGTCTGGTTTCGATGTTATGACTATCTGTATAAGGCATGATAAAGCCTGGTTTCAGAAAGACATGTATCATATAAGACATTGAGTTAGATGCAGTTGATGTTATAACCTATGTAAGGCTATGTTTGATTGTGACAATGTCGATCATGCAGGAAGGACTCATCCTGTATAAGACATAGATTGTTTTGTTGATATCAATATTCAAGAATGACTCAAATCCTGAATAAGACAAAGGTTGATTATTTTGATGATTTCTGTCCGCAGGAAGGACACATCCTGTAGCAAAAATCAATTGATCTATTTTGATTGTTTTGTTTGGCAAGTTGTTTGATTTGACCTACATACATTGCTGACTTCTTCACCAGATTAATGCATGTCTTGATATGACATGTTGACAATTGATTGTGTGTGGCGACAAACCCTAAAGGACTGACCTAGTGCGGCCTCAGGGGCTCATCGATTGATGGCCTTTCCTACGTCATACATGCAGATACCTTGTAGTTCAACTTGACTTTGACTAACAAGACTGACTACAAATAGAAGACGTGTGTGAAAGTGAATGTGATGAACCGTAATGGACTAACCTAGTGTGGCCTCGGGGGCTCATTGATTGATGGCCTTGTCTACATTATACACGTAGAGACCTCGTAGTTCGACTTGAATTTGACTAACAAGACTGACTACAAATAGAAGACGTGTGTGAAAGTGAATGTGACGAACCCTAATGGACTGACCTAGTGCGGCCTCAGTGGCTCATCGATTGATGGCCTTTCCTACATTATACATGCAAAGACCTTGTAGTTCGACTTGACTTTGACTGACAAGACTAACTACAAATAGAAGATGTGTGTGAAAGTGAATGTGACGAACCCTAATGGACTAACCTAGTGCGGCCTCGGGGGCTCATCAATTGATGCCCTTGCCTACATTATACACGCAGAGACCTCGTAGTTTGACATGACCAATGACCTTGTCATATAGGCATATGGATCGAATCATGATTTTCTACAGACAAACCTAAACGGAATGACCTACTACCTTGGGGGAACATCGGTAGATGGCCTTGCCTACGTCTAGTCACAGAGGCAACGTAGTTTGACTAATGACAAAGACTGACAAGCACGACTGACTTTGACTCTATTTTTGGATTTTTGAAATGTTTTGATTTTTTTGTCTTCTTTTTGAAATTTTCTAATGTTTTTGTGTTTTCTCAAGTCATTTTCTGATGTTTTTGGATTTTTTTATGGTTTTACGTCTTCAACACAGCCAATGGAAGAATCAATATGACACGTGTCAAGTGTTTGCCCCCAGTCGAGTATAAGACCAATTGATTATGAATAGGGTAAAATGGGGGATATGAAATGCACTTGATGTCAATTGTTTCAGGTTAGGGGAAAGGCTATGATTTATTATGAATGGTATATACAAGCGATGGATACAAAAGATAAGGAATATGTACAGTACAAGGATGTGGAATATGCACAGGGATAGGTAGTATGTATAGGGATAAGGACTATGTATAGGGATAAGGACTATGTATAGGGTAGTGGTAGATTAGAATAATAGTAGACAAAGGAGCAGAGTCAAATACACATGGCCCCTGTTTGCCAAGTTTTCACCATGATACCTATCCAAAGTGCCACCAAAGTGGTTTTCACTATTAGATGAATTATTTGTCTTTACTATTTTCTGAATTATCTAATTTTTTTGGTGTTACCAAAATGCCTATTTGCCAGGTTTTCACCTTGGTAACAATTTTTTTTTTGATTTTTTGATTTTTTTGTATTTTTGCTAATTAAGACAAGGCTCTCAGAAGCTATGCGTAGAACTTCTTTAGATGCAGACTATTGATTGGCAAGGACAATGGTTCCCCTTTAGGAGTAGAGAGTTGGTACGCTCCTGAGCCAAAGGCTTCTGTAACAATATAAGGTCCTAACCAGTTTGGTTCAAAATTTCCTAGTTTGTCTCTCTCTGCTTGATTCTTTGGGTTCTCCATTAAAACCAGGTCACCAATGTAAAAATTTATGTTCAAGACCTTCTTGTTATAGCTATGATGAAGGTGATTTTGATATGCCTTGAGATGGTCTAGTGCCTTTTGTCTTCGCTCATCTAAGAATTCTAACTCATGGAGTCTCGATACTCGGTCCTCTTCATCATCAATGTAGCCTTTGGAGGATGCCCTTAGGGAAGGAATCTCGACCTCAATAGGCAGAATAGCTTTAGAACCAAATACTAGTGAATAGGGAGTGGCACCAGTGGGAGTACGAATACTTGTGTGATAAGCCCATAAGGTGGGATTAAGTTGTAAATGCCAATCGTGGCCAACATCATTGACGGTATTTTTGAGGATTCTAATGATGGTTTTGTTAGATGCCTTTGCTTGGCCGTTACCTTGTGGGTAATATGGAGTGGAAAAGTGATGTTGAATATGAAATTCATCACAAAGGTGTGTACTAGATCATGAAAGATAGTGGTCATGCCATGTTGATAGGTTGCTCCAGCATTCTTGAGTCCAAAGGGCATAACATTCCAACAATACGTACCCCAAGGATAAGTGAAAGTTGTGTTAGGTTGGTCTTTAGTTGCAATTTTGATTTGGTTATATCCTGAAAATCCATCCATAAGGGACAACATCTCATATCCCGCTATCATGTCGACTATCATGTCTATGTTAGGTAAAGGGAAGTCATCCTTAGGAAAAGCCTTGTTGATATCTTTAAAATCAGTGTATAAGTGGATGCCCCCAGTTGGTTTAGTGACTGGTACAAGATTGGAAATCCAATCTACATAGTCGATTGATCTAATGAAACCAACGTCTAACATTTTCTTGAGTTCTTCCTTCACTAGTAAAGCAATTTGTGCATTTTTCTCAATTTATGTTTCACCAGTTTGGCACCTGGTTGTAAGGGTAAGTGATGTAGAACAAGTTCAAGATCCAAACCAGGAATATCTACATATGACCAAGCAAAATTTATCTGTCTCTATGAAAAGAAGTTGTGGAACTATGGCTGCTCTTCTATTGTCAATGATGCTGCAAAATAAACTAGTCGAGGATTCTCTTTGGTACCTATGTTGACTTCTGTTGATTCTTCCACAAGCATAGGTGACTTTTCCTGTGCAACATGGTGAATTTTCAAACCTCCATCCTTAGGTACCTCAGAGAGGTTTTCACCTTCGAATGCATCCTTTCTTTTTAATTTTTCATTGTCTAAAGGTGCCTTTCGGTTTTCACCTAGAGACTCATCCTTTTTATTCTTTTTTCTCATTTTTGCGACTGGAGGGTTGAACAGATTCCCAAAAATATGCTTTGTTGTCCAAGTCAATGGTAAAACAAGCCTTATGATCACTGTTAGGTATGCCTTCTCGTAATCCCAGGAACTTAGCAATTGCTTCGTCATTCTAAAAAATGTCTAGGATAGGTGTGTCTTTTTTGTCCCAATCAATGAGTTGGGGATAAACTAAGGGCATGTCATCGTTAGATTTATCAAAGTTTAATGGGGTCTAGGTAAGGATTGAGTTATTCATATGGTCATAAAAGTCTTGTACAAGGTCTTGTTTGCTCTTAGGTTTGGATCTAGGTGGATTGATAGGTGGACCTAAGGCCAAGGTTTGACTATCTAAAACAGATGGCTCAGGTTGCCAAGAAGTAGGATCAAGTGATTCCCAATAATAGTGTTTAAACCATTCCTCTTTTGTCATTTTCTTTGGTGGACAATAATTCAATGGATTTGGTGAGGATCTTAACATTAAGTCAAGTTCTCCAAATAACTTATCAAGGTCCATGGAGGAAGTAGAGGATAGGGAATCCCACTCATAATCATTAGAGTCAAGGGAGTCACAATGATATTGGTCCAATGGTTCGTGAGCTGTCTTAATATCTTCCACTTCCTCAAGTAAGGGTGAGGTGGTACTAGGAACACCAATCTGAATCGATTGAAACCCTAGCCCCACACATTTTTTCCTTTGCGAAAAAAGATTAGTTCAATCCTTCCATCTTGATTTAAGCCTAACCATCTCTGTCCATCATATCCCTTACTTTGCATGATTTTGAAACCTTTTCCATATAGATTGGTAGGAATGTGAGCAAGTGAGAGAGGTTCTTCATTATCTTCCTTGTACAAGCAGGAAGTGACATCTTCTGTATCTACGACCTCTTTTCTTAATTCACCCCATTTAGAGAAAGTTGTTATGGGAGGAATGTGTATAGTAACCATAGATTGTCTCCTATCTGATGTAGGTAAACCGTATGACTTAGGAGGGATCAAATGGATAACACAATAAGATGTCATCATGTAATACTCTCCACAACCCTTGTCTTGGATCTCAACCCTTGCAGTGGTAGGAATTGAGGGTGAGATAGATGTTTGAGTGAGTGTGGATGGATCAACATAGGAAGATGGATTAGACGATGAAGCCTCTTGGTTTGCTGGCACTTGGCGTTGGGGGATCTCTTTTAGATTGGTGCAATATTGGAATGGATCTAGGTCACCATCTATAGTTATTTTTGTGCCATTGTAAGGGAATTTAAGACACTAATGATATGTGGGTGGGACCGCCTTCATGGCATGAATCCATGGTCTACCTAGCAGAAGGTTATAAGGAAGAGTGAGATCCAGGAACTGGAACTTTGTCTCCATTACTGCAGGACCAATTCTGATAGGAAGTATTATCAACCCCTTTGATTTTCATCCCTCATCATCATAAGCTTTTATGACAATAATTTTAGTAGTGCCTACGCATGCTTCTGAGAAACCTAAGCTCTTAATTAGTGTTAAAGTGCACAAATTTAACCCTGCTCCTCCATCTACTAAAACTCATCTAACTTTGGTGTCATCAACAAGGACTTCTAGATGTAAAGGATTGTTATGGTTTGTCTTTTTCGTTGCATAGTCTTGTTCAGAAAATGTGGCATGATGGTTATTGGTCAAATAGCCCACCATTTCCTAGAAATGATTGACATCAAGATTATTGGGGACCGTGGTGTTTTGTAAAGCCTTATCTAGAATGGATTGATGCTCAGGAGAGATACGCAACAATTCCAAGATTGAGATTTGGGTTGGGGTCTTCCCCAATTGGTCAAGTAAGTTATATTGTGACTTGGAAGACTGTGGTATTTGGTGCAATGGGGGACCTTGAATGGTGATCTTTGTATGACAAGTATTGACCGCACACTCAGGATTTTTATTGACAGTAATGGTATTGATATTCTCATCAGCAGCGCAAAGGAAATGAATGATTTTGCCACTACTATAATTATGCTTGATAATCGCATAATTGGATGACATATTGGTCTTAGTACTCGAACTAGGGACACTCTCTTTCCCATGGTCATGTAGTGGATCTGAAAAAGACTTGATGATCAGTGTTTGATGACTTTTGTTTCTGTCCACTAACTTCAATTATTCTCCTATCGACAAGATCTTGTATGATATTCTTTAGTTGGTGACAATTTTGTAGGTTATGTCCCTTAGTTCTATGATAATCACAAAAGGAATTTTCATCCCACCAAGTTGGTTTAAATTGTCCTGGGTCATATTGTCATGGTTCTTGAGGCTGTCTGAGATTATGTTGTAACAATTGTTTAAATATGGACTCAATGGGTTCCCCTAAGGGAGTGAACTCACATTTTTGAAACCTCCTTTGTTGTTGTGGATGTTGAGTATTTTAAACCATGTTAGGAGGTTGATTGACAACATTAATGGTATTGGAAAAAGTGTGAGGTCCTTGTAATGTAATAAGTGCTCTGGTTTGTACTGTTTTAGCATCAACTACCCCATCATCAGTGACATTTTTGTTGCAAGACCAAAATATATTTCTATCAGTGGAGGTGTTTTGTACGATCGGATTTGTATTGGATGTGGATGTCTTAAGTTCGCCTTTTTCAATGAGATCCTTTTCTATTATAACCCCTTTTTCCACTAGTTCTGAAAAAGATGTACAACAATGTACCCTTAAGTTACTCCTTAGTTTTGCATGAAGGTTTTCTTGGAATATAGTAACTTTTTGTTTTTTAGGTATCTCAACAAGACACTAGCTAACTATAGTCCTCCATCTCTGGAAGAAAGTTTTAAATTTTCACCCTCATCTTGTGTTGTGTGACATAAGGTTGCTATATTTATCTCATGGCCTATGGAATTGCTCCACAAATTTCTCAGCTAGTTCACCCCAAGATTTGATGCCAAAGTCTAGACCTGAAAACCACTCTAGTGCAATGCCTACAAAACTTCTTGGAAATAGTCTCATAAGATATGTGGGATCATAAGCGACATCTATGCATATGGTAGAAAATTCCTTGATATGTTCCATTGGATTCCGCTTGCCATTGTACTTAGGGAGATTCAGTATGACATATCCGTGAGGGAAAGGGGTCATATACAATGATCTATCAAAGGGAAATGGGCATATGTCCTTTGTTGAAAAGGATTTCTTAGTTGACACCGACATGTTATCCATTTGCGTTTGTAGTGCATGCATGAGTGTTTGTAAGACATCAACCTGGGTCAAGGATGTGCTAGGTGGGTTATGCAGATCTATGTATGTATTATGAAATCCAAAGTCTTGTGATGGGTTTCGATTGAATGTTGGTATTTGAGGTGGGTTTGGATTTGGAATGTTGGTAAACGTGTTCTAGGTCAGAATCTACATAAAATGGTTTTGACTTGGGATCTGTGTGAATGGATTTTGACTACCAATTTGGGAGAAAGGATTCTAATTCAGAATCTGCTTGAATGGATTCTGATTTCTAGTCTGGGAGAAAGGATTTTGATTCAAAATTTGTGTGAATGGATTCTGCTAGTCTGGGAGAATGGATTCTAATTTCCATATTGGAAGGGGGGAATACCACCTGTTTGTGTATTCCATGGGATAGTACTAGTGACTTGAGTGCTAGGTATGGCCATCGGCTGTGGTATGGTACTCATAGTACTAGCATTAGGTATGGATGTTGACTGTGAACTTGTGACACCGACATAAGGTGTAGAAGTTGACGTTTTAGGACTTTTACTCCCAACAAGAGGACCGAAGGGAGTGGATGATGATGCCTCTATAGTGAAATTAAATCCCTATGTCATGCCAGACATACCAAATGGGGAAGTATGGACTGTCGTACTATGTGTAGGTGTGCCAGATGGCATAGTTGTGCTTATCTAAGGTATAGTAGTACTAGTAGTCATTGTGTTTGTCCCTTGTGTAGGTTGAGTTTGCAAGGTGCTAATATCAAATCTTCCAAGTAAGGTAGCGACTTCAGCTAGCAATTTGGCTAAGTATCATTGACGATCGTTTGCTAGGTACTCATCTACAAAAGAGGAAAACTCAGGGTCTTGTGCTGCAGCCTCTATGTCTTTTGTTGTAATGTGACTTTGAGTGTTTCTAGTGGTGAATCTTTTCAATAAAGTCTTGTGAGGTCTTGAAGAAAATGGGTTAATGAATTCATTTGGGTTCGACATCTTTTCTCTCTCTCTCTTCTCTTAGACCTAGTTTCAACCATGTAAGACAAGCTCAATATGTAGGAAATACAAAACTATGTCCATGGACAGTATGACTCTAGTCTATGTTTTTGGGATTTTCTGTATGCAAAATAGGGGATACTCTAAGATGACGCTAGTCTATAATGACAATATCTAAAAATGAAAAGTACAACTAGGCTTCTAAGGTAATCAGTTCCATAAACCTAAGACAATGGTACCAACTACCTAAAGTCTAACCATGATATCAATTTAGTTATGTCAAGGAACCATTGTAAGATAATGATCAAAGATAAGCTAAGTCTCCTAACTAGACTGATGAGCTAGGAAGACTCTCTATAGGACGAAGGATAAGATGATAAGATTAGGTTCAATGATAGATTTTGTTGACACTATGGTTTTTTTGAAGTGCAAAAGGTGGACCTATCGTAAAGTTTGTAAAAGTGAGCCTCTAAGAAGTTTAATGCAAGGTAATATGTATTCTAAAATGAAACTATACCAGGGACTAAGACAACTATAGATGTGACCAAATGATACTAAAGGATGGAAAATTGAGCAAATCATTTTAGGTTTTCATTCAAGGATTATTTGTGAAATACAACTAAAATTGGTATAACCATGTTGACTGGACAATGACTGTGAATTATGAATTTCTAATAATCAAGAAAATGCGTTGCAGGATTTCACAGATGCGGTTCAATTTAATTGTTGTGGTTTTCTGATGATCAATTGTGTCTGTTTGGTAAAATTCAATGCCTGACTCTGACAGATGTGGTTAACTTTTTAACAGATGTGACTCGTAATTGCAATTGTGAATCAGAATATAACATATGCAACTTTTCACAAATTAGATGTGACCTAAACTTGAAGATGCAACTCTAAGCCTAACAGATGTGACTGAAAATGATAGATACGACTCGAAGTTAAATAGATGCAACTCTAAAAATAATTTGCGACCTTCTAGTGAACAATTGCGACTCTGTGTATTTTTCAGTGATTTGAGATTTAACACTCACTCTATTTTGTGTGATCAAATTCTGAAAAACAAGGACAATTGTAAAACAAAGTGTTTTCAGTTTGATTTTGGACTCAAAGAACATTTAAATTGACACCAGACAAGAACATCCTAATTGGCCATAAGGCCAAGGGTTTGTATACTTGGTATAAACCACCAAAATACCCCGGATTGGTGATAAATGCCTTTCCTTCTTGAGAGTAGATAGCTTAGAAATTTGGTGGCATTGTCTCCCCTCCACAGCTCATTAATGTCATTCGAGCACACCAATTTCAAATTCTTTGGGCAATGACCTCCCAAGAACTGCTATCTCTACTCAAGGGGATCAGTAGTGGGTGTCTTCGGGCATGATACTATACCCTGCACTATACCAAGCAATGGCCAAAAATGGTTGGTCTCTAAAACAAAAGCTGTTTAGTACGAGCATTCTGTTCGTGGGGCATGATCCATGTGGCAAGAGTCCCCTTTCGGATCCATCTCGTTGGAACCATACTCATGATTCTTGGGCTTTCCCCAAGAATCCACTTTTATATACCAGCTAGAAGTCCCTCGGGTTCAGGGTGCTACTGGTCTGAGTCATCTTGGGGTGAGTACTTTTTCCCACTAGAATAGGCCCAAGTTCTAGAGTTGGTAATTGTTTCTCTTACACTCAGGATTGCACGGATGTGCAAGGGGAGAGGATACTTCGATGTACCAAATCGTGAGGGTAATACACAATTGTGCTTTCACACCAAAAAGAGTAGACACTTATTAATTTTAATCCAAATGAAAGATTTGCTACACTACCAAACAATTTGTTTCAAAAATTTAACTAGGGTCTTTGACATGCATTCTGCAAAAAGATTCGTTAGTAGTTTTCAGTATTGTCTTCATCAATCATCCTACAAAAACTTGTTAACTCCAAAAACAAAAAGCCCACATGCTGAAAATCCGATACTAGTAACACAAAAATTAATTGAAAATTTTAGATTTTCGAAAGTAGAAACAAAAGGTTATCAATCAATTGGGTTGTTGTTTTACCAGTTAGATGTATTGAATTTCTCAGCAATTGCATTTTTTGTATTTTACCAGTCAGTTACGGTTTAAGAATTTGCAGATACATTGGAATTTTTTAGATGCGTCATTTCTAGTGTAAGATATGGTTCACAAATTCAATTATGTCGCTTCATCTAACAGGTGCATTGATGGATATCAATTGTTTCATTTTGTCTAACTGATGTGTCGATGGATTTCAATTGCGGCATTTCATCAAGCTAATCTGTCGTTTCATACAAAAAACTTGCAAAAACCAAAATAAAAGTCTATGGATACGCAAAGATGGTGTCTGCATGTCGGGTTCACCACATGTAACATATAGAAAGTGCACAAAGAAAAAAATCAGAGCAAACATGCAATGCAAACCTAAATCTAATCTAATGTGAAGCAACAAAGAATAAATGAAAGTAAAAATGTAATAAAACTGAACAATCTCACCGAATTGCTACGTATTTCCATGATTCATCTCGTTTTCCCTTCTCTGTTTTGTTGTTGTAGTATAATTGCCCTTAGATTTTCAAGAGTTCGTGCAAGTATAGCCTATGATAATGATTTAGAAAAACGTTGAAGATTCAAGATAGTTGCTCTAAAAAGTCATAAGATTTCTAGAAAATATACGATTTTGAGAGAGATTGGAATGAAGAAAGATCAATTTATAGAAAATTGATCATTCGAATGATAGGCTAGGATCAAAAGATCAACGAATGGTTGAGATCGACTAATTAGTCATGCATTCTAATAAAATTTAGTAATGACACGAGTAATACAAATTAGAAATAGAATTAAAGATTAAATAAATGATTTAATCTTCAAGTATGGTATTCAAAAATAGGAGAATTATCTTTGCATGACAAAGATAAAGATGAATTAAATCAACTCTTTGTTTGAATGCACACACAAGATTTAATTAATTGAATAGGAATATTTAATTAATATGCATGTACACGCAATTGAGTTGGAACTGGATGATTGAATGATTTGACGAAGAGATTAATCGAGAACACCACTTAGAAATTAAATCAAGAGTTAACTGAGCAATTAAAATAGATGTCGAGTCGAGTAAGAGTGAATACTTAGATAACACACAATTATCTAAATATAGAGGAATGCATTAAAATAGAATTCATGAATTATATAATTCATTTAATTCAAGATTTGATATTTGAAGAATAATTAATTAAATAAGATTTATTTAATTAAGTAATGAAGGGATTTAAATGAATAAATAATTTATTTAATTATAGTTGAAGTATGATGAAGAATAAATTAAATAATAATTTATTTAATTTGACAAGAAGGATAAGGTTAATTAGTAATATAATTAAATAAAAATCATTTATTTAATTAATTAGATAGAATAAAGAAAAGTGTGAATTAATTAAATAATTAAGATTATTTAATTAATAGAAGAAATGAAGACTATAGAGAATAATTAAATAATTGAAATTATTTAATCATGACCATGAAGAATGCGAATTATGAAGAATATTGAAGTCGTAGGCTTAGACCAAAATTCGATGTCTACACAGTGCACTAGATATTGATGTCCTTGATCTAACAAAAAAAATGAATTTCAATATATACAAAAAGTTATGTTTTAGCTAGTAAATCATGTCTAAATTGTAACTGGTTTGACTTTGAAACCTAATTAACTAAAAAATATTCAATGAAATGCTATAAAACCAATTCCATGCACTAGATATTGTAGTTACAAGTCTAAATTTGAAAAAAATAGAATTTTATCCTTCATAGGAAAAAAGTTATGTGTTAGCCAGTAATGCCACTCTTTAAAAATGGTGTTTACAATTAAAAACTAGTTTTCAAAGGAGATGGAAAAAGAAGTGCAATCTAATTCCAAAAAAAAATTAAAATATATATTTAGAATCTATAGATAAAGTGTCACAAATCACTAGTTTGCATCATCTTCAAATTCCTCAGGGTTTATCTGCTATAGGTGCCTAAAAGTGAATATCTAGTTAAAAAAATCATTCAATGTCTAGCTTGGCCAGAAATTGTAAACCAGTATTGTGGGATCACCCATGCCCAAGGTAAATCCAACCCAAAAGGTTGGTATTTCCTAATTCAAATCATTTGGAAAATTCCAAATTTGATACTCTCCAAATGAAAATGCATTTTTAGAATGCTAGAGCCAAATTCTCTTTCTCACTCTCACTCCCCCACTTTGATTAAAGCTTAGAGTTTAGGGTTTACGATTAATGATGGATAGTTAAATTTTTACCTAAATCACTCCCTCTCTGTCTCCATACCTCTCTACTGATACTTCACTTTCTCTCTCCCTCTCTACCTTGCCTTCCCTCATTACCCCCATCTCTATCCATGCCTCCCTACCTCTTTCTTCTTCTCTCTCTCTTTATTATTGTTTATGTCCCATTTCTCTCCATTCTCTCGATCACTAACTCTCCCTCCTACCCTCTCTCTCTATCTCCCCAGCCCTCGGTCTCTGCCTTCTTCCCTCTTTACCTCTCTATCTCTCACTTCTTGTCTCATTACCCACCTCTCTCCCCCTCTATCTCTCTATTATGTCTCTCACCCCTCTCTTCCTAGGTTGTAGGTCTCTCACCTCTATACCTCCTCCCTCTCTAGCTATTTTTTTCCCTCTCCACCTCTATCCCTCCCTCCTTACCCATCTTTCCCTCTTTGTGAACTTCTCTCTAGATCATTTTCTTATCTCTCCCCCTCATCTCTCTACTTCTCCCCTCTCTAGGTCTCTTAGTCACTCCTTGTATAACTCTCCATCCCTCCTTATCCCTATCTTTCTCTTTGTTCTCTCTCTCATTTTCTCTCTCCATCACCTCTCACATCTCTATCTCCTCCTTCCGTAGGTCTCTCACTCCTTCCATGTCTACCTCTCCCTCCATCCCTTGTTACTCCTCTCTCTTTGTTATTTTTTCTCTCCTCTTCTCCCTCCTTCCCCTCTCTAGTAAGTCCCCTCCCTTTCTTCCTCTCCCCTCTCTAGTAAGTCCCCTCCCTTTCTTCCTCTCCCCCTCTCTATCTTCCCCTCCCTCCTTAAAAACCCATCTCTCTCTCTCCCTCCCTCCTTAAGCCCCAATCCCACTTTTCCCTCCATTATAGGTCTCTCACCTCTCTTCCCCTCTATCTCCTCTTTCCCTGTGTCTCACTCCCTCCATCTCTTCTTACACTTTCTCTCTAATGATACATTCACATTGCAACTATGTGAATCATAGCATCTTCACTATAAAGGATGGGAGGAATGTTCAGAGTGATCTATGATTTTACTATCAAATAATGTTCTATGGTGATCATATGGGTTCAAACTTGTCTGTTTAGTGTGCAAAATAGTTGGCCTTGAGTGAATCTTTACTAAACTTAAACTTAAATTTTCACATTCTTTGGAAGGAAAATGAGATTCACACCTTTCAAGATCTTAGTCACTATCAAAAGAGAGCATATTGGTATTATCTCAATTATCAAATGAGAAATTATAATTGTTATTTTTAGAAGCATAGTGGTTGTTGATATCTTGAATGGGAGGTAGATTATTTTGACCTTTTAGGTTTTACTCTATTTATAGGATTGTATTCATTTCTAGTTTTTCCATTCTTGAGACATCCTCTCTTACATGTGCAACCTTCCTTTTTTTAAGTTGATAAAGTTTCCTATAGTTGAATATGATTACCAAGTTGCCTATTTAAGTCCAAAATTTTGATTAACACATTTGTTTCCTCAAAGTTACCTAGTTGCTTTCAATAGATTAAAATCATGGTGAAATTTTCTCCTTCCTATTAATATTTTCATGCTTGGTAGCACCCTTCACAACGTCCACATTGTTCATGGTCTTGTTTGGATGATCACTTGAGTCTCTAAAGATATTAAAAGGGATACTTTTTATGTTGACCTTTCAATGTGATGCACATGAATAACTAGATATTTGGAATTAATATCATAAGATACATTAGTTTGTAGATTGACTTTATACAATCATATTTCATTTTCACAAGGAGCAACATATCATTATCCATTTTTGGCTCACCTTTTCCCTTGGGGGCAAGAGGTTAGGTGGTCTTGTCCTAGTATGCAACTTGTCATTGCCTCTTTTGGCTAGTTGACCACCTTCCATGTATATGTAAGAGTAATCTTGGGATGTGGATGGCATGCCTTAAGTTGGATTGCATGTGGCATGCATTCTTTCTATGTTCTCTTTAGCATTGCATTTTGGGGGCAACCCATCTTAATTACGCAACTTCATTTGGAAACATATGCTTGATATTGGGCATTCCAAATAATCTCTCATGCCCTCTTTATGTTTACCATTTATCATTTTCTACTTTAAAGTAATTTCTCACATCATGGTGTTTAGCAATATCTTTAAAGTGGGGGAATACATTGGCATTATCATTTTGATATTTTTGACTCATGTTTCTTAGTGTGGTCTTTGTGATTCATGTGATGTGTCTTCTTCTTGGTGACATTGAGATTGATGTCCTTCAAGAGTGTAACCTTTCTACCATATGGTATTCCACTTAGAAATGCTATGTTTTTCATTCCCTAGGTTGTGAATCTTTTATCCTTTGACTTGTCCTCTCTTGGTGGTGATGTCAAGCACGATGTTCCCTAAGGTGAGACCTTACATGCATTAAGAAAAACCCACTTGAACATGCCTCATCCTATTTGCATTTTCTTCATGAGTTCCTAGCATAATGAAGCTTTCTAGCCTTGTGAAACATGAAGTTACAACCCTTTTTCATGGTGACCAAGCATATATAACATACCTTGCTTTCCAATGGAGCTATTTTTGTTCATTATTTTCTATCATAATGTGACTTGCTAGCCTTATGAAGCTCGAAGTTAATATTGTGTTGCACCTTATGAAAGTTATCTGGAGGTATAATTTTGGTATGTTTAGTACATTAGGGCCTAAAGACCTAGCATGAATTTCCCATGAGCCACCTTTTTGGGGCTCACCTAGTGGACAACATAATTTCACTAGCCTGTGTGAGCGCATTTTTTTGCATAGTGGAAAATGGGTTTCCACTTGTAAATTTTTTTGGACAAAAGTCTAAGGCTTGATCCATATCCAAATGGAGAAAATAGTCTTGAGGCTTGATCCACCCCTTTTTCCTTTCTTTCTATTAGTCTTTAACATTATATATTTTTGTATCTTGTCCTTCTACTTTATATCATATGTCTTGTGTGTGTCCCTTTGTGCTTGTGTTGGTTTGCAATGTGATCTTAGATCTCAGGGGCTTGTGCAACCTCCTTGAGCCTTATCATCCTATCTAATTGACATTTGTGTACTTAGACCCCTCTTGACATATATTTATCTACTTTAGTGTGATTTTTTTCTTGTGGTCATCCTCTTATTAAAGTGGGAGCTGAATGTAGTGTAGAAAAATGTACTCCTTTACATTTTCACACTTTTTTTGGATCTCCTTAATTAAATTGGACTTAATTATACCTTAATAAGCCCTATTTTACACCTACAAGCCTAATAAATTATATTTTCCAAAGGGGAAATCTGGCAATAATTAATGCCAACACATAATTAACTACCTTGACAAATGTGTGCTCCAAGAATAGGGACATGGGGCCCATTCACCCATAGGTGAGTGTGTCCTCCCTAACCCTTTGAGCCCATTTTAAAAACATTTTTTTAGTAGTATTTTATAATCCCAAATTCAAATTTCAATGTTTAATTTTTGAGAAATTAAGGATAGGTACCTATATATACAAGGTTATTTTATCAAATCAACTCTAGAGGTTTTCCATTCGATTTTTGAGAGATGAATCCTAAAAGAAAATATTATTTTCAAGAGCATTCAAGGGTAGATTTAACAATCATTTGCAGTAGCAATCAAGATATCAAGCATCATGTTAAAGTCTTTTACAACCATGCATGCTATTTGGAGATAACATTGTGATGTAGGTTTCAAGAATTCAAGCATCTATTCAAGTCATCAAATCGACATCCTATTCAAGCCATATCATGCAAGTTTCAATCCTTCAAGGATCTCCATTCAAGGGTTTGAAATCAAGGGTTTGGTGAGTTGCAACTCATAGTAATTGTTCATTCATCATTCCTTTCATGTTTCATTATTTTATTTCAAGGTTTGATTACCAAAATAGGGTTAACCAAGGAAAACCCCCATTCACCAAAAATAAATATTTTTTTACCTCTTATGTGTGTGCAGGTTGATAGGTTAAAGAAAATTTGAAGATCCCAAAAGAGTAATTTTTCAAAGTTACATTTGTTGTCACCTTTGCCAAGCCACAAAAACTTAGATCTCAAATTTATTTATAAATTTTTGACAGTGGGATATGGGGGAATGAGGAGTGCAGGCATAGGAGTAGAGGACCCATAAAGTGATTTCAAAAATCCCTACAAAGATCCATTCACCTATAGGTGAATGAGTCCTTGATAGCCCTCTCAAAGTTGCATCTTGGTGACAGGTACACATCACTATGTCATTTCCAGATATGTCATAAATTTGTTGTTTCTTTATATATAATGCTTTAAATTGATTAATTTGAGTTTGAATGTGCATAATTGTGTTGATTTACTATTTTTTATTTTTTCTCCCAAAAGTGTTGTTTAGAATGATACCCTTATCCACATGTTGATGCCAAAAATTGGCAAGTTAACAGCCTTTATGGGAAACTCAATTAATGGGGGGACCAATTTTGCTAAAATGAGTGACCTCCAAGTTTTCAAGAAGTTGAATTCTTCTGTAATTGGGGGTTTTGGAATGGGAAAAGGAAGCAGATATAAAAAATAAATATCTAACTAAGGCGATGGGCCAAGGGGTAGGTATATGCATGGTAAATCTATCCTTGGGGATTCGATTTAAGGGCCTGATCAGTAATCTACTATGTTCCACAATAATAGAAATCAAAGATAAAGATATAAACAATTCATCTAATGAAATAAAATAATTTTCACACATATTCACTAAAAAGAGGAATCAAAGACATGATCTAAACCAACAAACTTGCATTAAAATCATAGAAGTTCAACAAATGAAAAATTTAGGACAATAATGGCACAATATTAATGTTTTATCAAATAACATAATAAAAAAAGAAATTTTCAACAATAACATAGTTTGAAAGTCTCATATAGTAATCTAAAAGTAATAAAAAGGGCCTAGTGTCTTTCCCTAATTTTTATACATCTTCCAAACTCGTTTACTGAAGCAAGAAGCGGTATATATAGCTAGCAATCCCACCGCCTGGCAGGTTAGTAATAGAAAAGATTCTATATCTTGAGAAATGATGGATGAAGCAATGATTCCCCTTGGCCATTGTAATAGAAAATATTTTGGCCATAGCATGTAGTCACTCTATAGATAGATGCATCCCCTGCGAATGATGACAGTTGTCTAGAAAAATACCGTGCAGACAAGTGTCGCTTCCCAAAGGAGGTAGTTAGAACATGTGGCAACATGTCAGCTTATTTTTCACTCTATCCTCCCCTTTGGTAGAGCTCCCACCGAAGGGACTCACGATGGTAGGTCGCAGCCCGCAGTTCATTTCACTTTCTATAGTGTCATAGAAAAAAGTACCCTTTTCTTGACATGAGTTTAAATGGACTTAATGAGGCCTTGATTCAGGTGTTGTAAGGTATTTAATATATCCACACTAGGTCTTGGACCCTTGCAAATTGAATAACATGCTTTTAAAGGTGTCTTGTAAAGGTGTTGTAAAGTGTTGTAAGATACTTTCACACTTTTCTAGACTTAATTAACTTATTTCTCCCTAATTCAACATTGTAAAATGTATTTAATAACATTATTACATCAATATAGAAGGTTATTAATGTAAAATTAATGATAAACTAGTGTTGTAATGTGTCTTGCACATTCACATTGGTTCTTGTGCATTCCTAGGCTATGTGGACCTCATTTTAGTGTTGTAAAGTGTATTTAATCACACTTTCGCATTGATTTTTGTGTCCCAAGCCCTATTTGACATTCACATCATCACTAATAGTCCCATATTATCCCATATTATGCATCACGAGGTTCAAATTGATAAAATACCTGACAAGATGGCATTTTAGACCTTATTTCCTAATCTCTTGGCATTTGAGTTGTCAAATTGGCCCCTATGGGACCAATTCACCATGCATGGAGAATTAGTCCCATCCAGGTGGGACCCATTGGCCATGTGTAGCGAATGAGTCCCATTTGGCTCAAATTTTGACCTTTGAGTAGGAAAAAAGGTTAAATTTGAGTTTAATTTTGCTTCATGTCAGCCTGTGATGAAGTATTAATAGGATACTAAGGCAAAAGTGTGTATAAATAAGTGTTTTTATCCTCATTTTACATCTCCTTCATCTCTCATCAATCCATTCATCCATTCTTCATCATTCATCATCTATCTTATATCTCAAGTCAAGCAAGCTAGCGCTTCCACATTGCAAGTCATTAATGGAGCTTCCTAAGACATCCAAGGGTTGATTCTACATTTTTTTGTTGTATACTTTCAAGGTCAATCATCATTGAAAGGTAATACACTCCATTGTTTCATGTTTCATTCTATTCTTTCATCATTTTAGTTTAATTACCTAAAAGGGGTTTGACCAAGGCAAACCCCCATGGCAATCAACATTTCTTCTTCTCTTCTTATGTGTTTGCAAATTTAGACATCTTGGAGGATTAGTAACCATTGAAGATTGAATTTCAAATTTATTCATGTCATCTCTTCATTGAAAAAGACAAAATATATAAAAAGTCACTTTCAAATCCAAATTTGATAGTTTCTAAAGTGGACACCTGTAGGAAGCAAAAGTGTAGATCTAGCTACACAGAATCAACTCCAAATTTTGTTGATTCCACCCATGGCGAATGAGTCCCTCCTATAGGCCTAAAAAAGTTATTTTGTTAGAATTTAGCTCTTGGTAGTCAAAAACCTGTTTGCAAGACTTTTCATTAGAAGTAGGATTGATTCACCATGCATGGTGAATCAGTCCTAGTGGTCATTAATAGTGATTTTTGGGACATTCCAAAACCCTTTATTAATAACAATCTACCTCCAAGTGCACTCTGATTAATCTCATCAATCTCTACTATCATTTGTTTAAGTTTCTAGTTCATTTTTGCAATCAATAGTATGTTTTCAAACATCACTTGCTTCTTAGGTTTTTCATACATAATCAATTAATTATTTAGCTTATTTATGCTTAGATTGTCTCATTCAACCTTAATAACATCACAAACATCTTAAATTGAGTGAACCCCTTATATTTTGGATGTGGGATCTATCTCTTTCCATTAGGTGAAAGACCTTAATTGAGTAAAAGAGACAAAGCATTCCTAGTCCCTAAAATCTACGGTTCATCTATGATGAAAGCTTGTGTTGGGAAGACATATGGTGTCATTTTTACTATATGCACCAACTATGGCATCCACCAAAAATCTTATGTGAATGGAAGCTATGTGGCATGCAAACGGGGCCCAATGAAAAAGTGAAGGGAATCAACTATGAATAGCCTGCAGTGTAGACACATGGAAGTATGGAGGGAGCTGATAGAAGGGCAAAGGAAGTAATCACTATGAGGAGCACCTAGTAGACACATGGTGGTAGCCGATGGAGTTTAGCAAAAAAAGGCATGATTGAGAAGCTAAGGACAACATTTCTAACATATGAGGCACGTGTTGACACTTAGCAAAACAAATTCACCTGAAAGGAGCTTGAGGAATTTAATATTCATAGTTTTTGGTAGCTACCAGGGGCATTTCACCTGCGAAATGAGGAAGCCAAAATTTTCTCTGGCTTGCAAACCAAAGCCCCATCTATAGGGTGACAAAGTCATAATTTAGAAAGAGTTTCCTAGAGAGGCATCCAATCAACCTCAAATGGTCTCGATATGTCACATAGATTCTCTTGCACTCCACTCAGGTTGAGCATTTCTTTGTAAGGTAGTGTTTCAGGTAAATCAGCCCCAAAATCAAATTGGAAGAGTATCCATGCAATGGGATGAGTGGCATCTTCAATATCTGCTATGGTAGGAGGTTGGCTGAAACTCTGAAAAGTAGATGTGTCCTGCTCCTCTTCAATCTTCTCTACAATTTTCTCTATTGTGGAAACTACTTATTTGCAAGAAACGGGGAGGGCAGGCCCATCTTAGTTATCTAGGAGAAATTTTTCCGCATGCTATCCATAGTCTAGCTCAAAGTGTCTACGCATGCATTAGCACAAAGGATAGTTGAGTGGTAGTGGATGAATTTGTTTGGCGTCTTGGCAGCAGCCTTCCAATCCTCGATCCCTACCTTTGCTATGTCTTCATCAGAGACCATGTATATAACTTACTTAGCAAAAAAATTTCCTCAAGAACCCTCTTCACGATAAATTGCGAGAACTACTCAATTGCTCTGCAAACCTCCTTGCTCAAGCTTGTCACCTGTGACATAAATTGGAGTGTTGGATATAGTGTTAGGCAGAAGGCCTTGAAATTTTCCCAATACAAAACATATAGTTGTAGAGCCACTAGAATGAGGTCTTGTTGGGTAAAAGGGGCTTGGGAAACACTCCTTAGAAAGGAAATCTCTACATCTTTTGAGAAAACAACTTGTGTCAATTATGCAAGTCTCTTGCTTGTGGATGCAAGTTGTTTCAACATGTTTCTCAATTATTTAGACTAGTTTTCCTCAGCATAACTCTTGTTTCCTGACTCCATCTCGAGGGAAAGATTTGTGTCTTGGAGATTATTTTCCAATTGGGCCTTTTGGGCCCCAAAGTCTGCATCCTTCTATTGCATTTGTTGCTTGAATTGATCACATTGTTGTTCAAACTCCTCACCATTTTGTTGCACTGCCTGCTCTGCCAAAGATAGCCAATTTTAATAATCTTGGTTTGTCCATTGTAGTACATCGACCAGGGTGGGGTCATGTAATGCCCCTCCGTATCAGTCCTTTTGGGCATTTAGGTAAGCGGTTATGCTGTTATATCATTGTTGATTTGGTTATTTTATTATGGATGTATGATTGGATTTATGAAGGAAACTTAATATTTTTATAGGGCCTTGATTAATCAATTAGTTAAATTATAATTTTCTTGCATGATAATCTTATAAATTTAGAATTTAAAATAATAATAATAATAATTAAAACAAATCAATTTCTTGAAATGGAAAGTAAATGTTTATAAGTAATGAAATTGAGTTGTTAGAAGATAAATAAATAAATAAATAAATACCTTTTAATTGCAATTAATAATAATTGAGAATTTGGGTATTGCGAGACTTTAATCAATTAAATGGAAAGAGAAGGTGATTTTAAATAAATCTTGATGAAAAGATTTCCGAACTGATGTTAAAGCATGATAGAATAGAAAAAGGAATAAATCATGCACATGCATGACTTCAATCAAATTGTAGTTAGGGAATCTTGCCGTTTTTGTGGATTTTCAGTTTTGAAATAATTATGGAAATGAATCCTTCCCTTTTTGTGAGTGTTATAGTTTTAATTTTAAAATAAAAAAATAAAAAAAAGTTGTTAAAAGCAGTTAGAAAAGATGGAAAAAGTTGGCATGCAGAGCATGCATGATCTCGAACTATTTTCAAAAGAAAACTCAAAGCTTTATGAAGATTGGGATTGAATCTTCTTTTGGAAATAAAAAGAAAATTCTCCTTGAAGAATGGGGGAATTCAATGAATTTAGTTTAGGGGTCTCGGAAGAGAGAAAATTTCAGTGGGTTAAGAGCTTTTCATGAATGGAATTCTGGGGACATTGACTGAAACAAAAGGCTATTGTTGGTGTTGGCATTGGCGGGGTGCTCCTCATAGTATTCGACGAGGATGGTTTATGCTGCGTTGGTGATCCCTCACATCCTGCATTGAATTATGGACTTAGGTTATTGCAATAGTCAACAAATGATTGAATCCAAAGATTGGTTGACAATACGGATCCATTGCTTTCGGTATGTGTTTAAACCTCTAAATCATCTCAGTTTGATTGGATGTATAATGGATTTGTATGCCATTAGATCAGTAAAAGGTGTTAAGTATTCATTGAGATTTTCAAACAGAGCTTGTGTTATGCATGTTGAACACTCAAACATAGTTATACTCAAAGATCTTTACCCTTCTTCCTTATCCCTCGTCACTTAGGTTTCTGTCATCTTTTGTTTATTTGTGATATATTTATATTCTCATCCAAGTAATTGCAAGCCACGCCTACTCTTTTAATATTATGTCTAGCCATTTTAGGTATGGTCTGGTTCCGTTAATCTGCATGCAGGACTATTGTTTCACTTAGCATCACCTATAATACTTCCAAGATAGATGTCGAAGACTTCTAGTACAGCCAGACATCGAGTTGCCTGCAAAATCGTTTCTGATATAGACGTTTATACTTTGAATACAAACAGAGGGAATTAATAATTCTCCAGATCGAGATCCCACTAAACCACGGCTAGGGGAAATAATCTACATCTTAAGCCTGTACCGAGCCATACCATTGATCTGGTCCATATCACAAAATATGTCTCAAACAAATTATGTAGGATTCTTAGTGAATAATGTTGAGACTGCTTGAATCACTAGAAGTATCTGCAAGCTTACACCCGAAATGTGTGACATCCCTTCTCTTGATTGGTCTAGTGTCGATGGTGATCTGTAATTCGTTCCTTTCTCTGCCTTGCATCTATTTTTTATTTGTGTTGCATGGTCAACACCTCAAATTCGTGTAAAATGCTCTTGTCCAGATTTTGATTTAAATGCATTTGCGTAGAATTCAGTAAATGGTCTATCCTCACTCTTGAATCGACATTCAATTTTGGGCATACATACAGATAGAAATTTTGCCAAACGTGCATTACAAATTTAGTGTCTTGGCTGCGACTATAATGCAATCGTTGTCCTTTGATTCCTCTGTCTTTTCTTTATCAAATCCATTGTCAAGGTTTAATTAAATCCTCTGATTCCATTCTCAACCTGTGACAGCGGCGGCACTTGGACATGGTAGGGTGTTTTGAATCAAATAACCTCCCTAATTCTATTTGGACCCTCTCGCAGAAACATAGAAGGCGGTAGAGGTTTAAACTACCTTTCTCATTCCTTTAACAACTTGTCACATCTGCAGCACTTGAAAATAGAATGTTGTAGAGGCTTAAATAACCTCCCTGATTCCATTGTTAACCTGTCATAATGGAAGCTTTTGAACACAATAGGAAACTTTAAAGACTTAAACAATCCCTTTGATTCCATTGTCAATCTATCGCAGTGGCTGCATTTGATCTATAAGATTATATTTTTATATGCATATGTATTTATAATATATAAATATACTTCATTTTAAAATTGTGGTTAAATTTTGAGCAAGAGTATTGAGGAAAGATTTTATATATATATATATATATATATATATATCCATAAACGTAGGGTTATGAGCTTGTACATTTAGCTGTGCATATGTATTGAGGTAAACAAATATATATACTATCTTGCAGGAGTAGTTCTTATATGATATTTATTTGGTTTAAATTAAGTTTATATTTACTTGTATTTTAAAAGGTGTGGGATGGGGCGCTAAGTATTTTTGAGCATTTAGACTGTGGGGCATATTCTTATAGTTTTGTTGGTTATTTAATTAGTTTAGCAAAGAATGTAGGGATGTTATCCTAAAATGATCAAACCAATGAATTGACTAGGTTGGTAATGAAGAGATTATTTAGAAGGAAAATTGGATTAATCGATATCATAGATAATGGAAATGTATTGTGAGTTATTGTAAGTTCTATTTGATTTTGATTTTGATTTACTTGATTAAATGAAATATACTTCCTTATGAAAGGAGCCTTTGTTCTTAATTATTTTAGTTTTAATTAATCATTTCATAATTAATTACGAGTTATTGTGGGAATGGTTTATAAAGTGTAGTCAATGGTTAGGTAATGAGTTTTAGGAGAAAAGGAAAATAATGCTTTTCATAGTTGTTGTGGTTGTCCTTTTAGATGGAAGCATATTGACATATACTATAGTACTTTAAATATAGGTATACTTTTGTAGGTGACATTATCTTACCTTAAATAGATATGTAAAGGGACTAGAACTTAGAAATTATAAGGAAGTTTGGATTATATTTTATATTTAGAAGGTTTATTAATAGAATAGGTTTATTAAGTTTATAAATATTGAAGAGGTTTAGTTACTAAAGGACACTTATGTTTACCTTGCAAGTCAGTTAGGAAAAAGTAATCTCGATTGCATTCGCATCGATGTCTCATGCTAATTAGAGTTAAATATTATTATTGCTTATATGGAATTTCAGTGGTACTTGTGGTATTTGGGTTTCGAAATGATTGTTTATAAGTTAAAATTACTTTTGAATAATAGGAGTCACTTAATAGATCAATGAGATGATCTTTTATTTTCATCACTCAACCAATGAATTGTATAGTATGTTGATTTCATGCTCATTTAGGTTATTTACCCATTTGTTTTACTTAAGTGTTGATTGGTAAAAATTAGGAGATTGTGGATTTTTGTTACGTGTGGAAATTGTTTGAATAAAAGGAATGTGTTGAAGTGATGTTTCCACTCATATTTTGTATGTGGGTGTGTTGGTTATTGTGAGTTGGTTTTAACAGTGTTGCCTTGGTTGTGATGGCGATCAATCATGAGGGTTCCATCTAGATATGACTTTTGTCTTGAGTTAATTTTTGATTTGAAGAGTCTTTATTCATTGGGTTGGTGTTGAAGTTGGCTTGAAGCCCGTATCATTGACAACTCTTGTTTCTTCATTTTACCGTCATTTGTGGATTGTCGTTCTTTTGGTTTCCAGAGGCTTGAGATTATTGTCAGTTGATGTTCTCTCTTTATGTGCCCTTGATGAGGCAAGTGTTTTGATATCGTGATTTTAAAAGGGTTGTACATGAATTGTTGAGACATTGATTATGTGTTATAGCGAGATGGTTAATGCCTCGCGTAGTTTGGTCTTGAGATTATTTGTTTTTCGGTTACGGTACAACCCTTGCCTGCTTTGAGATATGTTAGGGGTCATAGGGAGAGTGGCTCTTCGTGGGCCCCGGCGCCTCAGGATGAGGAAGGGCTCAGGATAACCCATGAAAGAGTAGTTAAACAAGTGATAACCTAAACAATAGAATTTAGAGGGTTGGGTAGTTTAAAAAACACAAGATAATAAAACATTGGATTCCTCGGTTATGCACTAGGGCTACCATAGACTAGTGATAGACTGAGAAGGCCGTGGTCGGCAAAGTCATAGTCTCGTCCTCACGAGAGATTATCGGCTCCGCATTAGCTACCCTATGGTGCCGGCGCCTCAGTTAGGAGGAAGGGCCAGGAGATCCATAGATGGGTGCCGGCGCCTCAGTTGGAGGAAGGGCCAGGAGAATCCCATGAGAGCTATGCGATGACACTCTCCACTTGACACCCTTGTGCTTGGTTGTAGTTGCCTCTGGTTATTGTATCTTTATGTTGTTTTCGAGGGCTAGGGAATCCATAGATGGGTGCCGGCGCCTCGGTTGGAGGAAGTGCCAGGGGATCCCATGAGAGCTATGCGATGACCCTCCCGACTAGACACCCTTGTTCTTGTTTCTTGTCGCCTCTGGATATTGTAGTCTTTATGTTGTTTCAGATTCTTGTGGAAATGATTTATGGATGCTCTTTGGTGACTTTCTTAATTGTTGTTGCTTGGGTTAAATGTGATGAGTTTCATAGTTTCATTTGATTTTGTTGACTCATGAATGTTGTTGATTATGTCATTGTAATCCGTGAGTTTCATGATACCTTTGTATGATGTTGAGTCTTGTGGTTCCCTGTTTGGATGTTCTTGGTTGAGGTCTCTTCTTGTCAGCTCCTTAGCACGGGGGGTGGGTCTTCGGACCCACGTGGTCGGGTGGAACGTGCTAAGCACCCCATTGGGTCCCCAGTCAAGGATCGAGAGGTGCAGATTGGTGCCGTTGCAGCGACTCCAGAGTTGTATTTGTCTTGGAGCCAGTTACATTACTTTGTTATTATCTTTCTGATGTATCATCTTATCTTGTTATGTGGTTCCTGCTCATATTGGGAAACATGTTTGTATCATTGTAAGACTTGAACAGTGTAAAGTAATGAAAAGGATGTGATGTAATATTTATCATTGGTGAACCTTGTGTGGATATGGATCCATATCAGACGTTATTCAAAGTATTGTATTTATTTAAGTGAATGGTTCTTATTGATGGTTTATATATATGCTTCGTCATGGATTAGATTTGGCTTTCATTCTTTATCATTGATGTATGGCATTAAGTTTCGTAATGTATCCTCGTGTACCCCAAGGGACGTAAATGATATTGGGTTTGTTTAAATGAATGTTCATGTCATAACTTTTGTGCATCTCATGCATGTTAGTTTTACTTTAAAAAATAAAAAAAAATTGGTGGTAATCATTGCCTTAGTTGTCCTTTGGGGTTCACATGACGGGGCATTACAACATGGTATCAGAGCATAGGTTCATACACTGGGCACTATGTGTGCTCACTATGTAACCTTGCGCCTAGACCCTTGAGTCTTGAGTTTCACTTTTCTATTGTCATTGTTGTGAACCTGAGTTCTTCTGTTAGCTGGTGTCAGGTAAATGGTGCAGGAAACTGATGGGAAAGGATAGGACCCTCGGTGTAGTGCGCAATGCACCGATATCCTTCCTGTTAGGGATGCACTATGAACCCTTGTATCATTGTATGAGGTAGTTTCAAATGATGTGAAATTTTTTGTGTGCGAATATGTCATGTGTGCATGGAATTTTCCTTTTTGTTGGCCTTGAGTGATGGATTATGTTTTTCTTGAATCTGCGTAGGTGTGAAATTTATTTATTTATTTATTTCTTTTGTTGAAATTGTTGTGAGATGTGGTGTTGAATAATGATTGAAGTAGAGTGCTTTGTGTGGAAATGATGATGTTTAATGAGAATATGTGCTAGTGTGGATAATTATGTTGCGTTTTATGGAAATGTGGCATAGCGAGGGTAAAGAATCCTCTTGAATGTTTAGTACTAATGTGTTATGTTTCCACCTTAGTTTATGATTTTCAGGTGGTCAGTTTCAAATCTCAAGGATGAAGGTAATTAATTGGTTATGTTTAGCATCTGGACTTAATAAATGTTTTCATTTGATTAGTAATTGTATTAATGATCATTTATGATGTTTCATTGATGATAGTGTGTTAGAAGGACGATGTCGTATCACTTATTGGTGAGAGGCATACAACATTGCAATTCCCTCTACACTAGGTTGATTTGATATATATATGTTGTGCACAATGTTTGTTTATATGCAGGATTGCAGGAACTAAGCCTCGATTCCACCTGCATTGTGAGGAAAGGGCGAGCATCCTAAACACCCAATGGGTCTGATGTGGAAAATAGGAGCTGACAAGAAGTTTCCCCAACCTAGTTCGTCATCCGTCCTTGTGTTTGGCAAGTCAATTTGGTTGCAACTCCGTCACCACTTTCGTTTTGGTATCATTTCCTTATTTTTGGATTGTTTAATTTTCCTGGCTTACTTGACAGTGTTTAATTGGTGATTTTGTTATTGTGTGCTTGTGCGTATAACTGTTAATATTATTGTTAGTTTATGGTTTGTGCTTGAGCTCGACTTCCAGGAGTAAGTCGAAGTCTAGGGGAGGAGGATGTAGTGGCCCTCTTTGGATGTGAGTGTAAGTGTGAAATCGTTGTGTATTGTGGTATTGAATTATTTAGTAAACATAGTGTCCTCCTTTATTTAGTAAATTAAATTAAAATGATTAAATAAACTAAATCTATGAACCATAACGTAAATAGTTATTATTAAATTAATTAATTTTTTTTATTGTAAATGTATCATATTTAATTATAGTTGATAATTTATTGCTAAGAAAAGATAACAATTTAAATATGATAAAGAAATCAAATAAAGATAAGTGATCTTATCAATTGGATAAATATGGAAAGAAAGATGATTTTTAATCAGGTAAAAGAAATAATATTTTCAAATTGAGTTTTTAAAGCAAAAAAAAATAAAATAAAATAAAAGATAAGGTGATAAGATTTGAACGGTTGTTAAAACACGTGGAAATAGAAGCAAAACGTGGGAAAAGTCAATTACTTAAAATAAACGATTTAAAATAAGTAAAAGAATAAGATTTCAAATTCATAAAAAAGCAAGTAAAGCAATTCAAAAATAATAGAAATAAAAGTAAAATAAAAGCTTGGGAATGCATCTAGCGAGTTTTGGGTGGAATAGGGTTGGGCAAGGTTTCATCATGTGATGAGGGCTTTTAAAAAATATAGGCGGATGGAGAGTTTGTTCGGGGAAGGCTGGAATAAATGGAGGCTCTCATCCACTCTGGTGGGGGTTTTGGGGATAAGAGCTTTGGGGATTATAGCGAAAGAACGGTTTGCTCACCGTCTTCATCAACAGATGGCAGATTTTCAGGTTGGTCGTCATTCTTCTTGTTGCATGGTGAAGTTAGAGTATCAATCTCAGCTTGCATTAAATTGCTAAGTAACCTCTGTGCGGTTGAGCGCTCTGTAATGGTTTGACTGGTAGTTTATTGTGTCTATCTCTTATCCATTTTTCTTTCCTCTATGGAAATTAACTGATGAAATGTACTGGATGATTGAATTCCTAGTCTACATCTATTATTTCATGCCATCAATTAACTTCGACTCTCTTCAGAATGGAATTATGTTTAAGTTTATGTGATTTATTGTTGTCCTTACTGTTATTGTCATCATAGCTCGTGTATTCCTATTGTGCATTCCTTCGGTAGTCACTACGATTGATGCATGCTTCCATCTGTTGTTACTTTAGGTTGTATAGCATCTCACTTCAATCAACACACGTCGTAGCCTTTCTAGGTCCGTTAGAAGTCGTATTCATTGCGGGAAATACTCTGCCTTCATTCAGTAATACTCCGAAGGCACCGTAGGTTTAACTTTCCCTTGTAAATTATTGATGTTGCTCACTATTGGGTGCGATTTGCATAGTTCGCCCATAGTATTCAATGATCTACTAGTATGGAGATCGATGTTTATGAAAACCATAGGGGGTGATCCCTATCTTCAGTGCATAAATATGTTTTCATCTCAATTTTCCTATGCGCCTTTGGCCGATCCTTTCTCTGTGCTTTGATTTATTGTCTTGCTACTGTGGTGTTTTTCTCTTCTCTTACCAGTAATTTTTTTTTCTTGAAGATTGGTATTGTTTGTTTTTTACATATTGCATGTCAATTTCTTACTCCTTTTTGTTCTCAAATTATCATAATCTGCATCTCATTGTTTTGTAGTTAGCATCTAATCTTAATCAACTCCCTTGCATGTCAATTCTACCAACGACTGTATGAATTGGATGTCCCGTTTTAAATCAGTCTGAGGAAAATTTAGACTCCCTTAGGAAGCCATCGGCCTTCCTCACCTCTCATATTTCCTCCTCTTGGGCAATGGGGGTTGACTCTTGAAGAGTGCAGATTTATTGAAAATGTTTTCTTGCAAATCATATCGAATACAGAGAAGAGATTGAGTGCTAACTCCATTGTGGTGGAAAATATTATTTCCTTTCTAGGTTGTGCCATTTCGGTACCCCAGCTGTACCATTCACTACTATCATAGTGCACTTGAGGAAGGCGTGGGACAATAAGGAGTTACTTCCTTAAAACAAGGTCACTAGTAATCCAAATTCTTATGGCGCAGCCCTGCTCCATATCTGCGAGTCTGCCAGCTTATTTTGGCCTTGTTGCTGAAGTTTCTCCTGAATCTCCCGCATAGTACACTTGCCTTTTTAGATTTTTACTCTGCTATAGATTGTCTAAGTCTTTTTTGAGCCCTCTAGAGTTATGGTATAGTTTTAAATAAGCTCCCTGTATCCTTACGAAACCTGTCACAGTGGCAACACTTTAAAATGGTAGGGCGTATAGATTTAAATAACCTTTTTGATTCTTTCTAACTCACTTGTCTCCTCCCATTCAATCCGGTGGATAACATTTTGGATTTGATAATAATGCAAGTAGATTGTCGATATTTCCAAATCCCAATATTCACTTTCTCATATACTTGGCAACCTATCACAGTTACAGCATTTTGAGTTGAGGCATTGTGCAGAATTGGAAAGCCTCCCTGAAACCATTGGCAACCTATCACAGCTGCAACTTTAAGACTTACAAAAGTGTAGTAAATTAAATTGCTTTTTTTTGATTTCATTAGCACCCTGTTACAGCTGCAACACTTGAAATTAAAGGGGTGCGGCATATAACTAAGCTCCCCGATCCTTTGGCAATCTGTCATAGCCACCGCACTTGTACATTATAGGAAGTTTAAAGGTTTAAATAATCTTTCTGATTTCATTGTTCTCTTGTCACAGTCACGCACTTGCACATAATAAGAAGTTTAAAGTTTGAAACAATCCCTCTGAGTTCATTGTCAACCTGTCTCAGCTGTGGCGCGTTATTTTATCAAGATCGTGTTAAAATTACAATAATATATACTATCTTGCAGGAGTAGTTCTTAAATGATATTTATTTGGTTTAAATTAAGTTTATATTTACTTGTATTTTAAAAGGTGTGGGATGGGGCGCTAAGTATTTTTGAGCATTTAGACTGTAGGGCATATTCTTATAGTTTTGTTGGTTATTTTATTAGTTTAGCAAGAATGTAGGGATGTTATCCTAAAATGATCAAACCAATGAATTGACTAGGTTGGTAATGAAGAGATTATTTAGAAGGAAAATGGGATTAATCGATATCATAGATAATGGAAATGTATTGCGAGTTATTGTAAGTTCTATTTGATTTTCATTTTTGATTTTGATTTACTTGATTAAATGAAATATACTTCCTTATGAAAGAAGCCTTTGTTCTTAATTATTTTAGTTTTAATTAATCATTTCATAATTAATTATGAGTTATTGTGGAAATGGTTTATAAAGTGTAGTCAATGGTTAGGTAATGAGTTTTAGGAGAAAAGGAAATTAATGCTTTTCATAGTTGTTGTGGTTGTCCTTTTAGATGGAAGCATATTGACATTTACTATAGTACTTTAAATAGAGGTATACTTTTGTAGGTGACATTATCTTACCTTAAATAGATATGTAAAGGGACTAGAACTTAGAAATTATAAGGAAGTTTGGATTATATTTTATATTTAGAAGGTTTATTAATAGAATAGGTTTATTAAGTTTATAAATATTGAAGAGGTTTAGTTACTAAAGGACACTTATGTTTACCTTGCAAGTCAGTTAGGAAAAAGTAATCTCGATTGCATTCGCATCGATGTCTCATGCTAATTAGAGTTAAATATTATTATTGCTTATATGGAATTTCAGTGGTACTTGTGGTATTTGGGTTTCGAAATGATTGTTTATAAGTTAAAATTACTTTTGAATAATAGGAGTCACTTAATAGATCAATGAGATGATCTTTTATTTTCATCACTCAACCAATGAATTGTATAGTATGCTGATTTCATGCTCATTTAGGTTATTTACCCATTTGTTTTACTTAAGTGTTGATTGGTAAAAATTAGGAGATTGTGGATTTTTGTTACGTGTGGAATTTGTTTGAATAAAAGGAATGTGTTGAAGTGATGTTTCCACTCATATTTTGTATGTAGGTGTGTTGGTTATTGTGAGTTGGTTTTAACAGTGTTGCCTTGGTTGTGATGGCGATCAATCATGAGGGTTCCATCTAGATATGACTTTTGTCTTGAGTTAATTTTTGATTTGAAGAGTCTTTATTCATTGGGTTGGTGTTGAAGTTGGCTTGAAGCCCGTATCATTGACAACTCTTGTTTCTTCATTTTACCGTCATTTGTGGATTGTCGTTCTTTTGGTTTCCAGAGGCTTGAGATTATTGTCAGTTGATGTTCTCTCTTTATGTGCCCTTGATGAGGCAAGTGTTTTGATATCGTGATTTTAAAAGGGTTGTACATGAATTGTTGAGACATTGATTATGTGTTATAGCGAGATGGTTAATGCCTCGCATAGTTTGGTCTTGAGATTATTTGTTTTTCGGTTACGGTACAACCCTTGCCTGCTTTGAGATATGTTAGGGGTCATAGGGAGAGTGGCTCTTCGTGGGCGCCGGTGCCTCAGGATGAGGAAGGGCTCAGGATAACCCACGAAAGAGTAGTTAAACAAGTGATAACCTAAACAATAGAATTTAGAGGGTTGGGTAGTTTAAAAAAAAACACAAGATAATAAAACATTGGATTCCTCGGCTATGCACTAGGGCTACCATAGACTAGTGATAGACTGAGAAGGCCGTGGTCGGCAAAGTCATAGTCTCGTCCTCACGAGAGATTATCGGCTCCGCATTAGCTACCCTATGGTGCCGGCGCCTCAGTTAGGAGGAAGGGCCAGGAGATCCATAGATGGGTGCCGGTGCCTCAATTGGAGGAAGGGCCAGGAGAATCCCATGAGAGCTATGCGATGACACTCTCCACTTGACACCCTTGTGCTTGGTTGTAGTTGCCTCTGGTTATTGTATCTTTATGTTGTTTTTGAGGGCTAGGGAATCCATAGATGGGTGTCGGCGCCTCGGTTGGAGGAAGTGCCAGGGGATCCCATGAGAGCTATGCGATGACCCTCCCGACTAGACACCCTTGTTCTTGTTCTTGTCGCCTCTGGATATTGTAGTCTTTATGTTGTTTCAGATTCTTGTGGAAATGATTTATGGATGCTCCTTGGTGACTTTCTTAATTGTTATTGCTTGGGTTAAATGTGGTGAGTTTCATAGTTTTATTTGATTTTGTTGACTCATGAATGTTGTTGATTATGTCATTGTAATTCGTGAGTTTCATGATACCTTTGTATGATGTTGAGTCTTGTGGTTCCCTGTTTGGATGTTCTTGGTTGAGGTCTCTTCTTGTCAGCTCCTTAGCACGGGGGGTGGGTCTTCGGACCCACGTGGTCGGGTGGAACGTGCTAAGCACCCCATTGGGTCCCCAGTCAAGGATCGAGAGGTGCAGATTGGTGCCGTTGCAGCGACTCCAGAGTTGTATTTGTCTTGGAGCCAGTTACATTACTTTGTTATTATCTTTCTGATGTATCATCTTATCTTGTTATGTGGTTCCTGCTCATATTGGGAAACATGTTTGTATCATTGTAAGACTTGAACAGTGTAAAGTAATGAAAAGGATGTGATGTAATATTTATCATTAGTGAACCTTGTGTGGATATGGATCCATATCAGACGTTATTCAAAGTATTGTATTTATTTAAGTGAATGGTTCTTATTGATGGTTTATATATATGCTTCGTCATGGATTAGATTTGAATTTCATTCTTTATCATTGGTGTATGGCATTAAGTTTCGTAATGTATCCTCGTGTACCCCAAGGGACGTAAATGATATTGGGTTTGTTTAAATGAATTTTCATGTCATAACTTTTGTGCATCTCATGCATGTTAGTTTTACTTTAAAAAAAAATTGTGTGGTAATAGTTGCCTTAGTTGTCCTTGGGTCTGTGACGACGTGGGCATTATTACACACTTACCCATCATCAATATGTTAGTTTCAAGAAAGCAAATAAAACAACATTCTTTATGAAAGAATCCATTATTCTTCATAAACAACAAAAACAAAAAAAACTAATTGAATTCCTAAAAAGCATAGTGAATAACCTATTCCATAGTGGATTGGTGTCACTTTGTTGTGAAAACTGACCCTTTCCCAACCCTTGACTAGCTTGATGTTAAAAATGATAATGGGAAAAAATAGCTCTCAATGTGAAGAGAGTAACTTTGCATGAATTGTGTCTGGATTGTTGAAGAATAAACCTTCTATTTATAGAATCTCAATTTGAAAGAGTGCCCAAAAGAGAGAAATGTGGGACAAAGATTTAGCCAATAAGAAGGAGCCACTTGTCACCTTGTGAATGGTTAAGGAATGTGCAAGTTTTGGTCAATATACCAAAGAGGGGGAGATTTGAAATTTGAATTTGAGAGTTAAATGCTGAGTTTGACCTTTGCAAGAGACATGTAAGACCTCTTAAATGCTTTGTTGGATGTACATGTCAACTTGTTTTTGAATTCAAACTTGAGGAATATTCTCCAAAGATGCCTTGTTGAGGGAAAATGAGGATTATAATAAATGAATTAAAATGCTTTATTTGTGCAAGTGGGAAAAGCTAGATGATGTGATGGGTGATTAGATTAGATTAGTCATTGATTAGATTAACTTAGATGATGTTAGGTGATTTTGACCCATTTGACTTAGATTTAGGGATTTAAATTAAATCAAAAGGGAGATGAAAGGTGATTTCAGATTTAATTAAATAAAGGTTTGATTTATTTAAATAAAAGGATGATGACATGCTTAAATTGAATAAAGTTAATTTATTTAATTTAAATATTTATGACCTTAGGAGATTGAATTCAATCAACAGATGGAAATGTTAGGATTTGATTAAAATTGATTTATCTAATCAGATGAGGTAATGATAGGCTTAAATTAAATAAAGTTAATTTATTCAATTTAAATGTATGACCTTTGATTTATTTGATGAATGGATTTAATGAACATGATTTATTTAATGAGTGGATGAATGTGAATGATGCTAATTTATTATGTCTACATTTTTCCCCTCTTTGAAGCAATGTACTTGCTATGTTGGTTCAAAAAATAAACTTGTCATGATCAAAATTCAAAAAATTTATGATTTTTTTAGATGCCACAGCGGAAAGAAGTGCACTAGTACATTTCCCCCTCGATATATCGAGCGAAAAGATTCAGTTTTTAGGGTTGATCTCATGATAAAGAGGTTCAAAATGGATGGTTATGATGATGATGCAAATGAGATGATTTTAAGATGCTTAGAATAACCAATCTATATTATCCTAAACAACTTAAAATGACAATGTAATGCATGTGAGATGGATGAAATGTATGAAATGGATGATGTGATATGCTATGATTATGCAATGGATGTTTTATGCAAATGTATGGTTTATGAGATGCTTAGACTAATAGATCTATACTATGATGATGAACATGCATGTGAGATGATGTGAAGAATGTTGATGGTTTGTGAATGTAGGATGGATGCACTAGCAATGATGAATAACTATTCATGATGTGATGTTAGTGTGGAAAAGAAGAAATGAGAAATGAGATGATGACAAGAGGATCCAACAAGCCAACTTACCTTATGTTTGATAATACACATATATACAATGCATGAAGGTATAAATATCCAGGATGGCATTGTACCTAGTGCGATGGACTTTGTCTCGACAAGTAGATAGGAGTATTCTTGTTCACACTTGACATACATAAACCTTGCTAGGACATAGAATGATTCTTTTGGACATACTTAGGAGTATTAGGAACCTTTTATGAAGTTTCTTCCTATTCAATATGCACTTCTTTTGCTTTATCCTTTTCTTTTTCTTTGCAAGAAGACTAATATGATTCATATCCATCTATTACTATTGATTTCTTTTATAGGTCTTCATCAACTTTGACACTTGCACTATCAACAATCTTTCTTAGTCTCTTTTTGTAGCACCAGTAAGCTTTATTTCTAGTAGAATATCCAAGGAAGATACCTTCATCAAATATTGCATCAAAATTTCCTAATATTTCTTCATCTCTTCTGAAATAGAATTTTGTTGCAAACACTTTGAAGTATTCGGTAGTAGGAATCCTTCCATACCATAGCTCATAGGTAGTCTTTGTGGTTTTTTCTATTTCTTGAACTCTCTTAAGTATGTAATCAAGAGTATTAATTTATTCTCTCAAACAAACTTCTGGTAGATTTGCTTCTTTCATCATTTTCCTTGTGGCTTCTTGAACAATTATATTATTTCTTTCAACCAATCCATTTTGTTGAGGAGTCCTAAGGATAGATAAATGCATCTTTATTCCATGATTCTCATAAAATATATTGAACTCATTATAGGTGAACTCTCCACCTTTGTCAAACCTCAAAAACTTGGTTTTCATGTCCATTCATTATCAACCATAACTTTGAATTCTTTAAACTTATCTACACCTTCTGATTTTTCTTCAAGAATAGTAACCCATGTCACTAGAATAATCATCAATAGGTAGCATGAAATATTTGTCACCTTGAAGACTTCTTACTGTAGTAGGACCATAAAGATCTATATGCACCAATTCTAATAGTCTAGTAGAAGATTTCTCTTTGACTTTGAAACTTCTTCTTGATTACTTTCCAACTTGACATTCCTTGCAAACAACATTGATAGGCTTTGTAATATTTGGTAGATCTCTCACAACTTGAACTGAGCTTATTCTCACTAGGTTATCAAAATTTATATAACATATTCTTCTATGCCATAGCCAAGTCTCATTGATCTGAGTCATGAAACAATAACCATAAGCACCTTTGAGCTAAAATACATTTCCATTTTTCCAACAGCAACCATAGTTCCAGAGCCTTTTCTGATATCACAACCATCATCCTAAAACATAAGATTGTATCCTTTACTGCACATTTTTCCAATACTCAAAAGGCTATTCCTTAATCCCTTAATACAAACAACATCATCAATATTATGTTTTCCATCAAAATTGATTGAACCTTTTCCACATATCTTACCAAATGTATCATCACCAAACCTAACCAGTCCTCCTTCATATTTTTCAATTTTAACAAACAAGTAATCTTATCACGAGTCATATTATTAGAGCATCCACTTTCAATGATCCAGTAGTTCTTCTCTTGTCTAGCATGAAAATAAAACACCAAGGTACCTTCAGTATTAACAATTGCTTCTAGAGTATTTTCCTTCACACATCTCTTAGAGTTAGCAAAATTAGTTACATCTTTTAAATCCATGAACAACAATTCACCATCCTCATCATCTCCATAATTAGATTCATCATCAGATATACTTGCATCTTCTCTAACACAATAAATATTCTTAATCATCTTACCTTTGTTCTCCTTATTTTTGTCATTCAAAGCTTTGTTTGGACATCTTGAAGCATAATAACCTATTTTTACACAACTAAAACATTTGAAAGGTAACTTACCTCTATACTTACTAGTACCCTTTTTCATTCTTCTCACAAAGTTAGCTTCCACACCATTGCGATCCTCCTAATTTGATTCCATAGTCTTCTCTGATTTCCTAGCCTTTAAAGAAGTCTCAAATTTTGCATTAATTTAGCAAATTGTCTCATTTCAAAAATAGTTAGAGAACCATATTGTAGACATACGATATTAGCATCATTCACATTCATCCACTCATTAAATAAATCAAGTTCATTAAATCCATTCATCAAATAAATCAAAGGTCATCCATTTAAATTGAATAAATTAACTTTATTTAATTTAAGCCTATCATTACCTCATCTAATTAGATAAATCAATTTTTAATCAAATCCTAACATTTACATTTGTTGATTGAATTCAATCTCCTAAGGTCATTTATTTAAATTAAATAAATTAACTTTATTTAATTTAAGCCTATCACCATCCTTTTAATTAAATAAATCAAACCTTTATTTAATTAAATCTGAAATCACCTTTCATCTCCCTTTTGATTTAATTTAAATCCCTAAATCTAATTCAAATGGGTCAAAATCGGCTAACATCAACTAAGTTAATCTAATCCATGACTAATCTAATCTAATCACCCATCACATCCTCTAGCTTTTCCCACTTGAACAAATAAAGCATTTTAATTCATTTATCAAAATCCTCATTTTCCCTCAACAAGGCATCTTTGGGGAATATTCCTCAAGTTTAAATTCAAAAACAAGTTGACATGTACATCCAACAAAGCATTTAATAGGTCTTACATGTCTCTTACATGTCTCTTGCATAGGTCAAACTCAACATTTTACTCTCAAATTGAAATTTTGAATCTCCCCCTCTTTGGCACATCGACCAAAACTTGCACATTCCTTAACCATTCACAAGGTGACAAGTGGATCCTTATTGGCTAAATATTTGTCCCACATTTCTCTCTTTTGGGAACTCTTTCAAATTGAAATTCTATAAATAGAAGGCTTATTCTTCCATGATCTAGACATAATTCATGCAAAGTTACTCTCTTCACATTGAGAGCTAATTTTTCCCATTATCATTTGCAACATCAAGCTAGTCAAGGGTTGGGAAAGGGTCACTTTTCACAACAAAGTGACACCAATCCACTATGGAATAGGTTATTCACTATGCTTTTTAGGATTTCAATTACTTTTGTTTTGTTGTTGTTTATGAAGCATAATGGATTATTTCATAAAGAATGTTGTTTTATTTGCTTGCTTGAAACTAACATCTTGATGATATATGAGATAAAATTCTAGGTTGCAAATATTTGGTATTACAGATGGCACTAGAAGGAGGGCACTAGATTTGCATTTCATTTTTATTTGGTGGTCCATTTTGCTTTCTAAAAAAAAAATATTGATTTATTGAAATGCCTTGTTAATTGGTCAGTCATTCCATTTATATTTAACATGAATAGATGTTGAAGCCTTTCAAGAAAAGGGACACTCTTTATTAGATTTGTGTTTGTTTAATCTGTATTTTTTTTCTTCTCTATACTTCCATTTTGGCACAGGAAAAGAAGTATGCTATTCTGTTGGGGCTTTGTTGTTGTATTTGTTTTTAATGCTTTGTCTATGTTCTTTTGTTAATAGAAAGTTGTGTTTGCCATCTACTCTTGCAAGTTGAGTGTTTCGTATTGCTATCTTTGTTTACTATTTGTATTCTACCTTTCCACAAGCAGAATAAATGGGAAAGATGTGTTTATTTCCTCTCAATTTAGATTCCATTCTTTAGCATATACACATCAAAGTTTTCCAACAATAATTAGACATCTTTTTTTACACTTGCACATGTAAATCTTTTAACGGGAAGAGACAAGAAATTATAAGGATATATTGAATGCAATGAATTAGTGAGATACGTATTGCAATAGGCCGGCCTTAGGCAATATCCATTCACCTTCCTTTGCACTCACACATGATGAAGCAATTGTTGGCACAACCACTGCATTAATAGCATTCAAGAACAATTGTGTGACCCTTGAAATTCTTGGAATAGTCATAATTTATTATGAAGCTCACAATTCATTAATGCTCACTGTCACAATTCATAATTTATTTTCATGGTGATTGATGAGAATGCAGGCCACACTATTACCAATGTCACAAATAACTAACTATTGTTGAATTTTGTAGCTCAACAAGTGTAAAAGATTACGTGAATACCACACTGCAATAAATGGGCAAAATAGATTGGACAATAAATGCAAAAAATGGTGGTGCTGCAAAGATGATAGACTGCAATCCGCATAGTTGATCATTTCAAAAATGTCATTATAATGTTTTTCCAAAACCTAGGTCTGTGCATCTCCCTATCACACGTAGGTTGTTTGTATAAGATTGTGGATGTTTCTTGTGATATGAGCTAACTAGCAAAGGTTGTGGAATTCGGCTTTACTCCTGCCAATTGCATGAGCCTGAAGGTTTCTTAGGCATCTTTTTTTATGGATATCAATAGCATTTGGTAGAAAGTTTCTTACGCCTTTTCAATAGATCCTTTTTTTTGCGCATATCCCACAATCAAGGCATTCCATGAATGACATCCTTTTGAGGCTTGAAGCTGGCAAAAGTTATTGAACTTGAATTTACACCTACTATGCATTTATCTCACATACATATGTTACTTGCAGATTTTTCTTGTGGGGTTACAAAATTTAGGTTTATACCTCCCAAATGCATTTGCTTGAAAGTTTCTAGAGCCTTTTTCACAAGCCCATTTTGTGTGTATCTTACCATTACTGCTGTCCATAAGATAATAGTTTGGATTAATGGCTAAATTCCCTTCAGTTTGTGAGAATCCTTGTGCAATTCCTATGATCAAGCCCATTTTGTCAAACAGTTTGACTGCCTTGTCCATGTTGTTACAATTGGTTGTTGTGCATTAATGCCTTTTTGTCCTTTGTGTCTCTCATGTGCATTTTCTATAACTCTATTAATAGCCTTATGAAGACATCTCTAAATAAATTGACTCTTTGAATACTATCTTGAATAAATATTAGACAATCATTTAATGTTTAGTGTAAACATTTTCGTTCCAGGTTATGATAAAGCTTTTGTGCAACAATCAAAATTATGTAAAGGGTGGATTGAGATGGTGATATAAAATCTTTTCTTCATTACACATGATTTGTTGAAATCCTAATTATTTCATACTATCACTTAAAGAGATTCTTTTTATCTGATTCATTACAATGATTCAATATTAGCAGGCAGTCCACTTCGTTGTGTATTTAACCCAAATTGATTATATAAATTTCACGCCTATAGCCTTTTCCTTGGAATTTAAATTTTAAAAAAAGCTTCATAAGATTTATTTACGACCTCATTATACTCACCAAATTCATTACTAAAACGCATTTGTTTCCAAGAACCGGTTCAAATATCTAGTTGCAAAATTAAAGTCATCATTTTGGGAAGAGGAGCATGTGTGAAACTATCAGTGTTAGCAAGCTACATCAAATTGGTACTTGTTTACCTAAAAATACAAAACATTTGGAGGATTCAGGAAACATGTTGAAGACTACAAAAAGTGGCATTGGAGCCTCCATGAAGTTTCTGATTTTGTCAAGCAGATTAGCTGTATTAGTTATCGAGCATTAAAAATCACAGCTGTATGGCATCAAAAAGAAACTGTCATATGCTACAACATTTCAATATCTCTACATAGGAAAGTAATGTTTGATGTCAGTATATGAGGATATTAGTCTATTTGTATATCAAGTGGTTGGGTAATCAATAGATGTCTATCTCTTAGCAGAGCTTAAAAGTCTTTGAACGCCATCTATATCATTAAAATATGCATCAAGAGAGCTTGGAAAGCATTAAAATACCAAGTGGGTATTCAATTTCCTTTGTTGTGTAGCATATCGACTTGGAGATTGGGGAACAAATTGGTGTGTTAAGAATGAACTTGAGAAGGATGGAAGAGCTTCAATGTCCTTGAATAGCAAGTAGGTGTTCAATCCATTGCATGATAGTCAGTCAAGTGGGTGTTGAGTGCAAGTTCTGTTAGAAAGAAGGTTGTTGTAGAGTTAATGCATTTCTCCACCTCAGCAAATTATTTTTCTACACAGCCTAGGCATTTTTATTTATTATTTAATGTTAAGGAGACTTCTCATTAATATTAAATTTCTCTATCAATCTCGATATTGTTGTATATGATTTAAGAGCTGATAATTTGAAGATCTTGCAGAGGAAAACAATAATTACTAAAAATGATGAATCACAAAGGCTGGCAGATGATTGAGTACTATTACTATCATATTTGAGGGAAGAATTAACGAACTATGAATTTTTAACATTTGTTTTCTTGGAATAATCTGTTTTCTTAATTGTTTATTGAATATGTCAATAACTAATTTGCAGATATCATGAAGATGATGGAGTAGCAAGGCGAAAGATCCAAGAACATAACAAGCAGATTTAAGTATGAAAAGTGGGCATTGAACTTAGCATTTTTAAATGCTTATTGTAATGACTTGAAACATTCATTTCCCACTTTCATTTTCCTTTTTAGGACAACTCACTTTCAATTTGGATTTAAAATTAATCATTGATTGATTTTTTTTCAAAGTTGGGCTAAAAATGAACATTAGAAACTCAGTATCTTTTCGATTTGGTCTAAAATTGAACAAGGAAAATTACATATTTGATTTGGTGCTATAAAAAGAACTACAATTTCTTTGAAACTTGTTAAAAAATGAACATGTGTCTTTTATTCTTTGTAATCTTTTTTCCAAAATAATCTCATCTAAAAAGGCATATGCACTTCTATCACGCTTCATGGCGATCTTGAGAATCAAAAGTTTTTTTGATGACATTAAGTTGCATAAAATATTTCCTCCACACTTCATTTTGGGAACTAAAATTGTACAAATCTTACATGTGTAAGTTAGGTATATTGTGTGTGTTCTCCCTTTGTTCCTAAATGAAGGTCGATCGAACTACAGATGTGCTTGTTCATTGTTGTTTACCTTTAGAGGGGCTTGCCTAAGAGACATATCCAAAAGGATAACTTGAAGGTGACTCCAACTGGTTTTTCATTTGGGATGGTATATAAATGGATAAGACTAAGCTATCAAGTCCTCATGGTATGTAGGCCTTATCCATATAGCATCTTTCAGAATGAGGTACTACCGTAAAATTATAAGCGCCCCTACTAGGATTGATTAAATCCTTTAGTGGCTTGTTGGACTTTCGCAAGGTGCCATGTCCCCAATGTCCCATCATTAAGAACCTTGTTGTAGTAGCCAACTAGTCCATCCAACAAGTTTATCAAAGTGGTGCATTGGAACTTATATTTGAAGAAGTTACTTGCCATGTTTGACCTTGGTTAAAATATAAGGGTTAAGACTTCATTCTTAACATACCTTTATATTTTTTCCTTGGTTGCATGTAAAATCATCTCTTCTACTATGAAGGGCATGAGGTAAGCTCACCAAGAAAAATGTACCAATTGAGCTAGGATGTTATGTTGCTTGTGAGTTAGTTTGAAAACATAGTGCTTGAATCCAAAACATCAAAATCAACATCCAACAAATCATCAGAATTTCAAACCCTTTGGGAGGAACAAATGTACCTTTGAAAATTCTTTGTGTTACTACTTGTCCCTAGGGGTTCTTATCATTAGAAGGCTTCTAAACATTGAGATCAACATCTCAATTTGTTCATTCCAAAGTCAACAATAGGAAACTATGCTCTTGAAACCTTGGTTTTCACATAATGGACCTATGGAACGAAAAGGAATTGAAACATAGACATTCAATTTGAAAACTAAGCAAGAAGTGTGTTTGTGGTAAAAGCAAGTCATTAACCAAGATTAACTCAAATTGAACCCCACACATGTGCTTGTTTATCTTTTTATCATCTTTTGAACAAACATTGGTCTTTTGGTTTGAACTACTCTTAGAGAAAAGCGTGTTCTTAAATATCTTGGTCTAGTAAAAAAAGTCTCTCTAAGTCTCTTTGGATCAAAATTGAAACTTTCATCCATCTCCCAAACATCAAAATCAGAATCACCTCACAAACAATTCTTGTAAATCTTTAAAAAATCCCTCATGCTAAACTTTGGGCAAATCATTCGAACCAAATTAAAATCATTTCATTTGATTATGTGTGTAGATGAATCCAAATCTAAACACCATCCCAAATTAGAACATTGTCCAAAATCAATTTTTTTGATGATCTCATGCGAACACCACAAATTGTGTACATCCCAAACCTGCTTGAACAAAAGCCAAATCAAGGAATTCAAATTCAAAATAAAGATCAAATTTCGATAGAGAAACTTGCTTCGCATGCCAAACTAATTGAATTATTGAGCCAAGAGATATCTTCACTCCAAAATCAATACATTCTTCCATTGGTTAATCCATGTAATCAAATCATTGAGTTGTGTCCACAACTACATCAAGAACAATATCTCCAATGTCAAGAAGTTGGATATCAAGATCAACAACATCAACAACAAACCCAATCACCATGTCTCGAACATCAATCACTACATCTCCAAAATCAATCACCACAAGGTCAATTTAAAGTACAAGTTTCATAGGGTAATAAGCAGAAATACACACCACTAGGGAGACCAGTCGAATCAGTCTTGCAACAATTGAGACAATAAAATATCATCAAGCTCCCCGTCTATGGGAACTATCAAGAACCCCTAGTTAAATCACCAGGGTATAACGAGGATCACCATTGTGATTTTCACAAAACAAAGGGACACAAAACATCAAGTTGTATTAGACTCAAAAAACTCATCCAAGACTTGATTGATCAAAAGGTAATCACTATTGGGGACAATGATAGCATTGACAATCTCTTCACCACAACTGTTGAGAACAAGGATCAAGATCAATCCATCACTAAGCACCTTGAAGCTGTGTCTACTTCATCCAATGATCAAATCAACATATATCAAGAGTCACTTTTCAATCATGATCAATATCCACCAACAATACCCTACAATGATCTAATTAAAGAAATGTTGACATTGCTTGATCCTATGGATGAAAAAAGTAACAATCTCTCAGCCACAATTGTTCAAAACAATGTTCAAAATATCTCAATTGATGAGCACATTAAAGATGTTTCTACCCCATCCAATGATCAACTCACCATACATCAAGAGCCACTTTCTATTTCAAGGAGTGTTAGAATTATTTGATCCTATTGACATAATCCATGACCCATTGACCAATGATCATGTTGAAAAAGTCCCTACATCACCTTATGAGTTAGAGGACATATCTCAAGAATTTATCCCAAAGCATGATCAAAATCTTTCACTAAGGTCTAGCAATGGTCCTTTCCAAGACATGTTGAAATGTTTTGACCTCATGGTTATAGATACTAAAGGAATCCTCAACTCGACACTTGATCCAAGTCCACTCAAATATCAAGAGGATATTGAACCACTTACCATGACTAATGACAATATCCAAGAACCCCTTGAAAGAAATCCATCCTTTGAAACTAACCTGTGTCAAGCACTTGATCCAAAGCATGACAAAAGCAACTCCGAAATCATTCAAGATCAAGAATTTGTATCTCCAAGATACTAAAATGATCTAATGGACACTCTCCTATCTATACAAGATGTCACAAATGATGATCACATCCACATAACACATACTCCTACATCTACCCATGAGATGCTTTCTGTGGATGGACACATAGATGATCTTCATTCAAAAAAGGATTCCTTTACTCCTGACATTATTACACAAAAAGAGTAGGTTACTAATTCCTATAGTCAAATTGAATTATCAACATTAGGATTAGATATATCCCAAAGTCAAACTGAGGACATCAGGTATGAGGATATCCAACATTATCCAATCAAGGAAACAAATCAAATAGAATAGGATATTCTAGAGTCAACATAGTAGCAAATGGAAAAAATGTCATCTACAGTGATCATTGATCAGAGAATGCATTCTAAATAAGAGCTCTCAGAACAAGTAGAATCAAAGCATGAAGTTGCTACTATCACCATACTGGGGGAAACTATGTCTCAAGCAAACATCAACATTTGGAGCACGAAGAGTCCTTATGATGAAACCGATGCCAATACTACAACCAGCCATGTCATGAATCTTCATCCACCCATCACCCCATCCACAAATTGGGACCAACATCAAAAGAAGGATTTGAATCAAAGCACAAGGAACGTTATCAAAACAAAAGAAGCTGAGAAGAATAATGGACAAATCAAAAACACATGGATACCAAAGAATACAAAGAATGATTATCCCTATCAAACTCCATTAGTCAAAGAAACTATGGGAAAAATAAAAGGGGGAAAAGTATCCATCAAGGATGTCCACAAAAGAAAAAGTAGGCTTTTTCAAGAGATGTACAAAGTGTATCAAGTAGTTGGTCCTAATTCCATGCACACTTTTGTATCCACCCATCATTTCTTATCTTCCCAAGTTTGGAGAGTCAAAGATTCCAAGTTGTCAACCAATCCATATTTTATTTCTAAATGCACTCCATCCACGCCTCCATGATATCTAGTTCTTATATTGACCATGTATTGGAAATGACCCTTCATCATAAGGATTTAGAACTCACTCTATATGCAATATGCGCACAAAGACAAAGTCAACTCTATATCAATGAAGCAGATTAGGAATCTCAAAATTGTATTCAAGTGCATGTACCTTGGAAAAACAACTTATTTAGGTAGGATATCGATGGTACATTATGACAGAAGCATCTACATCAATACCACTAGGTGGGTCAGCATGAATCTTTTAGAAAAAACCAAAAAAATATAAAAAATATAAAAATTCAAAAAAATCATAAAAAGGATTAAAAATAGTAAAGAAAAAAATCATCCTCTAGTGAAAAATGCATTGGCGGTGCTTTGGACAGGTACCATGATGAAAACCTGGCAAGCAAGCATCATGTGTAGAATCGAGTATCTATGTGTGCCACTTCAAGAGAAAGCATCTCATCCCATCCATAATAAATATAGTATTCCATCCATCTTATCCATAAAAAATCCATTCATCCATGCACCATTTATACAATCCATTTTCATATATCTGCATCCATAATCTGAGTTATCTTGATCTTGATGAACTTTATTGCACACTTTACACTTTCTTGTAGTAAACATCTTGACATGGGTCATTATCACTGATCCTATCATATCCAATGTTATCTAAGCTATGTAGCATTACCCAAATGAGCATTCCTTTGTTTGAGCACCTTATCTTATCACAAGATAATCCTTGGCATCCTTTGCATGCTTACCATATCCATCCATCCATACACCTATCTAGGAATCCATTCATGACATTCCATACATTGCTAGACACTAGACGCAAAAATTTACATCTTGCTTCAGGAATAAATCTTGATCTATATCCTCCAACTTATGTGGTGATCCAGACATTGGAAAACATGAAATCAAATTGCTCAAAGCATTTGTGATCCAAATTCCTAAGCACTAGCCCATGGCATATTTTGATGAGAAGACATTCCTTATCATTCTTCATCTTTCATCGAACATCAATCCCAACAATCACTATTAGTCGCATCTAATGTGTGCTTCAATGTCACATCAAATCATCCAAAAAATCTTTTTTTTCAATCCAAGCTTCAAAATCCTAATTGGTCAAATCCAATCAAAAAATCATCATCTCGGGATATCCTTGTGTTGCCTAACACTATCCTTCAATTGTTGTGCATCCTCAACAATGTTATCATCATCAGTCATGATCAATCAAATCCAATCAATTCATCATCATCTTGGGATATCCATCCTAATCCTTGTATTGCTTAACACTATCCTTGCATTGTTGTGTATCCTCAACAATGTTATCATAATCAATTCATCAATCGGATCAATCAACCTTAGCTTGGTTTTAGAAAAATCCAAAACAAAGCTTATATCATCACACACGTCCTTATCAAATCGTCAAAATCATGCGACAAAACCAAAACATCAAATCATATCAAAATCCAAAAATAGGTCAAAAATTCAGAAAAATATCAAAAACATGCTATCTGAACTATGTCGTCTTTGAGCTTAAATGTAGGAAAGGCTAATATTTGATCAGCCCCTAAGACATCAAAATCCAAAAACATTCAAAAAACACAAAATCCAAAAACATTCATAAAATCTCATAAAACACACAAAACATTCAAAAAATAAAAAATAAAAACATTTGTAAAAATCTCAAAAAATACCAAAACAGCCTAAAAAACATCCAAATATTTGAAAAAGTCCATCCATCCAATTTCTCTTTCACCTGCAATAATCTCATCCATAATAAATCAATCATCACACTCACCCTTTAGCGAAACAAATAGAAACAAGCATAATGATCAACAAAAGCAAACTTCAAACACAAAATCAAAATTGAAGCAACAAACTTTTAAATGAAAAATCAAACTCTTGATCATTTTTGGACATGTGAATCAACTTTATATCAATAGCCTATCAATTAAATTATCAAACCATCATCATCCTATACAATGCATGTCCTAGGATATATCATTCTGACAATGGGCATCATTTTGGATATCACCTTGGATTCTTATCCTATCAAAGCACATCCCTTTAGCTGAAGGTATGAAGAACATTGGCTTGTTTGTGTACTTGATCTTTTCTTTTGATTTATCTTATTGCGCTCATTCCAATGACCTCTTGATGATGTCTACTCAAAATTATTTAGAGAGAAAGGAATGGGGCAACGATCATTATCCTTTTGTCTGATGTGCTTGTTGGACGTTCTTGTAATATAACTTGGCAAATACTTGCTTTGTTAGGTACGAATATATAATTGGTGAAAAGAACAAAGGTGTACTAACAAGAAGGAAATTGATTGAAGAACAGGTAAATCTATGTCTAGTTTCTAAATTTGGACCAAAAACAGTGATTGAACCATGCAAGGATGAGTATTGGATGAAGGCTATGGAAGAGGAACTAATGCAGATTGAGAAGAATCAGACTTGGAAACTTGTCCCAAGAGCAACATATAAGAATGTGATTGGAACTAAGTGGGTATTCAAGAACAAACTGATGAGAATGGATAAATGGTAAGAAATAAGTCAAGGCTTGTGTGTAAAGGTTAATCACAAGTAGACGAAATAGAATTTGAGGAAGCATTTTCTCTTATGGAAAGAATGGAAGCTATCAAGATGTTTTTGGCTTTTTCACCACATAAGGATTTCAAAGTTTATTAAATGGATGTGAAGTTTTCTTTCATGAATGGAGAATTAGACATGAAGAGGTATACATAGAACTACCATAAGGATTTCAATGATTAGATAAATTATATATGCTCTACAAATTGAAGAAGAAATTATATGGATTGAAGCAAGCTCCTAGAGCTTGGAATGCAAGGTTAGATAGGTAATTTCTACAACAATTATTCAATAAAGGTAATGTAGATAGCAATATTTACTTCAAAGTTGAAAAAGATCAAATCTTGATTGTGGTTGTGTATATTGATGACATAATTTTTGGAGGTAATGAAGTTATGTGTAAGAGATTTGTAGAAGAGATGTAGAAAGCATTTGAGATGTTTATGTTTGGGGAGATAATTTTTTTACTTGGGATATAAACAAATTAGAGAGATAAAGGTATTTTCATTTCACAATCAAAGTGTGCCAAGGAAATGTTGAAGAAGTTTGGAATGGAAGATTCTAAAATGGTATGTACCCCTATAGTTACTAGTTGCAAGATGAGTAAGAATGATGAATCTCTTAAGGTTGATCAAAGTAAGTATAGATCAATGATAGGAGGAATTCTATACCTAACTACTACTAGACTGAATATATTGTATGTAGTCTATCTTGTGGCTAGATTTTAGGAAGATGATAGAGAGTCACATGTTGCAGTAGTAAAGAGGATATTCAGATACTTGAAGGGAACTCCAAATGTTGGATTATTGTATCCAAAGGATACTAACTTCACTTTAAATGCTTACATAGATGTAGATTGGATTGGTTATGTAAATGATAGAAAAATTACAAGTGGTGGTGCATTCTTTCTTGGATACAAGTTGGTGTAAGAAAGAAACAAGACTTAGTATCTTTATCTACTATAGAGGTAGAGTACATTGGAGTGGCATCTTGCTACACACAAGTATATTATGGATGAGGCAAACATTACGAGATACCAAAGTTGTATATGATGTACCAATTTCTATCTTTTGTGATAATACAAGTGCTATAAATATTTCAAGGACAAAGCATTTTTGAATCTAATATCACTTTTTGAGAGAAAATATTGTAGAGAATGAGGTGAAGCTTGAATATGTGCCTACAAAGGATTAGGTTGCTAACATATTCACTAAGGCTCTTCCTAACGATACTTTTGTGTATCTCTGGGAGAAGTTAGGGGTTATTGTCCCTCCTTCTTTGAACTAGATGCATAAGGAGATGCATCAATCTAGTGGATCTCAAGATTCATTCCTTGGTCTGGATTGATGTTAGTTGCTACCTCTTAGGGGTAGTAGGTAGTGGTATTATTTGTGATATTGCTATCAGGATTCAACCATGTAGTTTTACAAGTCAAACTCATTGACCCATGCTTCATGAGTAGTGGTTCACAAGAATACATCTCCCATGATAGTGAATGCCCCACTTAGCACTCATTGCATCTAGGTGATGCTCACAAAGGTGAATCGCTATGCCTTCTCAGAAGGTCACCCATCCTAGTACTACTCTAGGTCAAGTGCACTTAACCATAGAGTTTTCTCCAAGGTTAAACCCACTTAGCTTTCAACCCCATTTACAAAACCTTCAACAAGTGTTGTTCCTCATGAAACATTCATTATAGAGCCCATTTAGCTCATCAATTGACAAGTAGAAGGTATTTTCCACAATGTGTCAAATTATGGTATTGCTATTAGGATTCAACCATGTCGTTTTATGAGTCCAACTCATTAACCCATGTTTCATGAGTAGTGGTTCACAAGAACCCAACTCTCATGATAGTGAATGGCCCACTTAGCACTCATTGCATTTAGGTGATGCTCACGGAGGTGAAGCATTGGGCCTTCCTAGGAGGTCACACATCCTAGTACTACTCCATCTAAAGGGCGTTTAGCCACAAAGTTTCCTCCAAGGTTAAACAACTCAACTAATTTTTTATTGTAAAATTCATGTAGGAGGATTTAGTTATGGAATTATCCATGATAATTAGTGATCGTGATCAAAATAAATTAGAAAAATTCCAGCATTCCAACAATTGCACGTTTTTCACTATTAACTAGGACCTTATATCATGTAAAATTAAAAATAAGTGGATTTTTTCTTTATAAAATATGAGAATCTTTTTATCCAGAATCTAACGGTACTTGATTATTTAAAAAAATTGAAAAAAAAGTCACATTTTTTCAAGAATGTGATATACAACTATACTTAACAACGACAATATTTTGAATAAATGCGTTAAAAAACTTAGTTCACATAGGCCACACATGACAAACTACTAAATGTAAGGTGCAAGGAATAACATAATTAGACCATAGTAACATTCCATTTACACAAATTGAGAAAACATAAATATAATTTAAATATCCAATTTTAAATTAGAAAAAAA
>VDFB02000007.1:191404413-191458793 GCA_007258455.2 Sequoia sempervirens
ATACGCAGACACACACGCACACACCCACACCCACACACACGCACACACACACACGCACACACGCATGTACACACACACACACACACACAAAAACACGCACACACGCACACACACGCACACAGACACACACACATGCACACACGCACACACACGCACACGCGCACACACACACACACACACACACAAACACACACACACCATAACTATCTAAACCATGTATCTTTATTGAGATCAAACAATATGTGACACTCTAGGCTTTGTCAACTATACGTTTGACACTTTATTTATATGTGTATGTATGTGTGTATACATATGTACATGTGTGTATGTATATATTATAGCTTTCAAACCATGTATATTTCTTCAAATCTAAAAATCATGTCATACTCTAGGTTTTCTTAGCTATAGGCTTAAAATTTTATGTGTTTATATATGTGTGTGTGCACGTGTGTGATAAATTTTAAACCATGTAATTTCTTCAAAATATAAAAGTCATGTCATAGAGGCTTTGTTGGCTATAGGTTTAAATTTTAAAATTTTGAATTTTATCTATCTTTGTCCAAGTAAAACTAAATTAACAAATATATATTGTTATGTAGGAAAAGTGATCCAAGGGTATGATATTGACTTGCAACTTGAAAGGTGAATCAATCAACCCTAGATCTAACTAACAAGGCTCTTTGGAAACTCGGACCTAAAAATGTTATTATTTCTTAGCATGAAGATATACCACCCATTGTAAAATATTACTATGCATATCAAGCCAATAATGCCATGTCTACCTCCTAGTTATCTAAAGGAGTCGCGCCAACAAAATTTCACCTCAACAATAATATTATTTTCTTTAGTCATCTTTTATAAACTTTATGTTATGAAGTTAAGGAGTTTCTTTATTTTTAGGTGGTTATTTTAAAGAAGCGATTATACCCACTTGATATATATAATTAAGCATAACTAGAAACTCTCTTAACAATGTTAGAATTTTGGAAATAACATATATTGAATTGAAAGCTTTTACTTTTTTGTGCGTATAGTAATGTCATTTGAATGAACGAGGAATTTTATTTGAATATTTGTGTTTAATAAATTCCTTGAGTTATATCATTTTTGTGTGAATGAGTAACGATTTCATTTAGATGATTAATTTTACTTTTGGTGTTATTTCAAATCAATTATTTCATTTCACTTATATGAGGCATTATACTAATATGTGTGCTAGTAATTTATGTTTATGCCTTTCCTACTTTCTAGTAAAAAGCACACATTATTTTAAATTCATATTTTTGATATTTTCTAGAAAATTTAAAGAGGGATTTGTACCTCATAAAAATTCAAAGAGTGGTTGTCTCACATTAAGATAGTTTACTCAATTGTTGTTAACTGGTTGCATCTCATTTGGGCAATAGAGTTACATTTACATCATAAATTTAAAGGTGCAAATTTGTTAGCCAACATAAAGGAAAATGGGAATGGGATGATATTTAAGAATAAGGATGTGATGAGAATATAAAGGAGATAGGATATATCCACATCCTAGTCAAACTTTCAAAGTAAATATTTTTTCAATAATTTAAACATTAATTAAAACCTTTGGAGGTTGAAGACCAATGTGAAACCTAATATAAGCTCAAGACGAATTGAGTGAATACTACCCCTAGAAAATAACCTACATAATTAATGGTTTGATTTTTGATGGCCTAACCTAACTAGAAGGAAAAATCGAAGGTTCTAAATTATGATTGATATTTTAGTGAAAACCTAGAATGGACCTAATTCTGCTAAATACCCTAAGTGTTTGTCACCATTAAAAAACTTCACTAAAAAAACATCATGTGTGAAATAATGGAAGTTCAACCTAGGGCATACCTCTAGAGTCAATAGTATCTATCCCACCAACTCCCTTCATTGTGAGCTTATAAAAACTGATTAGGCCATTATGTTGCAAGGATATAACTTTAATTTATACCCAATTTTTTTAAAAAAATCTCCATAATTTTTATAATATGACATGATCTTCGTAATTTTTATTTTAACACTCCTTCAAATGACTATGAAAAATGGCTAGGGTGACATACTTGTTAGCAGAAGATAAAAAATGCCTTTTAATGACCCATAAAATTAACATAGAGAAATTAAGAATTCACAATATGTCAAAAATATTCTATGAACTTTGGGTATGGAAGTAATAACACAAATGAGGAATCACCCAATTAATTTGACTAAATAAGTTCTTAGGAATTCACCATTAATCCACTTGTGTACAAAAGAGTGAGAAGCATCAAACTATATCTATGTGGGAAGTTTTGACCTTGCAAGACATTTGGGGTGTAAAGGATATATCCATACTATGGGAAAATTTCTATATTATCCTTTAGGTCATGAAACTTCTACAATATCTAGAAGGTGATGAAACTTCTACAATATCCTTAAATGTGCCAAAAATCCTTGAAGCTAGACAAGAGAAAAAGTTTGAAAACCATACTAAAATCGAGACCAACTCAAAGGCTAACTTAAGATTTCCAATTTTAGGACCTTACCTATCAAACTCACCTTTCCAAAAAACCTTCCCCAAGAAAATGATGCAGGAGCATCCAATAGTGTAGGGCAATCTTGCATCACCCAAAAAAAATTGTTTTATTTATTTTCTTTGGTTGTTTTGAGTCCCATGATGGCACTTAAGGGGTATAAGCATGTCAGGCGTCAAAAATAGTGAAAAATGAGCACTTACTATTTTTAGTAAGTCAGCCAAAACGGGCTCGTATGGACATGAAATTTTACCCCAAGGAGCAGAGCTGAAAAAAAATTTCCATCACGAAAGAATCACCTCAATACCCTACATGGTTTAGGAGAAATTAAAGTTTTTGTCTTGGGAAATTTCTCCAATGCAGCTTCAAATTCAGATATAAAACTTTGGAGGCCTTGAAATAGCTCAAAAGGTGGTCAAACGGACCTACAATGGGTTCATGTGTTGTAGAGCTCATTGAGAGCTTTCCAATGATATGCAATAATAGCGAATTAGACACCTGTATCAAAAGTTATGGCCCCACGAAGTTGGTCCTCTAAAAAGTGAATTTCATAAAAAATTCTTCCTAGGCTAGAAATCAAATGGTGAGACTTTTGGCACCAAAACAAAAAGGGGAAACTTGTACTTTTTAGAACATTCTAGGGCGGTTATTGGGGAAAATAAAAAAGGGTTAAATGGGAGTTGTAGGAGGTGGCCCTGATAGTGCAAATTGTGGCTCTGAATAGTAGATTTTTCTTTTCAGAGTTGATTTTGTTGTAATGAATCAAGCCCATGAGGTTGTAGCATGTAAGCTTTGAATCTGTAATTTCATTTTCTGAAAATAATTGAAAGTGGGTAATTTTTTTTGTCTCACATTTTCTGTGTTGGTTTCTATTGTTGTGATTTATGTGGGTTTTGGGCGGTGTGACCCTCATCAAAAAAATAGTAACTTTCAACAAAGGATCATGAAATGAGAATCAAATCAACCAAAAGACAAAGACAATAATCCAGGTCCATTTTTAAAATGGGGTGTATGTGCACGACACAACACCTAGTAGAGAGCATTGGAATTTTATTAAAAGGGTGTTTAGATATTTGCAAGGGATGTCTAATTATTGTTTTATTTATCATGGTATTAATGATGTGATTAAGTCATTAAACAAATAGTTTTTTATTGATGAAAATTAGACAACTAACTTGGATAGTTGAAGGTCCACTAGTGGATATATTTTCTCTTTGTTTGGAGGTGCGATGAGTTGGGTGATCAAAAGATAGCCCGACAGTTACTTTTTCCACCATAAAAGCAATGTATATGATTTATACACATATTTGTAAGGAGGCAGTTTGGCTGCAAATACTTGGTACCTATATTAGTTTTGATTGCAAGATTGTGAAGATTGGATGTGACAATCATAGTGCCATATATTTTGCAAAAAAGATAATGTATCATGGTTTTACTAAGCATGTTGATGTTCAGTATAACTTTTTGTGAGAAATGATTGAGAATGGTAAGGTCTCGATTAAGAAATTTGATACATTAGATAATATTGTAGATTCTCTCATAAATCTAGTGACCACATATAAGTTCTCTTGGTGCAAGAAGGACATGGGCCTTAATCACTATACTTAATTTTATTATGTATCTCATGGATGTAATTGCAATGTATAATATCAAGTGGTAATTTTACGATAGGTGACATTAACCTTGCATTCCTAGGTCATTTCCATGTGTCTCCATGTTCCTTAGAAAGTTTTCTTGAGGACATGAGAGAAAAAATATTTTATTATTATTTTTATGACATTATAAATGTATTTCATAGATGTTGATACATAACAGTGGTTGTTACAAAGAATAATGGAGGAGTATTATTCTTAGGTGTCCATATTGGAGAGGAAACAAACTTGAATTGCATTTTGTTACATGTAATTACATGTCAGTGCATTTTGGGGTGTTATATCTTACATGTTGACATTGCATGTCCTATTTTGCAACCATCGGAGTTGTCGAGGAATTATGGAGAAATCGAGTTTGACCAACTTTGATTAGCTATGATTAGGTGCCAATGTAAAGGCCATGTGAACATTAATTTAATTTTACTATGTTTATGGGTTATCCACTAAAGGAGGTGTGATTTTTTCCAAGTGGTTTTTACCTCTTATTTTAAGATAGCACACTAGTTTTCCCTTTGATTAACCTCTATTTATTGGAGCCTTGAGATAGTAGTTTTATGAGTTGTTTTGCAGGTTGTTGAAGTAACAAAGTGCTACCAAAATTCAAAGAGAGATGTTTTGTTGATGTAAACTTCTTTGAAGAATTAATAAAATCATTGATCTATTTGTTTCTCACAAAGATTTCTCTACATATATCTTGTGTCACTTGTGTTTCTCAACTTGTTGTATTGTTTTCATTCTATTATTGTGAATGTGTTAATCACACAATCATCATACTAGATTAATATTGAATCCATTTTCATATTTACATTCATATGGTTAAAGTTATTATTACAAAACTTCTACCTTGATTTCCAACAATATGCACTTCAAGAATAAGGAAAAACATAACATATAATAGAAATACAAGATGGAGAAAAATAAAAAGAGACACCCTGAATAGAAGAGGAGATAAAAAAATATAAAGGAAATTAGTGGTAGGGAAAGGAGTTCAAAGAAAACCCTATTAGAGAAGATTAAATAATCCCTCCACTAACAATTCTCCCCATTTTACCCTAGATAAAAATAATAATTCTTGGCACAACAAACCAACTCTAGCTACTGGTAAGTTTTATACCATTATTCACACAATCAACTTCAAGGTATTACGTGGACATATAAAAAAAACTCATATTTAGAAGTTTCAAATTAGAAATATCCCACATAGCATCACAAGAGAAGACATACCCAAATAAGATGTAGAGATAATAGAGTGTATTGAACAATCTCTTATTGCAATACACATAGAACTACGAAAAATAACTAGAAATGTGATATGACCAACAAGCCATCAACTACAAGAGATAATAAGAGGAATAATTATAGAATTCTAAACTTAGAGATTACAAAGGCATACAATTATATAGGAGTATATAGTTGAAGTAGAGAAAAAATGTAGGAAACTATGATGAAGAAATGAAATGCCACACAAACTAAGCTAGGGGTTGAATTGAATAAAATATAGGGATCCCACAATAATTTCAACATGTTTCCTAACATCCATAAAGGAAATATATCATTGAAAACTATTGCAAGCATCCAATACCTATAATGCAAAGCACTTATATAGTAGCCTCAAAGTATTATAGTGTAGAAAAAAGTAACCATTTTTCACACTTAACTTGGGAATAAGTGACATTGAATTAACCTAATTATGCCTTGGTTTAATGTTGTAATATGTTGTACACATTCACATTGAACTTAGGGACCTTTTAAACAAAATATACTTAAATTGTACCTTATTTATGGTGTTGTAAAGTGTTGTATTACACTTTCCACTTATCTAGGGTTTCATTAATTAATTATGGTTAATTGAGCTTAATTATCCCCTTTAATTCAAATTTAAGCCTTATTAATGACACTTCTGAAGGATCTATCTCGACACCCAATAATCAAATTGCATAACATTTAATTTGGAAAAATCAAGTTTTTAGAAAATGGTGCTAGGACCTATTTGCCTTTAGTGGCTAATGGGTCCTCCTCACATAAGACACCCCTTTCTCTACATTTTTGAAATAGGTTTTTGATGTTATTTCAACCCCCCAAAGCATGGTCCTAGAAATTTGTACTAGAACCCATTTTCCTTTAGTGGCGAATGGGTTCTCCTCACATAGGACACCCCTTTTTAAATTAAATTTTGGCGGGATCATTATGATTTTCAATCCTAGATTTGGTGTCAGCTTGAATTATTTGAATTTGGGGGTTAATTCACATTGTTTCACCTAGAAATTTTGAATAAGCATCCTAAGAGCAAGTTTATGATTCCAAGAGCATTTAAAAGGAATTCAAAGGTAGATTATCAAGAGTTTATTGTGGCAATTCAAGATCATTTCATCATGTCAAAGGCATAGTGCATTCAAGCATATTGTTGAGCTAAGATAGTGGATGTAGCATTAAGGATCTACTTGTAAGCATTGTTTCATATCCAATTCAAGATCTAGATCTACATTCTTCATGGCCACTTCATGTTAGTTTTTAGATTTATATTCCAAGACAACTTCCAAGGTATCAACACAACATTATTTCATGTTCATGCTTCAATTTCATTATTTCATCATTTGGTTTAATTACCTACAAGGGGTTTGACTTAGGAAAACCCCCATTCACTAACAATCAACAAGTTTTTCTCCTCATGAATGTGTTTTTTCAGATTTATAGGTTGAAGATCAAGTGGAGAACAAGTTTGAAGCAAAATTGTCAAAGTTGTCAAGTTGCAAAGTTGCCATTCATAGTGCAAGAACACAGAAAGAAGGCTACAAAATTTGCTATAGGTTTTTGGGAGCTGACAACCAAGGATTTGATAGTGCAGAAATCAAGGAATAGAACCAACATCTCAGTTTTAGAAACCCTAACAGGGACCCACTCACAACCAAAGACGAATGAGTCATTTGTGCCTTAAAAACAAGCTTCTTGCAGCAAGGTACACATTATTTTAAGCTTTCAAAACTTCCCTTTTCATTGCTATAATAGTTAGGATAAGTTTTTTATTGTTATTTAGGAATTTTGGCCCTTATAATTGAAAGTTTCATAGTGAAAATTAGTGGCTCATCATTTTGTTCCATTCACCTTGATGAACCCTATTTTTCTATGAAACATAATGGTGAACCCGACCTATTGAGTATTGCAATTTTCTAATTTTGAAGTCTTTCATTGCATCCTAGGTTAGATCTTGCATTCATTTGCATCTCATTTGCATTGAATTGGATCTCATTTAGGGTGTCTTACTTTGCATTCAAATTTGCATGGCATTGAGGGTTTTAAAATTGCATTGTTTTGCATTTCTTAAATATGAAAAATACAAAAACAAATCACTCACTTTGCATATCATTTAGATCTCATAAAATTGCATTTGAAAATCAAAACTGGGTGATCCCACAATACTAGTTTACAATTTTTGGCCAAACTAGACATTGAATTGAATTTTTTAAACTAAATCTTCACTTTTGTGAACCTATAGCAGCTAAACCGTGAGGAATTTGAAGATGATGCAAACTAGTGATTTGTGACATTTTTTTTGTAGATTCTAAATTATTTTTTTTCAAAATTTTTGGAATCATATTGCACTTCATTTTCCATCTCCTTTGAAAAATATTTTTTAACAATAAACACCATTTTTTAAAAGTGACATTATTGGCTAACACATAACTTTTTTTTTATGAGGGATAAAATTCTATTTTTTTCAAATTTAGATTCATAACTACAATATCTAGTGCATGGAATTGGTTTCATAGAATTTCATTGAATATTTTTTTCTTACTTAAGTTTCAAAGTCAAACCAGTTACCATTTAGACATTATTTATTGGCTAAAACATAACCTTTTTTTGTATGTATCAAAATTCTCTTTTTTTTTGTTGCATTAGTGACATCAATATCTAGCACATCGATATTTTTCAATTTTTTTTTGATAATCTACTATTTTTCCACATGTGTAGAACAAAGAGTTTGATTTTTTATGAGAAACCTACATTCACAAGAAATAAAAATAAATATAACAATCAAATTAAATTTATTTAAAATTATACTTTTTGAGAAACTTTTAATAACGACTACATACTTACAAAAAATAAAGTTTAAATGAATTCATTTGATCCCCCAAAAGGTGAATCAAAAGTTGTTTTTTATCAGCATTTTGATAGGTGTAAAGGAGACTCTATTATAAGTATGGTTTAAAACTAGCAGGGTTCTATCTAAGGGGTTTTGATCTAAGGTGGTTTGATCAAACCCTTTTCAATTGGAATCCTTTAAATGGAACTTTTCAAGGCTTAAATCATTATATTTTCTAAATATATGTGATTTTAGCAAAAATCGGGATCTCCCAAAAAGTGTAAACCACTATTGTGGGATCACCCAACTACATTGCATTTGAAATTAGGTCTTTGCATTCATCATTCCATTGCATTTCTGGAAATTTTGAAACTGCAAGTTACTGTCTCAGAATTGGAACTGAAAGACATTGTAGAAAGCTTGAAAATATTCAAAAATAGTTACAAAACCCTAATCAAGGACCCATTCACCTTTATTGGAAAATGAGTCCCTGATTGGGCTTGACTTGAACTTTCTGGCATCAAAAAAGCATTGAAAATCACTAAAAAATCAACAAAAACATTTCAAAAATACTTAACCAAGACCCATTCACCCTTATTGGCAAATGAGTCCCTGATAGATCTTGATCTGCATTTTTTGGAAATTGAAATCTCAATTTTAGGCTTATGTTTGTTGCTATTACTTTCCTATTTCAGTTTTTTGATTTTTTGTTTCATCAAATTTAGTGAATCTCGCTTAATTTGCTTCATTTTAGTGCATTGCCAAAATTCAAAATTGCATTTACAACATTTCATTTTCAATGTATTTCATTTTATAATCAACAAATTGCTTTGTTTAGATCTGAAATTTTGAAAATGGGCAAGTTTCTTAGAAATGTGTGGAAGTCCTTGTTCTCTTTGGTTGATGTTCCAAGTTGTGTTTTTGGCAATGACCCTAATGCACTTGAACCTACTCATGCTCACACAACTCCTAATGCATGTCCTCCTCATGATGTTGAAATCATTGGAGAAGATGATGCTAGCATGAATGAATCCATGAATGGTTGCCTTAACAATCTTGAGAATAATGCATCCTTCTATCCTTCCATGAAATGACGAACACAACTTGAGATGTTTGGTCTTTTACATCCTGAAATTGAGTCACAAGCTAAGCCTAGGATCCCTCCAATAAGTGAACCTAGTTCCTCTAGTCAAGCAAACACTCAACCATTCTATGTTAACAAGGTAACAAATACTCCTATCAATCTAGAAGAGACATATGGAAAATGATTCACAATTTCAAGTAAACAAGGATGTGATCAATACAACAAGTGAACATGAAATTCATCAACTCCAAGAGAAAATACCAACTGAAGATACCAAAGGGTTAGGATATCAAGATCCTCCTCCTGACATAAGTATCCTCCTTCCTAAAGAATAACCAATGCCTCGTAATGATGATAAAGAAGACAATATCATTTCGGTCCTCCTGCTCTATATCCACCTAAGGAAATTGGTGAATCTAGCAAGCAGTGAAGGCCTTACAAACTCAATAAATGACAATTTCCTTATCCACCAACTACAACTGAAAGGAATTTATAGATACTTCTACACAAAGGACTTATTACATTACCACCTATGCAAGAAAACCGATTCCCAAATCCTAAGAACAACAACACATCTCATTGTCAATACCATAAAGCTTTTCAACATAGTACTGATGAATGTCATGCTTTAAAATGAACATTTAAAGAGTTTGAACCCATAGAAGTAATCCCTTAAGCAGGATGTCATTTCACTCCTTGCCATGTAATAGTTGTAGGGTCTTAAACATTCTCACTATTACATGTTATACATTTATGGAAAATCATCTTCTTTGATGCAAGGATCTCATTATCATCACCCACCTCAGCTCATCCTTGTCCCACACTCAATGGGGGCATGGGTTAGTGAGCGTTGTCCTAGTTTTGGTACATGTTGGTGTCCCTTTGGCTAGTTGTCTACCTTCCATTTATATAGAACAAGATTGAGATGCGGACGACCTGCTCTAGGTTGACTCACATGTGCCTTACTAGTCTTTTACTTTTTCATGTTTCTTTATCTAATTGTATGTACATAATGTAACCCCCTGTGATGTTTGGTTTGATGTATATCTCTCTTTTTGTGCATTCCTCTATATGTACCTACATTATTCTTTGTCATAAGAATTTTTCATTTTTCTTGTGTTTTCCTTTTGGAGATGACGCAATGCATTGAGACATTTAGGTCTCTTCCATGTTGACCTGAAAAGAATTTTCTTTGATTTCACTCTCTGTGTCATTATTCTAGTTCTATAAGTATTTGGGGAATGATGACAGTTCTGAGCTCTCAAACAACAATGTACCAAAGACATACTAACCTAGAATCCATATATCCCTTATGTATTTTTTGGGGCAACCCTTCCTTACTACTTCATGGCGTAGCTTTATTTTGGAAACATATGACTTGGCATAGGGTTTTTTGAGGAAAGCTCTCATGTCTTAGGACAAAACATTAGCTACTTTAAAGAAAATTTTCACAACAATGGTGTTAGCAACCGCTTTAAAGTGGGGGCATACATCGATGACATCTTTCGGTATATTTCATGGCATGATTTTATTTTTTCTTATGACATGTCCTTTTCTTGGCAGCGTTATTGGGTTCAATGTCCTCTAAGAGAGATATTTCTAAGCATACGATCTCCCTTCACGACATGATATGAAATGAGAGGCATCCCATAAGTGGAGATATGATACTCTTTGACTTGTCCTCTCTTGGAGATATTAGGCACAATGTTCCTTAAGAAGAAGACCTTGTATGAACAAAGAACATCCCCTTTAACAAAAACATACATACACGACATTCAAAATAATTTACAAAAGCATTACATTGTGGTGCCTTATCGAAGTTGTTAGGAGGATAACTTCGGTATGGTATGAGAGGATAATATGATTCTCCCATTTGCCACCTTGTTGGGATAACACACCTAGTGGACAGACTGAGGTTCTACTACCCCAGAGTGAGCAACGCATGTTATGGACAAACAACCCCATTCCACATCATGTTGGAATGGTTGTGCTTGATCCATTGTTTTTCTTTATTTTACTTGGCCTTTGATAGGGTATGACTATGTACCTTTGTTATTGTTGCATACTAAAGTGTCTTGAATGTCTACTTTAGTCTGAGTTTTTCATGAGGGAAAACTCTCACTAAAGTGGGGGAAAAATGTAGTGTAGAAAAAAGTAACATTTTTTCACACTTAATTTTGGAATAAGTGACATTGAATTAACCTAATTATGTCTTGGTTTAATGTTGTAATGTGTTGTACACATTCACATTGAACCTAGGGCCCTTTTAAACAAAATATACTTAAAAATTGTACCAAGTATTTATGGTGTTGTAAAGTGTTGTATCACTTTCACACTTATCTAGGGTTTCATTAATTAATTATGGTTAATTGAGCTTAATTAGCCCCTTTAATTCAAATTTAAGCCTTATTAATGACACCTTCCAAAGGATCTATCCTAACACCCAATAATCAAATTGCATGACATTTAATTTGGCAAAATAAAGGTCCTAGAGAATGGTGTTATGACCCATTCGCTTTTAGTGGCAAATGGGTCCTCCTCACATAGGACACCCTTTTCTTTGCATTTTTGAAATGGGTTTTTAATGTTATTTCAACCCTCTAAAGCATGGTCCTAGAAAGTTGTGCTAGGACCCATTCACCTTTAGTGGCGAATGGGTCCTCCTCACATAGGAAACCCCTTTTTGAATTTAATTTTGGTGGGATCATTATGATTTTCAATCCTAGATCTGGTGTCGACTTGAATTATTTGAAGTTTGGGGTTAATTCTTAGATTTAGTATAAACATGGGGTTAATTTACATCGTTTCACCTAGCAACATTGAATAAGCATCCTAAGAGAAATTTTATAAATCCAAGAGAATTTCAAAGGCATTCAAAGGTAGATTATCAAGAGTTTATTGCATCAATTCAAGATCATTTCATCATGTCAAAGGCATAGTGCATTCAAGCATGTTGTTGGTCTAAGATAATGGATGTAGCATTGAGGATCTACTTGCAAGTATTGTTTCCTAGCCAATTCAAGATCTAGATCTACATTCTTCATGGCCACTTCATGTTAGTTTGTATATTTCTATTCCAAGACAACTTCCAAGGTATCAACATTGCATTATTTTATGTTCATGCTTCAATTTTGTTATTTCATCATTTGGTTTAATTACCTACAAGGGGTTTGACTTAGGCAAACCCCCATTCACTAACATTCAACAATTTTTTCTCCTCTTGAATGTGTGTTTGTAGATTTATAGGTTGAAGATCAAGTGGAGAACAAGTTTGAAGCAAAATTGTCAAAGTTGTCAAGTTGCAAAGTTTCCATTCATAGTGCAAGAACATAGAAAGAAGGCTTTAGAATTTTCTACAAGTTTTCAGGAGCTAACAACTGAGGATCTAAGAGTGTAGGAATCAAGGAACAAAACCCACATCTCAGTTTTAGAAACCCTAACAGGGACCCATTCACCACTAAAGGTGAATGAGTCCTTTGTGCCCTAAAAATAGGCTTCTTGTAGCAAGGTACACATCATTTTAAGCTCTCAAAACTTCCCCTTTCATTGCTATAATAGTTAGGATAAAAAAAATTATTGTTATTTAGGCATTTTGGCCCTCATAATTGAATGTTTCATAGTGAAAATTAGTGGCTCATCATTTTTATCCATTCACCTTGATGAACCCTATTTTTCCATGAAACAAATACAAATAAAAAATATGCACAATCAACCCTAGTAGGTAAAATATCCAAAAGAAGGTTTAAGGGCCCAAATAAAAAGTTTGAGAAAAGCATTGAACCTACAATTGACATACCTCACCTATCTATTGGTACCTACCACAAATGTTACTAATTCTAGTGAAATTCCAAGATCCATTAGCAAAGGTGATGTCATACTATTCAAAATTAATGGACATGTTCAACTACTTGAGTAGGCTATAAACCAGCGGGACAACAACATATATAAGAATATCCTACCATGGGGGAAAAGGACAATTTTTTATCATTTTGAAAAATATGGTAAATAATTTTAGATAATAATTCAATGATAGATCATTTTTCTAAATTGATGAATAAAGTTAGCATTTATTAAGGAAAAGACATGGGTTTAGCTAGGGAATGATGTTGGCAAGATAGAACTACACCAATCCCATTAGGTTGAAAACAAAAAAGAGTGGTGTAATAGAGGCAAATAGTGAAAACCTATAAGAGCACCAAAGGATGGAAACACAAAGGAATGTATTTTGAGAAAGATTACCAATGATAAATTCATCTCAAGATAAATGTGCCACTTATAGCCAACTAGTGAAAGAACCTAAGGGCATTAAAAGGAAGAAAAAAATGCCCCTATATTTAATAATATGAATATATAAGATATAGTAGATAAGGGGATAATAGACATAGAGATAATATATATGAAAGAGATAAGAGAGAGATAGGGTAAGGTAAGTTTATGTGATATATTATATGTAAGAGGGATAAAAAGGAGAGATAAACATATACTCAAATATTGGTGTACTATAAGTATGTACAATGCTTGTATATGATGGTTTAAAAATACTGGCTATTAAATAAATACAATTAATGGTTATGTGTATATACTTTTATTTATTTACCTTGTACTTTTTTGCACTTCATTGATATCCACTATATAGGATACAATCCTCATCTTACCCCTTTACAGTAACTTATAAATACAACATTAAAGAATATAAGAATAGATCTTTAGTCTCTTCCCCTTCTACTAATTTAATAAATTTATCTATGCAAGCATATAATGTCAAAGGGAAAGGGAATAGTTAGTCTCTAGACATTAAAAGCAAGATAAGAAAATTGTTGCACCTCTACTTTCCTTACCAGATGAAAGTCTCAATGTGAACCCAAATTTTAGGATGTTTAGACATGGGGAAATTATTTGGCCAAATATTCCCCTAATCTTAGAAATTTAATCTATGAACCTAAGTTCAATAAGCCATCCAAAGGCCTAAGAGAGGATACCCATCAAATAATGACAAGGAGTTCTTTAGGATGAGGATATATGGACCACAACCCTAGCCTATTACATGGTTCCCCAAGTGCACCCATGTATACAACTAGCACTAGCATGTGCATAATTTTATATCATTAGAAGTTAGATAGTTAAAAGCATACATATAAAGGTGGTGATAAGTGTAAATATTATTAAATAGATGCTACAATTACCCCATCCTATATTTTATTTCTTTCACTACTTCTATATATTTAAAAATAATTGGAACACTCATGATAGGAGGTTAGTGATAGTGTAATATTTTATTCACCTTAGATATGTTTTATCTTAAGCATGATATCTAGCTTATTAAATTTACTTAGGAAATTTATTTTACTTAGGTAGAATAGAATATTGAGTTGACACATCCTCCCTTTAATCTAAGGTTCTATTATTTCCCTTATCTTGAAAAAAATGGAAACTTACTTAAGCTAGCCCTTACACTTTGGTTTTTTACCTCTTCCTCACTAGGTCATAGATTTGGAATCTTCAAGGCTATATATTGTAACTCTTTGCTTAATAATATATCAAATAATTTGTTGTGATATTTTACACTTCTATCTCAAGAAACTAATTATATTGTGTTATTTTGATTTCAACTAATCATTTGTTCTTGATACTTTAATAATATCTATTGCTTGCACTAGTTTTTGGGTTAATATATGCTTTATAGATTCTAATATGGTGTGTTAGGATAGGTTTTTAGTTTCTAGTTTTGGGATATTTAGAGATTCTTTTCATCTTGCATATAATGTTTCCTCGTACCTAGTATGCTTTTCTCTTGAATACGAGGATGATCTATAAAATTAGAATGGTTCGATGGAAAAATCTAACCTCTAAGATGTACACTTATTTTTCTAAAGCTAAGTGATTTTAGGTTTTTGGTAATCCTATTAGTACTTTTAACTATTCCATAACATCTAAAAGGCTCGAGAGTTTCAATTTTGGCTATTATTTATAAAAAATAAAGATTAGGATGTATGTTTTCAAATATGGGTTTATTTGAGACATCAAGTGATAAAATGATCTTTAAAGCATTTTCAAACCAATAAAAACCTACCATTTTATCCAAGAGGCCCAAAAACCACCATTTCCATATACATTTTTCCTATTTTTGGTGGTGGGAGCATTTAGGGAGAAAAATGAATACAACAAGCAGTATGACTATACCATATGTGATATCTTTTTTTCTTTTTTTAAAGGCCTAGAGAATCACAATTATTTAACTACTAGTGGTTAAAGGCTAACAACCAAGATACCTACCTATTTATCATCATCATCCATTGCTAGAAACTTGATAATAAATCCTACTTCTTGCCATTATTGCTCCTTCATACTACCACCCAAGTAGCCCAACCTTCATTGTTGCCCCTCAAATTCCCTTCTACCACTTTTGTGATGCCTCATCTTGTGGCACCACTATTTTTCTACTTGTTTATCACCAAGATAACACTAGGGATTCCACCCCCCTCTTTATTGACCTTTTTAGCCAAAGAAAAATTTTGAGAGACCAAATATCAACCATACAAGATTTTTTTTGAATAAATTTTTTATTTGGGGTAAAATTTTGAGCTTTTCACAGTGATGTAAGCGGTTTCTTAATTTTATGCTCATTTTTTTCAAAATTTTAGTTTTCTTAAAACTAATTTCAATTTTCTCGAAGATTTTGTTTCTCAATTCTAGTTTTTAGAAATTCAAATGCTCATTTCACAAAATTGCTCCTTCTTGGGTATTTTCTTAAGTTGGTATTTTTTGAGCTCTATATGGTGGTGAAACGTTTGAGTTCCTAGCTTTTACACACATATCAATTTCAGTATTTTGGCTACTATTAGGCCCTATTAATCTTGATTAAATTTGGAATCTTATATTATAATCACACTAAACATAAAGTGTCAAACATTATACTTGATGAGGGGGTCATTTTAGTAACTAAGAGTTTTAAAATTGAACAATCTATGGAGGGGGTTTTAATCACACACTCAACTTAAAAAGTGTTAATTTAATGTACTAGTCTTTGGGGTTTTATATATATGTATTTTGTAATCATGAACTAAGATAAAATTCTATTTTGGGGAGATTTTAATCATGGAATTTGGTATGAAATTTCTTCTATTGTCAAGCTAAATTCAAAGAACTATTTATATCAAAAATAAGGGATGCATTATCACTATATTTTGTAGTATTTGTTGCCTTATCTCCTTAGACTCATTCATAACCAAGGGACTATGACTATTTTTAACATGGATAACAATGATGACATGATATACAAACTAATATGTCTTATCGTTTCTAAGGATGTTAAACATATAAACTTGAGTACACTAAGTTCCCTTTAACTTTAATTTGACCTTCATCCTGTAGTTGTATGGGAACTTTGATTCTCTATTTAAAAATGATGTTTCCTTAGAAAATGTTTCACATATAGATGATACTATTATTGATACTCCTCTTGATTCCCAATCTATAGTTGAGGATATTCCTCATATTCTTATTGCTACATAAAATTTTAGAGTCACTTCTTCAAGAGGTTCTTGCACTTGATTCTTTACAAGAAGATTATATATGTCTTCCATAGTCACCTCATTGAAACACATTCCTAGGTTAGACATATGTTCCTTGTTTGTAGGGTCCCACATTTTATGTTTAGATGACACCATTAAGGACTTGGATTTTATTTTATGGGGCATTTCTCCATTATCTTTTACTTCATTAAAGTTTAGGGTCACTTTCCTTAGGGCTTCCAATGATTCTCTATTTAGTAGAATTATTCGTGTCTATGGTTTCCACTTCAATAAGAGGTTTAATTACCAAAAAAATCATACTTTTGTTGACTCTCATCTTTCAACCTTTATGATATTATTAAGGATATGTGTCTTCAATTTGATGACACCTTCCATTAAGTTTTATCGTTTCCCATTTTGGATTCACTAATTTTATCTCTACCACATCATGCTACTTGACACATCATAATTCACATTGATTTGGGTCTCACATTTCAGTGGTCACCATTATCAAATCCTATATGGTATAGTCATATTTCAACATTGAAATTAAGGAAACATTTGTAGCTTCCAAATCCAAAAATCTTAATTCCTTTCTACATTCCACTTGAGTGAGAATTCAATAGTCTGATATATTAGGATTTCTATCTTCCAAAAGGAAGGTGCATCATTTTGTTGTAGAGTAGCCTACTACACAATTTCTCACATGACATTATCCATTACTCTTCTCTCTTCTATATGAAGGTACATATGCACATTATCTTGTAGAGAATTTAGAAAACTTACTTCTAGAGGGGATACCTTATTCTCCTTCACATACCTTAGTTGGGATGGAAATGATCCCACAATAGTGTGTCTCACTTTTTGGTCAAAGTGAGAGATTGAAATCAACATTGTAAACTATTTTTTTTGTCTTTGGTCACCCATAGCAACTAAGCCATTAATAATTTGAAAATGATGTGAAAAAATGATTTTTGAGATTTTATTTATAGATTTATATGTATTTTTAAAATTTAAAAAATATATATTTATGATTTTTTTATGTAAATTTTAATATTTTTTTATAGTTAACAATATTTTTAAAAAGTGGAATTTATTCCATATCACATAACTCTTTTTATGAAAATGATAAAGTTATAAATTTTTAAACATAGATTGGTAACACTAGCATTTAATGTGCAAATATTTTTTTATAATTTTTGAAGTGAGATTATTTATAATTTGGACATAGGTTAATTCCATATTGCATAATTTTTTCTATATATATCCAAATTAACTTTTTTTTTCTTTTGAAATGAGGACATCAATACATAATGCATAATTATATTTTAGAAAAAAAAATATCAATCTTTTTTAGTTTTTCCACATATATTGAATAGAAACTTTGACATTTAAAAAAAATTATATGTTCACAAAAATAGAAAATAAATATAATGATCAAATTGAACTACATATATTCAAAATAATATTTAAATTAGAAAGCTTACTCTAAGGGATGTGATCCTATAGAAACCTCCTATCATGTTGATTCCATTTGCTAGCAAGGTTTAAAAATTTTTGGTTAAAGATCTAAGTATTAGAGAAGAAAGGCCCATCTTAAGGTCTTCATTCAAGGTACCTTCATTTGAAAGTCAAATATTAAAAATCATAGGGACTTTCATTCAAAGGTGATTATATAGTCACCTTTGAATGAAGGTGTAACTTGCTAATTTTTTCTCTGTATCCATGAAAATGTTTGATATCCCACAAGTGGGGCACATTATTGTTTGTTTATCTAGGGAGTTTTATCCTATGAGTTTTCTCCTATTCTATTTCTTGGGGATCTACACTCTTTATGCTTTGGGATTATTTAAAATTGTACATGGGTACCTAATATAGCCTTATTATTGGAACCCACCTCTTCTTACCTCAATTGTAGTTAAAGGGGGTGTTAGGGCAATATTTAATTCACTTTTCATTTATTTCATCCTAATTGTGATATTACACTAGTTTATTAAGTGTATTTGGGTAATTTCTTTTTACTTATGTAGGATAGAATAATGAGATGCACATTTTCCTTCTTTCATGTAATTTTATTTTTTTTCCTTCACCCCATAGATTTATGATAATTAGTTGTAAATTCTCCTTCTTTCATATAATTTTATCTTTTTCTTATTTTTGGTTTTTTGCCTCATCCTCTTGGATTTAGAATCTTGAAGGCTATAAATTGTAGCTCTTTCTTTCATAATATATCAACCAATGCTATTGTGAGGTTTGTACTTCTCACTCATGAAACTAATTTTGTTATTCTATTTTGATCTCACTAATCAATTATATTTAATAATGTAATATTCTATATCATTTGTAGGAAGAAATTACCTAAGTAAACTTAAGAAAATAGTGCAATATCACACTTAGCATGAAAAAAATCCAAGGTTAATATAATATTACACTAACACTCCCTTAAGTGCAATTGATGTAATATTTAAATGGATCCTAACAAGACAAGCTATGTTAGGTACCCATGTACGATCTCAAATAACCCAAAAGTACAAATAAATTATACCCACCAAAGTAGAATTAGAGAAACAAATAGATCAAAACTTTATCCCAACTTATGTATGTACAAAGGAGAATAGAATATCCCCCACAAGTGATTGTTCTAAAATATTTACAAGATAATGTACATGTGACACCTCAAAAGGGAGAGAAGAGTGATGCAGAATGTCTCATGATGAATTCTATGGTAGGTTTCTTTATTAAAAATGATGCACCTTCCTTTTGGAGGATAGAATCCTTGAGCTATTACACTACTAAATTCTCACTCAAGTGGAATGTAGAAAGGAATAAAGATACATAAATCTAGATGATGCTTGTGGTTCTCAATACTAATGTTGAACTATGATTGTACCATACAAGATTTGAGAAGAGTGATCATTCAAGTGTGAGACTTGGACTAATGTGAATCAATAAGTGTCAATTAAGTAGAATGATTTGGCGGAGATAGAACGATTTGGCGGAGATAGAACAAGTGAATCTAGAATTGGAGATGATGCAAATTAATGTAAGTTATCCTTAAATAGCAGAAAAATATCCTCAATAATTTCATAAATATCTTAAAAGGTGAGAGTCCAAAAATAAATGTGAAATGCTTGGTAAGAATGCCTCCCAATGAGGCGGCTCTTATATACATGAAGAACTCTTAGATACATAGAATCACTTGAAGCCCTCAAAAAAGAAAATCTCACTCTAATGAAACAATAGTTGATGGAGTTTTATGATATGGGTTTGCTCCTATTCTACTTCTAGTGGGTCACTATCTTTGTACTTTGTAGTTGTTTTAGACTATATAAATGGGTACCTAACATGGCTTATCTTGTTGGGACCAAATTCTTTATTACATCATTTGCATATAAGGGGGTGTATTAGTTTAATAATTTGTTCACCTTGCAAATGTTTTGTCCTGAGTGTGATATTGAATTATTTTATTAAGTTTTCTTAGGTAATTTCATCTTACTTGGGTAGGATAGGATAATGGTTTATACACATTATCCTTCTTTCATGGGAGTCTAGGTTTTTCCTTATCCTCAAAAAATTGGAAACTTAGTTGAAGTTATCCCTTATTGTTTTTGGTTTTCTTCCTCTTCCTCATCCTTGTGGATTTGGAATCTTGGAGGCTATATTTTATAGATATTTCCTTCCTTTGTAACACATTGAAGAAGATAATGAGAGATTTTTCACTTCTCTCAAGAAACTAAGTCTTGTGTAGTATTTTTATTTTAATTGATCATTTTTATTTAATAGTTTAATAAACTCTACCAATTGCACTAGTTTGTGAGTTATTATTTGTTGCACAAATTCTAATAGTTAGAATTCTTGAAAAAAGAATTAAAGTTGTGTTGTGATAATAAGAAGCTCTTCATAAACTGGGGGTGACCCTTTGGTGAAATGGTGGGGCTTCTTTCCTGTAGAGCCAACAACTAAGGTTCAAACCTCACGAGGTCACTCTCTACCGCATCAACAATGGAGTTTGTTATTTACCCTCATATTAAGGGGAGGTTCCTTGGTGAATTGGTGGGGCTTCTTGCCTATAGTGCCAACAGCCAAGGCCCAAACCTTAATATTAATTTTTTTGGGGGCAACCCTTTGGTGAAATGGTGGGGCTTCTTGCCTGTAGAGCCAACAACCAAGGTTCAAACCTCGCGGGATCACTCTCTACCACATCAACAATGGAGTTTGTTATTTACCCTCATATTAAAGGGAGGTTCCTTAGTGAATTGGTGGGGCTTATTGCCTGTAGTGCCAACAGCCAAGGCCCAAACCTTAATATTAAATTTTGGATGGCGTCTCTAGTCTCTGTGTGTCGAGCTAGGGCATCGACGCCCTAGCTCGTTCTTGTTTTCTTCTTGGTTGTGCGTTGTGAGGGGAGGGCATTTGTTGCGTGCAGGGGGTTTGATTTCTTCCGCGTTTGGTGGGTGGCATTGGAAGGTGTCTAGTGGTGTTGGAAGATTTTTGTGTGCCCTCATCTGAGGAGGTGTGGGGTTGCATGGTGCCTTTTCCCTTGGGTGTTCTTTCTGTTCTTGGGTCTCCTGTGGGCTTGCATGTCGGTTTAGGGAATTTTTTCCTATATGTTGCACGGGGAATCTTCTCAGGTTTGCCCCAAAATGGACTTCCGTTCGACGGTTGGTTTGAATCCCTCTCTATAGGGCTCGAAGATTTTTTATAATAACCTTTTTTTGATGGAACCTAAAAAAGCCGAGATGGGCTCGACAGGAGGGCCTAGAATTTCGAAGATTAATGGGTGCCTCGAAAGGTGTAAAGAGAGGCTGAATGTAGTCATTTCGATGGAGATGTTGGCAGAAGATATTGATTATTATTCAAGGCATTCTCTTTATTACAAATTCTTGGGTTTGAAAATTTCATTGCAATTCTTGGATACGTGGGCTCAAAGGACATGGATGCCAGAGGGGGAGATGAAGATCCACCTTTTGGCGAATAACTATTTTATGGTTACATTTGACTGCATGGCTGATCGAAATAGGGTTTTTGAAGGGGGGCCATAATTTTACAACTAGGTGGGTTTGTTTATTAAGCCATGGCATGCTGGCTTTAACCTGGCAGAGGAGCTTCCGAATCGAGTTCCAGTTTGGGTTCATCTTCCAAGGCTCCCTATGGAATGCTGGCATGAGGATGTGTTGTACTTATTAGCCTCAAAGATGGGGAAACCTATGGGTTCGTCACAACAAACGCAATTCAAGAAGGTAATGACTTTTGCCCGATTTTGTGTGGAAATTGACTTAAGTAAGCCATTGCTAGATTCTTTAGAAGTGAGTACAGGAGAATATTCATGGGTACAATAGCTAGATTATGAACCAATACCTTTCCGTTATCATTTATGTCATGAGTATGGTCACCTCCAATGCAGATGTCCAAAGGCCAAGCCTTTGGAGACTCAATCTCCTTAGCCTTCAAATAATTTGCCTAGAATGGATAAGGGCAAGGATCCCATTCAGGGTTTTGGTGGTAGGGAAGATGGTTTTACTCCCATTAGAGGCCGAAATAGAAATAGAGGACATAAAAGGACTTTGAAGGACAGGCAGGAGGACACCTTCAATAGGTTTGAAGTGCTGGAAGATCTTAGTCAACAGGAGGTGAACCCAGGATTTTTTGATCTAGATCACGGGACTTTGGATATTGATCAACATGGCCCTTCGGTTGAGGCAATGCATGATCCCCTATAGGAGGGGATTACGAGGGTGCTAGGCTTAGAGGAGGTCGAGAATGATCCTGGACAGGAAAAGCTTGATTCAGAGGTGAGCAAGGCTCTGCATGTTGATGGGACTTTGGACATGGTGACAGATCAGCAGATGGGAGTTCAGGATGAGTTGGGTGGTAGTGTTGAGGTAGTGAAAGATAGTGCAGATAAGGCTCACCTCTTGCAGAAAGAGGGTTCGGAGGTGGGTAAGAAGAATAATAAGTCATCCTCTCAGTTGGGTATTTTGCAAAAAGATCTCAAGAAGGGGGGGTTGGAGAAAATTTATAAGCTAGGAAGGAAGAAGGATGTGGAAAAGATTAAGATGATAGGGGAGACTTTGGTGGAGTTAGGGTCAGTCAAGACTCTGGATTCACATTTTTCAAGCCCCTTGAAATGATAGTTCTCTCTTGGAATGTACGGGGCTTGAACAGTGGCCCTAGACAAAAAGCTATTCAGGATCTGATTAGGCGTCATTCACCTGATGTTCTTTTTCTGCAGGAGACTAAGCTCTCTATGGAGAGTATGATGGGTTTAGTGCCTAAGCTATGGAGGAATGTTGAATGCCAATGCATTGGTTCTAAGGGGTCTTCTAGAGGGGTGGCTTGTTTATGGAACTCGTAGAAGATTTTCCCCCAATGTTGGGTTTCTTTTAAGTCTTCCCTTTCCATGGTGGCTTCGTGTTTTATGTTAGGGGAAATTTCTCTCTTCTCCAATGTGTATGCACCTGTGGAGTTGCAGGGTAAGCAACTCTTGTGGTCCAAAATTTTTTTAGTTCGTAGCTTGTTTCCTTACCATCCTTGGATTATTGGAGGTGATTTTAATGCTATCATGGAGCTTGTAGAGAAGCGGGGTAGTACTGCAAGGTTGGATGCTTCTGTGTTGTTGCTCCAAGACAATATCTCTACTCTGAATCTTGTGGATATCAAGCTAGGAAATGGTATATTTACTTGGAATAATAGGAGAATGGGAGATGCTTCTATTTCAAAAAGAGTTGATAGATTTTTGGTTTCCAGTTCCTGGTTGGGGGACAGGTGGATGATTAGCTCTGAAGTATTGGATGGTCGTGGTTCTGACCATTGGCCAATTAAGCTGGTGGCTGACGTGCCTCAACGATGTGCTAGACAGACCTTTAGGTTCCAACTCATGTGGCTCAGGGATGAATCACTTCATGATTTGCTTCCTAGCTGGTGGTATCTTGGGAAGCCAGCTTATGGCACTGCTATGTACTCTTTCTCAAAAAGACTCTAGTATGTTAAATACAGGTTGAAAAGATGGAATAGGCAACATTTTGGTAATTTATTTCATGGAAAACAAAAATCTCAAGATAATTTGGATCTAATTACTAGAAAGATTCATGATCAAGGCCTCACAGAAGAGTTGAGTTTGTTAGAGGTTGCTACAACAAAAGAGGTTGAGGAATGGGAGTTAAGAGAAGAATTTTTTTGGAAACAGAAATCCCGTATTGAATGGATTCAGGCTAGTGATAGGAACACTTCATTTTTTCACAACTCAGTTAAAGATCGGAGGAAAGGTAATGTTATTTCTTCTCTCTTGTTGTCTAATGGGGAAACTTTGTCCTCTTCTTCTTTTATTTCTGTTGAATGCATTTAGTATTTCTCTACATTATTTTCTGAGGATTCACCTCCAGCAGAGGAGGATGAAGCAAGGATTCTAGACTGTATCTCGTAGCTAGTGTCTAATGAAATGAATGAATCATTGATTTCTCCTATTACCTTGTCGGAGCTTGAGGTTTTGTTCCAGATGAAGAAAGGTAAAGCCCCTGGGCCTGATGGATTCCCAGTAGAATTCTTTTAGGAGTTTTGGGAGGTGGTTAAGTCAGACCTCTTAGAGGTGGTTCAAGAGTCCCTCAGGAATAAACAAATGTTGAAGTCATTGAATGCAACCTTTTTAGCTCTTATTCCAAAGAAGGAGGGGGCTAACTCTTTGGATCTTTTTAGGCCTATTGCGCTATGCAATGTTGTTTATAAGGTTATTACTAAGTTGATTGCTGAAAGGCTGAAACCTTGGCTTGGGGTTAATCTCTGAGGAGTAGGGGGGTTTTGTTGTTGGAAGACAGATCATGGATGGGGTTGTTATTGTGGTTGAGACCATCCATTCTATGGAATCCTCAAAAGAAAAATCTATGTTTATCAAGTTGGACATGGCTAAAGCATATGATCGAGTTAAATGGAACTTTCTATTCAAGATTCTTGGAGCTTTTGGTTTTGCAGGGGATTGGATTGAATGGGTCAAGAGTTGTGTTACTTCTGCATCCTTTTCAATGCTTATCAATGGTGAGCCCACTCAGTTGTTTGGTGCTTCCAGAGGCCTCAGGCAAGGAGATCCCCTATCTCCATACTTATTCATCCTTCTTGCAGAAGGCTTGGGAAGGCTCATTAGTGCTCAGGTTGCTAGTGGCTTGCTTCAGGGATGGAGTTGGGGAAATGATATTCCCCCTCAGTCTCATCTTCAGTTCGTAGACGATACTACCTTGATGGGTAGGGCAAAGGTTGAGGAGGCTCTCAACTGGTGCAGTGTGTTGGACAGTTACTTGGCTACTTCTGGGCAACGCATTAATGAGGGGAAATCCTTCATCTACTTTTCCACACTCCTAAGGCTATCCAAAGGAGAATTGTCGGTATTCTTCATTTCCAAATTGGTTTGCTTCCTTTTTCCTATCTTGGAATCCCTCTTGCCATTTGTTCTCTCCCTAAAAGGTTTTGGCAAGAGACTCTTGACAAGTTTCAAAGATTGGTCAGTCATTGGACTTGGGTGGCTTTCTTCAGCAGGTAGAGTGACTCTTCTAAAGTTGGTGGTCCAGGCTCTCCCTCTTTATAGGTGCTTTATTCTTTCTGCTCCATCAAGTTTTATTAAATATTTCGAGAAATTGTCTCGTTAGTTTCTGTGGGCTAGAAACCTTCTTCATAGAAAATGGAGTTTGGTGAAGTGGGATGTTATTTGTAGGCCAAAGCAGGAGGGGGGTCTTGGTCTACGACAGGCAGATTTGAGTGGGCAGGCCTTGGTTGCTAAGTTGTACTGGCGTTGGTGCTCAAACCAACATCTTCGGTGGGCTAAAATTCTGACCTTCAAATATTTGGGGGCAGTGGAAGGCAGGGAGGTTGTAAGATTCAGTATGGAGGGGAAAGGTTTTATGATCTGGAGTACCCTTAAACGAGGTGCCAAGCTTATTAAGCAGGGACTTTTTTGGATTTGTAATGGGGGTCGGGATGCTCTCTTCTGGCATGATTCTTGGGATGGACATCCACCCATTATGTCCTCTCATCCCCACCTCCAATATTTGTGCCATATTTTTGAGGAGGCAGGTTGGTGTCATGTGGTAGACTTCAAATCTCAACATTCTTTGGGTCAGATTTTTGTATCCAGGTGGAAGGAACCCTTGGATTGGCCTCCTGGTGGTGTAGTGGAGGACCGTCAGGAGCTTGTTAATATTTTATAGGGTCGTGCTTGTAATTCTCTCCAGGGGATTGATGTGCTTACTTGGGGTCCTGATTTGAAAGGTAAATTTTTAGTTGCCTCTGGTGATCAGGTTTTGGATAAACAGGTTTTTGGGAGCTCTCAGGTTTCTTGGTGGAAGCATGTTTGGAATAAATTTGGTTGGCCTAAGTGTAATTTTTTCTCTTGGCTCATGGTCCAAGGTAAGTGTCTTACTTGGGACAATCTTTGGAAACATGGGTTCCAGGGCCCCTCCATGTGCATTTTATGTGGTCAGCATGAAGAATGCTTCTTGCATCTCTTTTTTCAGTGTTCTTTTGTTAAGACTATTTGGCATCACTGGTGGAATCTCTGGAGCTTACCATGTTGCCATGTCTCTTCTTTTGAGGATTTTTGGAAGAGACAAGGATCTTCTCCTGCCACAACCTCTTTTCTTAAAATTTCTTGGAGCATTGGTCCTAGTTTGATTGTTTGGAAAATTTGGTTGGAGCGTAACAGAAGAATTTTCCTAGATAAAAAATTGCTCATGGGGAAACTTTGGAGGTGAATCCTTGGGGCTCTGCAGGAGACTTTGACTGCAAAGTGTGATTTGTTTGTGTCGATTGATCCTAGGGACTTGGGTGTGGTTAATGCTCTAGGTCTTGTCACTGCAGACAAGAGTATTTTGAGAAAAATGCATCGTAGGCATGGGTGTGAGACGGTTGCTCGTGATGCCTTTTGGTGTCTGCCCTCTTTGGGAGAGCTAAAAATCAATACGGATGGGTCGTCTAGGGGTAATCCTGGGCATGTTGGAGTTGGTGGTACTGGTAGGGATAGCTTAGGAGTGGTGGTTTTCTTCTTTTCTATGTATCATGGTTTGCAAACTAATAATCTTATGGAGGTGAGTGCTATTCTCTTGGCGATGGAGCGGGCGGTTGGCCTTGGATGGCAGTGGATTATCTGTGAATCTGATTCTCAGGTGGTTATTGATATGTTGAATAAGAAAAATTTGGAGGATGTGAATTGGCAGCTAGTTGTGGTTGTCAAGCAAATTATTTCTATGTGCTCTTCTTTGAAGTCCATTGTTTTCTGCCATATTCCCTGAGAGTGGAATAGGGTGGCTGATGGGCTGGCTAGATGGGCGTCGGAGAGGACTAACTCTTGGTATGTGGATGATTGGGGAAATCTTCCTAATGACATGGCCCCTATTCTTGAGGAGTGGGTTGCTGAGGATATGAGGTGCTTCTTGGGTGTGAATTAATTCTTGTTTTGTTGGGCCCCTTGTGGTTTCTTTCTTCAGACTTTGTAATGTTGTTCTGATTCAATAAAGTTTTTACCCCCTTTTTAATTAAAAAAAAAGAAGCTCTTCATAAACCCTATAACCTCCAATATGTTTTTGACAATACTAGGGGCACCTTTGTTATGATGGAATTTATTTAGTCTTGAGAAAAATTAATTATTCCATGACTTCCAATTTTGAGTAATATACCAAATGAAAGCCAGCAAAATGGAGTGATACCAAAACTTTGATTTTACTGATGATATATCTAGTAGTATCCTTGAGTAACTATATAACCATATTTTTTGGCCCACCTCTTTATATATCAAGGTGTTGATATCTTCAACTACTAAGGATTATATGTTTCACAAAATTTGTTAACCTACAAGGTTTACTCCCATCTCTACATTGACCCACATTATTCCAATAATATATTTTTTGAGTTCTTTCTAGCACAAGTAACACATGCCATGAAAAATGAATATTTTTTCAAATACTTAGCTCATATCTAAATAGGTTGGAAAACTTCACCACATGGCACTAGTTTATGGAAAGGACTACACTATGTTCAAGCTGCATGGTTTTAGTGAAGAGGTGTATGAGCTGTCAAAGTAATTATTAAATAAGGTATTCACTGTTCAATTAATCAGGTAGATAGACAACATAGATTCCAAGTATGGTTTTGGAAAGAGAATTTAACTAGTAAGAATGCATTTTGTGCATAGCACCAACAATACATGCCTTAAAGAGAGAGGGATGAGTAGCTCGGGCAGGAAGAAGAGTGAGGGGGGATTTTTGAAATCCTCAGAGGCTATCGATGGACATGAGGATGATCAAGATGCGGATGATAGCCCGAGAGAGGAGGATCCTCTATTCGTTGTTGAAGTCTTCTTGGAGGCTATCCCTATTGTCCTGGTTTGGTGGGATTTGTTTCCTGGTGGAGTGGGTTGTTTTGTGTTGCCTGTGGCTGCAGTGGAGACCTACTTGTGCTCTTTTGTTTTTGAGGTGCTATGCCTAGGCTTTCTCCTTGTTTGTATTTTTCCCTCTTTTCGGTGGTCCCTTTGTGATCGCGAGGGATAGTTTGGTTCCCTTTGCTTTCTGTTTACCTAGTTATGTGGGGCATTGTTTTCTTTGAGCCTGTCATGGTTTGTTTGGCTAGTTGTGGTTTCTTTGGAGGCTTGATGGGTTTTCTATTCTCATCTTTTTTCTTCTGTGGGTAGTCTATGTGAGTCCTCCTCTTGTGGTTGTTGTGCTAGCCGTCGGTTCTTGCTTCATGTTCTTGGTTTGGTGTGGTTGTCAACCTCTGGCTATCTCAGTGCCTATATTGGGTGCTTTTCTTTGGAGGCTTCTACTCCTTTTCTCGGTCTGCATTGGCAGTTGTTGGGTCTCGGGTGTTTGTTCTTTGAGTTAACTTCTACTCTCTTGGGGTTTTGTCTCATTTTTTGGGACGAGCTATTGCCTGCTGGATGTTCTTTCTAGTCTCTTCTCCATCATTTGTTTCTGATTGAGCTTATGGACATGTATATAACCCCTATTTCTGGTGGGGTGTTTTTGGTTGGGCTGAGCATTGATCTTATTCTGCTGCCCCAATTGTTCTCTTTGATTATGGTTGATTCTGTCATGCCTTCTTTAGTAGTGTTCTCTGCTCACATTCCTATAGAGGTAGAGATGGAGCTTGGTGGTTTGGGTTTGAGATCATTGCGGAAGTTAGTTGGGTGGTTCTCAAGTTTTAAACCTAGATCCTAGATGTTGATGGTTTTGTTGCTTCATGCTACTGCTTACTACTTATTGGTTGGGTTACTTTTCAAGATTGCTTTGAAAACCTAGATGAGTTTTAAGCTGAATATTTTTATGGTGGATCTATGGTGGTTATTTGGGATTCTTGTCTTGGCCCATAGTTTGTGCCTAGTGCAAAGTTTATAGAATGATGCTACGATCACTAGTTTGGTTCTTGTGTTGGCTTTCATCTCAGATCCTATGGAGGCACGAATTTCTCTCCTTTTGAGGTGTAGGGAGGTGAAGGTTTTTGGTTCCCTCAATTATTGTTCTTATTGAGGTGGGCGGTTCTCCTATGGAGTTGGAGGATGAGGGTGCTGGAGATTTCAAGATGTGGTGGACTAGCTGGTTGTATCATCCTCTCCAATAGAGGGGAGGTCACTCCTTTAGAGGTGGGGATGGAGTTGGTTCCCTATTACCAAGTGAGATTGTGCTACAGGGAAGTTGGTTTCTTGCAGTTTTATTTTGTGTATCCCAAATCCCCTATTAAGGTGGGGTGTTTGGACTTATTGGTTGTGCTGAGGAATAGGGCCTTATTGGTGTTTTACACCATTTTTTAATCTATATTTTTGTGCTCAAATTTGAATGTTTTGAGTGGTTGGTTTGTTGATGCCTGGCTATTTCAAGTGATGCTCAAGTTTATCTAAGGGTTTTTTGTCCCTATCAAAACTTGTTTGTATTTGGGCTCAAGGCCCCTTCATTTCCTATTTGGTGCAGCTCGTTTAGTCTTGTCATTCTCTTTATGGTTGTTGTTGGTTTGTGTCCATTTCTCTATGTAGTTTTTGTTTGGGTTCCAGGTCCTTGTAAAACCTATCTGTACTAGGTTTTGGGGCCTCATCAAAACTTGTTTTATGCATAATCAAAAACAATACATGCCAAAAAAATAAAGGTTTTTTTAAGATACTTGATGCTTATCTAGATATGCTAGTAACTTACAAATAAGGAGACTAGTTCTATGATGAGGACAAAACTATGTTCAAGTTGTATGGTTTTAGTGAAGAATTGTTCAGGCTACTAAAGTGTGTCTTGGAAAAGGTATTTACCCTTGAGTTAGTCAGGTAATTAGACGACATAGAATCAAAGTATGGTGTTAGAAAGAAGACAAATTTAGTGTATAATATCACCTTCACCCATGGGGTAACAAAATACACACGAAAAACAAATAGACTACTAATGAAAAACTAATAGAGCTTAGCCTTGAGCTAATAGAATATCATTTTTTCTTTGACCTGGTGGGACACAATGATCATTGGATAAATACTCAAGCCCTTGGAGATTTATATGTGGACATCAAGAGAGATGTAATATTAAAGATAAGAAGTATCCCAATATGGATAACCAAAATGATTATGTTAAATATGGATTTTCTTACCAAACATCTCCCTACCAAGAAGAAAATCATAGTGAAGAACTAGAATAAAAATAATTAAAGGATGGGAACTTTGACTATGTGGTTGAGGTAGCTCCATCAATCCTTATGGGGTCTTGTAAGGCCACCTATCCACATCCTCAATATAATAAAAAGGATTAAGTGTCCCAAATCTTACACTAATCATCTCCAAGATCACTACAAATGATCCCGACCCTTTCAAAACTATGATAAGATTTACTGACAAGTATGGCTAGTTCCTCACCTCCTTAGAGGCAATAGATAATCAAATGTGGTATGCAATAGCCAATTCAACCCTAAAAAAACCCTCATAGTAGTGGATATAACAAGTTTTATAGGTGTTGCAAGCAACAACAACCACATATTTGAAGGCCACTATAAGTACCCCATCCCCCTTAATTCCCACACCCCTAGCATGTTATTACCTAGGTGTACCTTCCTTGTCTATTAATTCTCATTTCTTGGGTCTACTTTTATTCTCCTGAACCATTAAAATTCAAGCCACACTTATCAAGGAAGGCTCCAACCAAATTGATTAACAAAAAATAACCTCCTACCTATATTTGGTCTCACCTTATTTCCTATTTACAAAGAGCATGATCAATTATCTTGAATATTTTTTGAGCAAAACACAAGAGTCTTAGAGATATAGATAATTTGGAATAATGAGAAGAGAAAGAGAAATACAATCCTTCAAAGCCCATATAAGGGTAAGAGAATAATATAATCAAACCCACTAGGCCCTATCCATGTCCTATATTGACCCAATAATAAAGAAAATACAAGGCTCAACAAGGCTTGAGGATTACCAAATACATGCAATAGGATTGAGCTTTGCAAGATAGGTTTGAGGATAAGGTAAACTTTATGGAGGGAGCCTAAAGAAAATTAACAACTAACTATCTTTCCATGAACAAGAGGCTACAGAAAATGGAAAGCAAGATAAAAAGAAACCAAGGGTATTCACAAGAAATTCTAAGCTAAAATATGAAAAATTAGCATTAGGTAAAACTAGGAATGTTAGTTTTATGCTTGAATTTAATAAAATATTTCCATACCTCATACTAGTACACCATTTTAGAGGCATCAAATGGTATATATTATACCCTAAAATTCATGGACTAAACTCTATCATTGGGCAAACAAGTTATATCCAATGTTTATAAGCTCCTAGAGACCTTATCTCCAAGTTTGGTAAGTGCCAAGATATTAATTTATAAGCTATATTGAATTTTTCAAATGAGGACTGTAGAATAATAGGTGTAGTCGATAATATGGATAAAACTAGAAATATTAGGTAAGGAGAGGGCTAATTGCAAGTGACCACTTCAAACCAAAAAAAATTGAATGGAGGGATAACATTAATACACTTGTGTAGAAAGGGATCCCTTCTCATCTAAATCATAATGACAAAGTCCAAGTCCACATGATTAATTTATTCAATTGGTAGAGGATGAAAAAGTGGACCAATTAATCTTCTATGTTTTGTCTCAAACACCCAACATTAAAGAAGTCCAAGCAATTTTCTAACCCTTGGCATGATTGGAGATACATGTCAAGGAAATGGTAAACAAAATACAATACATATCATAAAATAAAATGATGGATTTGGAGCAATAATTTTAAGAGTACATGAGGTTTCAATTCTATAGTGATAATGAATGGAAGACCCTCTTATTCAACACACCCAGAGACTAAGAGGAGGGGGTTAATTAGTCTACTCAAAAACATAAATCCTTCTAGAGCATGAACTTTTCAGCACACTGAAAACTACCTCAAGTCAAAACCCTTAATTAGATCAATAATAATGAAGGATATAGTAGTTTATCCCTTTAAACAATTCAACAACCTTCAACAATTAATGATATCTAGCAATTTAATATTAACCAAATCAGTAGCAATGAGAAAGAAACAAGAAACACACATCCACAAGATCACAATAGATTTATGTGGAAAACCCAATGAGAGAAAAAACATGGTGAGAGTTAACTCACAATATAAAGGAACACTGCCAAAATGGACTTGCAAACTAAAGCACACTAACTTAGAGGAAGATAAAAAAGACTTGCAAAACTAAAGGCAACACAACTTCAAGAGTAAGTTACAATGACCTAATGAGATTCACTATCTCGAGAAGGATAAAAAATGATTTAGAGATATTACAATGATTGTTAACACAACACTATACTGACTGAAGCATTATAACACACTTGATCTATCTTTCATACATAGTCACACTTCTTCTATGATATCTTCAAATACAATCCACACTCTTTCACTATTTTCTTGTATGTACACTTGTACACTTCTTCCTTACTCTTGCATCTTAAATGTTCTTGCATTTATATCCACAGTACCTTTTCAAAACTTTAATTAAGTCAACTAGGAAAGAATACAATCAATAAATTCAATAGGTCAACCACACAAATATAATGTGGTCATATCCAAAAGATAGAGCAGACCAAAAAAAAACTTAATGCATCTTCGAATGTGATAAAAATAATTCGCAAGCTAGTGCACATCAACCTAAGTCCGCATAAAGAAAACATGTAGATGAAACATGAGACACATAACCAATCGGCTCAAAAATATACTTCAAATAGAATTAACTCAATGCAATCCCCAATAGGATAGTTCAAGACCCAAATCCATCATAGCACATCTTCCATCATTGGTTCAAACCACCAAGCACATGATGGAAGAAAAAGAACAAACCCTATTGGCTAGATATCCACAAATGACCTAGCAAGCCAACTCAAGATACAATGTAGCACCAAATAGGTCAATCAATAATATGCAGATCACATGGGGATGTTCCATGATCATCCAAAAACACTTCCAAACACTTCTTTCATATTGTCATGTCAACAACAGCCACCGCAGATCAAACAGGAACAAAATACTTCATTCAAGAGGCACATACCGTATAACTAGAAGATATAACATTAGCAGATTACCTTGCAAACCACTACAACATATGAAATTGGAACTAAGACACTCCAAAGATATTGAGATCACATTTACCAAGCTACAAGAGTAGAGGAATTAATATGGATAAATGTGGAGCATTTTCTAAACGATTCCAAACAACCAACAACACTGCTAACCTTCTGTAATTCATAAAAACCTCCTTGGAAACACAGATTACCTAAAAAGATAGGAGTGTAATGTCCAAAGAGAAAAAAATATTAGATCCAAAATGATAAGACCACATCTTCAACAGTGGAGGAATGCAAAGCATTCTTATAACTAGAATTCACAACAACTTCCTGGAATAGAAATAATTAATCAACTTGTGAAGGCCAAAACTTTCTTTCAACAACACATGCTTCATCAGGAAAAATAGGAGAATAAGACACATTGTAGACCTTCAACAATATCTCTCCACTATCAACAATACTTCTAATCCCCATCTTAAGGCTTCTAATCCTCAATTTAGTATACCATTATGAAATCAACTCTATTGATATCAACTACACTTCATACACCTTCAATTGTCATCAGAAAAGGCATGGCATCCAACCATGAACATCAACACCATGCACTGATAATACATCAAAGATAGCACAAACTAAATGTTGTCAACAATGACAACCAATACTAAATATCACTATAACTCTCTTACTTCTCAACTATTGACAACAATGACAACCAAAAACAATTCACCAAGTGTTGTCATTTACCACTGCCAACAATCCCACAAACATATATGTAACAATTTTACCAAATGTTGATAACCAATGCCAACAAGACAAACTCCTCAAGACATCAAACACATTGATGACAACCACAAACTAGTGTTGACATCAATGATAACCAACAACCAGTTTTGACATCAATGACAATAACTACCAACAATATCCCCCTTTGGTATTGATGGAAATACATACTACTCACTCTCTTCCTTTGACATAAAGGATAAAGGGAAATACACACTTGCACAACACAAAAAGATATTCTCTATCATCAAGGACAAAGGGAAAATGATCTTCAATTGAAGAAGAAACACATTCTCCCCTTTGACCAATAACACTTCTTCTCAATTGCACAACTACATCAAGCTCCCCCTTACTACCAACTCCCTCTAAGTGGTAGCACACATCAATCCAGGAGAAAAATATATGACCTAAATTTCTCCTAGAAAGTTATACCATCTATGTATCTAGTTAGAGAAAGGATGGGTAATAACCCTTAACTTTTGTTGTAGATACTCAAATGTATCCTTTAAAAGTGTTTTGGTAAAGATATCTACAATTTAATCTTTCATAGGAACATACTCTAATCTAAATTTACAATCTACAACTTTTTCTCTTAGAAAATGATATAGATATAAATATGTTTTGTTCTTGAATGTATTACCAGATTCTTGGAACTATTAATAGCATTGGTATTGTCACATAATATAGGAATAGGTTCATCATAAACCACCAAGTTACATCCTTCAAATTTTGATTCATCCAAAGTACCTAGGTGCAACAAGATGTTGCACAGATATATTCAACTTCTATAGTGGACAAGGACACTAAGTCTTGCTTTTTACTAAACCAAGAACAATCTATCTCCCAAAAAGAATTCATTTAAATTTGTACTTCTCTAGTCATCCACACAACCTACCTAATCAGCATTAGTACAGGCACTCAGAGTGAAATTTTCATCCTTTTTATATCATTGACCATAGTTTGAAGTACCCTTCAAGTATCTCAAAATCCTTTTCACTTCCTTTTCAAGAGATTGCTTATGATTGGCTTGAATCTGGCAACCAAACATATTGTATGCATGTCACATTTGAAATTCACACCAACTTATATAACTAGTTGGCACATATACCAACTAGTGCAAGTAGCCAAACATATTTTCTATAGAATTGATAGGCATCCAGAGCTAATTATAGCACGTTTCCATTTGAAAATGAAACTTTATGAATCACCAAATCACCTAATACAAAAAAGTAACACACATTGAATATTCTTGAACATGTCCACAGAATCGTATGGACACAAATTCACTTCTAGAGGAATGTACAACATTTCAACAAGCCCTCATCACATTACTCTTCCAGAGTGTAGATTGGAACTCTTATAAAATCTCTCACCTTAGAAGGTATAAATATTTAAATCTTAGATAGAAAAACCTTCAAGGTATGTGCAAGATCATCATGGAAAAAATAGGCCCTTAAGTGGCAAAAAAATCAGAAAAATCAGAGTTAGGCAACTCGATGTAAAAATTTGAATAATTTATCTATATTATTTTAAAATATGTAATAATAGAATATGTAGCAAATTGAATGTGGTTTTTAAACTACTAAGTTTTTTTTAAATCTATTTGGTGAAAATTTAAAATTTCAATGCAGAGTACTTAAATTTTAGGAAAAAATAAGTAGGTGTCTGTCTAACCACCTAACCACAATAAAATAATAAAAAAAATTAATAAGATTTTAGATATAAGTAGAGGACTCATGTCCCGATGTGATGCATATTTTTTTGTAATTTTTTTAAAGTAAATAATTAATTGTGATTTTTTTACAACTTTTAAAAATATAAAAGTGTGTATATCTAACCACCTTAACTTGGTCAAAACTTCATGAAATTCATTTTTTCTTAATCCTATATTATGCTAAGCATAGAATGTGATGCATGTTTCAGATTCAAAAAATGTGATATTTGAAATCTATAGATGCTTTTCAATTAGCCTATCAATCAAGACTTTAGTCGTAATTCAAATAGAAAATGAATAATAATAATTTATTAAATTCAAAGTAAAGCATAATTTATATTGGTGGAAAGCTAAGAATCTTTTTTAAAAACCTTTTTCATTTCATCAATTTTTGGTAAAAAAAAAGTTGTCAGCCACATACCCTACACATACCCATCATATCACCACTTTTTGGCCCATCATGATCCTAAACATACCCTTCACAACTTGAGCATCATTTCTTTTGATCCACTAGACAACATCTTTCTCTATGGAGGGATGCGGGTCAAAGAATACCATAACTCTACCCAAGAGTATACATTGCGAATGTCTTGGAAAACTTTTGAAGCTTGAGTAGACCTGAACCTTATCTTTATGTGTTGTACACCAACCTGGAATAATATCAGTTAGAATATATGTGCCAACCTCTGCACACCTACTTCCACTGGAACCTTCATCAAAAGGTTGATACCAGCACAACAACATTGCATACCAAAATGATCTAAACCAATTATTCTCCCATGATGAAATCTTGGGTACCTAGGCCTTTTGAGGGGTGGAGGCCAAAATTACTACAAATAAAATGCCCCCCACCCCCAAGGTAATGCTCTATCTCAATTTATCTTAGAAACTTATGCAGAAAGCACAAGTGTAGAATCATCCTTCTTCTCATCTTCTTGAACTTGTTCTTCCTTTAAGACTTTTTCATTGCCCTTATTTTGTTGATTAGGGGACTCATCCTATTTCTAAACTAGTGGCTTTACAAATCTACTTCTACAATAATTTTCTTTATGTCCTATCTTTTTGCACTTGTAGCGCACAATGTTGTTCCCTAGAACAAAGTTGTTCTTTTTCACCTTAGATATGTACTCATCAGCTTTGTGGCCAAAGTTGTTGGAAGCATAACAATGTCCATGAAATAAAGTAGTATTGTTTCTCAGAGGCACAAATGATCTTCTACCCATGTTATCATCCCTTCTTTGTCTAATTTTAAAATCAATAGCCTCATTCTTGAATTGATTGTAAGAAAAGTAGTAACCTTGAAAGGATTGATAAAACCTCATAGGAGCATGTGGTCTTGCAAGTGGAGGACTTCTTTATTTTTGGCCAAGATTGAATCCACCTCCTTTCTCACCATCTTGATTTTTTTTTGCATCTTCAGAGGTACTCCTTTTAGAATCTTCGATGTGAGTTGTCTCCTCCTTTGTTTCAGGCTCTGCTAAGTTATCATGTTTCTCTTCTTTTTCATTCTATACTTTTTCTCTTTCCAGTGCTTTTCTTAGAGTGACAACCTCCTACACTAGTTTTAAGAATTCAACATCTTTAAATTATTGAACTTATCTTTCAAATCAAAGATCACACAGGTTCTAATACTTTTAATTTGATTTCACTTTCTTTACCTCCTTCTATTTGAACTTTTAGTTTGTCTATTTCTTCTTTTGATTTTTTAAGAAGGATTTCATATTTTTTATTTAGTACCCTTGCTTCATTCAGGTATTCTAGAAAAAACCAAATTTTTCCTTCAAGACCTATTTCCCAATCATCTAAGTTGAAGTCCCAACCTTCAAGTTCCATTGATTCTAGATCCAAATCAGAAGAAAACATATCTTCATCACTCAAGGAGCCATAACCCTTACATTTTTCAATATTACACTTTCTCTCATTAGTATTAAAGGCCATAAAGAGGGTTTCATCATTTGATTCATTATCCTCATCTTCTGAGGAACTGCTACCCTCCTTAGAATAGAGACCATTTTTAACCGTGTCTCTTTTGTTACTTTCATTTGATTCTTTATAAGGATAATTAGATGCAAAATGACAAATCCTTCCATAATTAAAACACTTGAATGGTAACTTATTGTTGTATTTACCAGTGCCTTCTTCAATTTTTTTATAAAGTTTGTTCAAATTTCATCAAATTCGTCATTTTGATCAACAACCTCATCTACAATATTTTTGTTGGCTTTAAAAGCAACTTCCCTTTTGGAGCATCTTTATCAAATTCTCACAGTTCAAGGCAATAAGAGCACCAAGCATTCATCAACTGAGTATTGATCCAAATTCTTGGATTCTTCAACAGTAGACAACTTATGGCTATAAGCTTTAAGGAGAGATCTCAAGACCTTCACAATTTCTCTTCCTTTTACTTCTCCACCAAGACCAATGATGCCAAAGATAACTTCACACACCTAGAGAATATAACTTGCAATGTCTTCATCCTCTATCATCCTTAGAGTCTCAAAATTACTTTTAAATATCTGCATCTTGGCTTACTTTAGTTTTATATCTCATTCATAGATACAACTAAGTTTTCCCCGGACATCCTTAGTAGAACTACAATTCATCACCTTCAAAAGTTTTAAATTAGCCAATCAACATAAGATAACATTCTTAGCCTTGGCATTACACTCATATAGTCTGATTTCAACAAGACTATTGGAGTAGCAGGAGCAACATAACCATGCCTGACTGATTTCCAAACTCTAAACCCTAGAGAGTTTAGGTGGCCTTCCATTTTCAATTTACAGAAATCATAATTATTCCCATCAAATCTAGGACCCTTGTATGAACCATAATGTGCCATCTTGGATTATTTCCTCAATATGTTAAGCTTCTTAAAAGGAACTTGGCTTTGATACCAATTGTTGAATGGTGCAGGAGCACCTAACCACCTAGTGACACATTCTTATGTTTAGTGGTCCAATGCACTTTTGTATTAAAAGGAGTCACCAAATTGAATTTGTAAGCCTAAAAAGGAAACATGAAAGATTGTATCCCAATGATGTAATAGAGTCATTAGTTTAATTGGTAGGAAAATGCCAAAAGTTCCAAATTTGTGAGTTGCATTATGCAACAAATTTGTAATCCCAACGGTTATATGTTTTTAAAAGTTGGTTGTTTGGTGGTTAGGAGCGTTGGTTATTTGGAGAAGGTTGAGAAATACTATGTAAAGCCTTGAGAGGCTCGACTTGTGGTTGTTGAAGCCAAAGGAATTAAGATAAACATTGAAGATTCTTTGTTTACATATAATTTCACTATTTTTTCTGAGTTTTTTTCTTGTGTACATGCCATACAAGTTCTTTATGCATTGATTTCTTTTGTGCAATAGTAGATAAATTCTCTAAATTGTACTTGGTGCCTTGGCAGGGTTTTTATTAATCTTTTACGCCCTAAATCCATCAAATTTCCCTTACCGGGTTCTTGAACAGTTTTAAGGTTGTGTGGTTATCTTGATGGCATAACCATCATCCCACTTACTGTCTTCAATTGTATCTCAGTGGGATGATGTTTTAGAATGTAGGGGATGATATCTAGGAAGAAAGAGGCATGAAAGAGTGATTCCTTGGCTTAAAAGGGTGAGATAATGGCAGGAAATGTGTGTTTTTCCTTGAAGAGATGATGGGTCAGACCTGTGAAATGAATAATCCAGATTGGTAATGGCCAATTAAGTGTTCCTTAAGCATGGGAGAACCTATTGAAATGTTTATAAGGGTGCCCTAAAACCCTAGTTGTCTAGGCTACAAGGAGGGTTCTTGAATTGTAGGCTTACTTGAGCATTTGGGGTCATGAGACCTAGAAAATATTTGGTTTGGGAACCTATACCAAGACTTTTTTTAGGTTATAAGGTTCGGGGTGGAGATCTAGAGGTAGACCATTTGTAAAAATGGCTTAATTTGAGGCCTAAAACTGTGAATAGTCCAATTTTGAGGTGTTTGATTTGAAGAAAGTATATCTAGTTTTCTAGTATGAGGTACATCTCTGAAATGGGTATTTGAATCCATGATTTTTTTCTAGGTGTTTTGGAAAATTTGGTCAAAAGTCTAAAAAACAGGGTTCCCACTACTACAAGGAAAGCTTGTGCTAAATGGTGAGTTTTGAAGATTTCATTGAATTTGTCTTGGAGATTATTTTCAATTGAGTCAAATGTCATTATATGCATTTTGAGGACCTTTGTAGAGGTCTTGGTGAAGTTTTGTTGTTTACTTGCAAGATTGAGGGGTTGAGATCCTTGAGGGTGAGTTGTATGAATGCATTGTAAAGAAGAGTTCCTTGATTTAGAATTGAAGTTTCCATTATTGTGAGTGATCTCCACCTTGGCTCTGCATCATAGTGGTATTAGAGCATTAGGGAGTAGATTTTTTTTCATTTTGCAGGTTGTGAAGAGCAAGGAAGAAGTGAAGAGTTTGGTGTTCAAAGATGCCTCCAAAGAACAAAGATATGGCTAAAGAGATGAAGGAGATGAAAGACAGACATGCTAAGGAAATCAGAGAGTTGGAGGAAAGAATCATAGCCTTGGAGACAAAAAAGATAAGGGAAGTGGAAGAGAGTGAGTCAGATGAAGAGGAAGATGATGAGTTTGAAGATGTGGAAGAAGAGCTTACTCCAGAGGATCAAAGAATTGCAAAGTTGTTGAAGGAAGTGAAGGATGACAAGCCTAAGGTAAAAATTGATGTTCCTAAATATGGTGAAAGTTTAAATGATGAAGAATTACTTAACTAGATTGTTGCATTAGATAATCATTTTGAATGTGATGAGGTTCCTAAGGAGCAAAGAGTAAAGATTTCAAAGAAAAAGTTGCAAGGCCATGCTTTGGTATGGTGGGATTACTTTCAATCTGAGAGGAGGAAGCAAGGAAAGTCTAAAATCACCTCATGGTACAAGATGATATCAAAACTCAAAGGTAAATTCTTACCCAAGGATCATCAAGTTCAATTGTTTAAAAAATTGCAAAGTTTAAGACAAAAGGAAATGGACATTAAGTATTATACTGATGAATTTTATAAATTAAGTTTAAGTTCTGGTCATCATGAGAATGAAGATGAAAAAGTTGCAAGATATATGGGTGGTTTGAGGTTAAACATACAAGATGAATTAGTTTTGGCTAACCCTAGGAATGTAGAGGAATGTTATCAAATGGCAATAAGGGTGGAGGAGAAAATGAAGACAAGACAAGACAAAGCAGTTAGAGGCAGAGGTAATGCATCAAGAGGAAGAGGATCCATGCCTAGTTCAAAGTCAACCAATGACAATCAAGAAGATTCCATGAAAGGACAAGAGCAATCTGGTTTCAAAGGTGGATGGAGAGGCACAAGGGGCAGATTTGGTGGAGGTAGGAGTTCTAACAATGTGTTTTCAAGTAGATGTTACACTTCCAATGAATTTGGCCATCCATCCTTCAAATTCCCTAAGAAGATTGGTGCTTCATCAAGTGGAAGTAAAGGAGAAAAAAGGTTTCAACTTGTTCAAGAGGATGAAGTGGAGAGCACTAGTTCATCAAGCCGTCCTGCAGACCCTATGTTTTGAGAAGCCTTGATGTTGCACAAGCAACTTTTGAAGACTTCCAAAGATGTGGAGCCATTGCATAGGAAAAGACTATTAAAAACCACTTGCAAGAGTAAAGGAAAGGTATGTAAAGTGGTGGTTGATTTTGATTCAACTAAAAATATGGTTTCTTGTGAAATGGTGAATAAGTTAAATTTGAAAAGGATTCCTCAAGACTTTCCTTACAAGGTGTCTTGGCTAAGTAGTGGTCAATCTTTGTTAGTAAATGAGCAAGCTATTGTAGAATTCCATATTGGTGAGTATAAAGAAAATGTTATTTGTGACATTCTTCCAATGGACTATTGTCATATACTCCTTGGAAGACCATGGCAGTATGATAGGAGTGCCATGTATGATGAAAGAGCAAATAAGTATACCATTACGAAAGATGGTTATAAATTTTTTTTGACCCCTTGGGTAGAAGATGAGAAAGGAAAGGCTAAAGTGATCATGTGTGGGAACAAAGAACCTGTGAATGTTGTGAAAGAAATAATTTTTTTTGATGTTTTGAGCACTTGTATAGGTCTAATAAAGCAGGATCAGCATATGTGATTGTAAAACCAGGGTTAACATGTGATTTGGAAGGGAGTACACAAGAAGGTGCGATTATTGGGACCATTGTGTGTCCTATGGTAAGCCACAAAGGAGAGAGTATAGTTGCAAAGTTTGTCAAATCAGGAGGACAAAAGACTGACAGAGGTAAAGGACTGGTGACAGAGGTACAAGGACAGTGTGGACAGAGGAAACCTAGACAAACAAATGAGACTAAGACAAATAAAGTTTATGGTAATGGTAATACTAAAATTTGTTTATCTGCAGGTATAGAATAGATGGAAAGAGGTAGGAGACCATTGACAGGTCCTAATATGCAGATGGAGACACACACAAGTGACAACAAAGCCAAAGAAGTATGGCAGAGTAGGGAGATAGGACATTATGGAGCATAGAGCAATATGGGTCAGTGGCAATGGCCTGTGAATCAATGGTATTTCAATCGAGCTTGGACTTATTGGTATCATCCACAATTCATGTGGCATGAATTCTTCTTAAGGGGGGTGTATGGTGCAGAAGCACCTAACCACCTAGTGACACATTCTTATGTTTAGTGGTCCAATGCATTTTTGTATTAAAAGGGGTCACCAAATTGAATTTTTAAGCCTAAAAGGAAACATGAAAGATTGTATCCCAATGATGTAGTAGATTCTTTAGTTTAATTGGTAGGAAAATGCTAAAAGTTCCAAATTTCTGAGCTGCATTGTGCAACAAATTTGTAATCCCACCAGTTATATGTTTTTAAAATTTGGTTGTTTGGTGGTTAGGAGCATTGGTTAGTTGGAGAAGGTTGAGAAATACTATGTAAATCCTTGAGAGGCTCGACTTGCAGTTGTTGAAGCCAAAGGAAATAAGATAAACATTGAAGATACTTTGTTTACATATAATTTCACTGTTTTTTCTGAGTTTTATGCCTGTGTATAGGACGTACAATTTCTTTATGCATTGATTTCTTTTGTGCAATAGTAGATTAATGCTATAACTTGTATTTGGTGCCTTAGAAAGGTTTGTATTAATCTTTTAGGGCCTAAATCCATCAAATTTCCCTTACCGAGTTCTTGAACAGTTTTAAGGTTTTGTGGTTATCTTAATGGCATAACCATCATCCCACCTACTGGCTTCAATTGTAACTCAGTGGGATGATTTTTTAGATTGTAGGGAATGATATTTAGGAATCGAGAGGCATGAAAGAGTGATTCCTTGGCTTAAAACGGTGAGATAAGGGTAGGAAATGTGTGTTTTTCCTTGAAGAGATGATGGGTCAAACCTGTGAAATGAATAAGCCACATTTTTAATTGCCAAGTAAGTGTTCCTTAAGCATGGGAGAACCTATTGAAAGGTTTATAAGCAATTGGTTTCGTTAGGAGTGGCTGGGAAGGTGAAGATACAATATGGGTGTCCTAAAACCTTAGTTGTCTAGGCTACAAGGAGGGTTTTTGAATTAAAGGTTTACTTGAGCATTTGGGGTCATGAGCCCTGGAAAATATTTGGTTTGGAAACCTATACCAAGACTTTTTTGAGGTTAGAAGGTTAAGGGTAGAGATCTAGAGGTAGACCCTTTGTAAAAATGGCCTAATTTGAGGCCTAAAACTGGGAACAGTCCAATTTTGAGATGTTTGATCTTAAGAAAGTGTAGCTGGTTTTCTAGTATGGGGTACATCTCTGAAATGGGTATTTCAATCCATGATTTTTTTCTAGGTGTTTTGGAAAAGTATTGTCAAAAGTCTAAAAAACAAGGTTCCCACTACTATAAGGAAAGCTTTTGCCAAATGGCAAGTTTTGGAGATTTCATTGAATTTGTCTTGGAGATTATTTTCAACTGATTCAAATGTCATTATATGCATGTTGAGGACATTTGTAGAGGTCTTGGTGAAGTTTTTTTGTTTACTTGCAAGATTGAGGGGTTGGACCCTTGAGGGTGAGTTGTATGAATGCATTGTAAAGAGTTCCTTGATTTAGAATTGAAGTTTCCATTATTGTGAGTGATCTCCACCTTGGCTCTACATCATTGAACACATTGAGAGCCTAAGAGGAGGGGGTGAATCAGTGTACTCAAAAACTTAAACCCTTTTAGAACATGAACTTTTCAGCACACATTGAAAACCAGTTCAAGTCAAAGCCCTTAATTAGATCAATAATAATGAAGGATATAATAGTTTATCCCTTTAAAAAATTCAACAACCTTCAATAATTAATGATATCTAGAAATTTTAATCTTAACTAGATTAGTAGCAATGAAAAAGAAACAAGAAATAAACATCCACAACATCACACCAGATTTATGTGGAAAACCCAATGAGAGAAAAACCACGGTGAGAGTTAACTCACAATATAAAGGCTCACTACCAAAATGGATTTGCAAACTAAAGCGCACTAACTTAGAGCAAGATACAAAAGACTTGCAGAACTGAAGGCAACACAACTTCAGGAGCAAGATATAAGGACCTAATGAGATTCACTATCTCATAGAAGGATACAAAATGATTTAGAGATATTACAATGATTTTCAACACAAAAGTCTACTAACTAAGGCATTATAGCACAGTTGATCTATCTTTTAAACATAGTTGCACTTCTTCTGTGAGATCTTCAAAGACAATCCACACTCTTTCACTCTTTTCTTGTTCGCACAGTTGTAAACTTCTTCCTTACTCTTGCATTTGAAATGTTCTTACATTTATATCCACCACAACTCTTCAAAACTTTAATTAGGTCATCCAAGAAAGAATACAATCAATAAATCCAATAGGTTGGCCATAAAAACATAATATGGTTTTTCCTAGAAGATAGGGAGGACAAAAAAAAATTAACACATCTTCCAATATGATGCAAAACAATTTATAGACTAGAACACATCAACCTAAGTTGACATCAAGTAAATGTTTAGATGAAACATGAGGTACATAACTAGTCAACTCAAAAAAATACTTCAAATTGAATTAACTCAATATGGTCCCCAATATGATAGGTTAGGACCCAAATCCATTACAACACATCTTTGATTGCCAATACAGACCCGCAAGCACATGACATGTAATAAAAAAATAAGCCATGTCAGCCAGATATATATAAATGGCCCAAAAGGCCAACTCAAGACACAATGCAACACCAAATAGGCCAATCAACAATATATAGATCAGATGGGGATGTTCCATGAATATCCAACACTTCTAGAAACTTATTTTGTGGTGTCATGCCAACAAAAGCCATTACAGATCAAATAGGAACATAATACTTCATTTAGGAAGCACAAAACACATAACTAGAAGATATAAGGTGAGTGCTGGATCATGGGGATTCAAAAAATGGTGATATGACAAAAAAATAGTTGACGACCTTTTTTTATCCAAATTTGATGAAGTGAAAAGGGTTTATTGAGAAAATTGTCAGCTTTTCAAAAATATAAGATATGCCCTATTTGGAATCAAATAGATAATTTTATTTTTTTTTCTACATACATTCTAACTAAAGTCTTGATTGATAGGCTGATTGAAAAATATCTATAATTCTTAAACAATTTCACAGTTTTTGAAATTAAAAAATGTGTCACATTCTATCCTTCCCATACTATAAGATAAAAAAGAACTTAATTTCATAAATTTTTGACCAAGTTATAGTGGTCAAACAAACAAGTTTTAATAAAAAATGCATAACGAATTATTTACTACTTGAATAATTTTTCTGGATTTGATTGTGTTATTATTTTTCCATCAATGTTTTGAATCACACTATGTGATCCATCATTAGGATGAAAGAGAGCTAAAGGAGGAGAAACAGTTAGTTGCAAACTAATATAAGCTAAAAAGAGAGAGGAAGAGAAGGAAGCTGACACTCAGTTCGAAGTCAAAGGATGAATAGGAAATTAGACAAAGCTAAGATAACAAGAGGGTAAAAAAAAAGCTCAAAGGAGGAGGAAGACACCCTAGGAGAACAAAGAAATAATCTAAAAAGATAAAATTAAAAAGATCACAATATAATTACTACAATAAAATATTTGTCTAATGAATAAAAATCTATAGCTAGTATAAATCTTTTATACCAGCTATAGACTTTTTTTCATTAGAAAAATATTTTATTGTAGTAATTGTATTGTGATCTTTTTAATTTTATCTTTTCAGATTATTTCCTTGTTCTCCTAGGGTGTCTTCCCCCTTTGAGATTTTTGTCTTTTCCCCTCTTGTAATCTCAACTTTGTCTAATTTCCTATTCATCCTTTGACCTCAAACTAAGTGTCACCTTCCTTCTCTCCCCCTCTCTTTTAAGCTTATATTGGTAACAACTAACCATTTCTCCTCCTTTAGCTCTCTTTCATCCTGATGATGAATCACGTAGTGTAATTTGAAACGTTGATGGAAAAACAACAACACAATCAAATCCAAAAAAATTATTCAAGCAACAAGATGGATTGTGGAAACTTGATATCTTTAATTATTTACTTGTATACAAAATACAAAAATATATGCAACACATTCGGGCAAGTTTCCTCTACTTATATTAATTTATTTTAAAAAATATACTTTTTTTATTGTACTTAGCTTGGTCAGACATACACCTGCTTTTTATTTTTCCTAAAAATTTAGTACTACGACATTGAAATTTAAAACTTTCACCAAATAAATTTATTTTTTTCCAAAAAAGGAATAGCATCTTAGAAACTACATTCACTTTTCTACAAATTTTGTTCTTACATATTTTTCAAATTATGTTAATAACTTTTTCAAATTTTTATGTCAAATTGCCTAACTCTATTTTACTAAATTTTATTACCACTTAAGGGCCTATTTTGGACCCCCATGATCCTACATTGACCCTATAACATTAATAGATCAACATGTGGACTACTACAACATATGAAATTTGAATTGAGACACTGCATAGACATTGAGAGCACATTTACTAAGCCACATGAGTTGAGGCATCAATGTGGAGAAATGCAGAGCATTTTATGGACTAATCCAAACAACCACCAACATTTACAACCTTCTACAATTCACAAAAGCCTACTCGAACACATTGGTGACCTAAAAAGATAACAGTACAACATCCATAGAGTATAAACATTAGATCCAAAACTGTAAGACCATATCTTCAACAATGGAGGAATGCAAAGCATTCTCATAACCAAACTTCACAACAACTTCCTAGAACAAAAATCACTTAATCAACTTACAGAGACCAGAACATTCTTTTAGCAGTTCACATGATTCATCAAGAGCAATACAAGAGAGTATAAGACACGGGTGCTACCACAATAGTGGTTTACACTTTTTGGGAGATCCTGATTTTTGCTGAAATCACATATTTTTAAAAAATATAATGATTTAAGTCTTGAAAAGTTTCATTTAAAGGATTCCAATTGAATAGGGTTTGATCAAACCACCTTAGACCAAGCCCCCTTGGATAGAACCCTACTAGTTTTAAACTATACCTATAGTGAAGTCTCCTTTACACCTATCAAAATGCTGATAAAAAACCACTTTTGATTTACCTTTTGGGGGATCAAATGAATTCATTTAAAAAAAAGAAATTGTATGTAGTATTTATTATAAGCTTCCAAAAAAGTATAATTTTAATTAAATTAAATTTAACTATTATATTTATTTTTTATTTCTTGTGAATGTAGGTTTTTTCACAAAAACTCAAACTTTCTATTCTACACATGTGGAAAAATAGAAGACTATCAAAAAAAAATTGAAAAATATGAGTGCACCATTTATTGGGGTCCTTGATCCAACAAAAATAAATAAATTAAATTTCAATACATACAAAAAAAGTTTACACGTTATACGGTTGCGCTATGTCTAAATTGTAATTAGTTTCACTTCAAAACTTGATTAAAGAAAAAAAAAATCATTAAAAAACTATCTAACCAAGTGGAAGTGCTAGATATCAGAATTCCAAATCTAAATTCCAAAGAATTAGAATTTTATTTTTCATGGAAAAAAAATTATACGTTATACGGTGAGCGTCAGTTTTTAAAAATGTTGTTTTCTGAAAAAAAAAACTTGTTTTCTTAAAAAAACTAGTTTTCGAGGGAGATGGAAAAAGAAGTGCAATATGATTCCAAAAATTTTGAAAAAAATATATTTAGAATCTACAAACAAAAATTCACAAAACTCTAGTTTGCATCATCTTCAAATTCCTCATAGTTTAGCCGCTATAGGTGCTTGAAAGTGAAGATTTAATTAAAATAAATTATTTCAGTGTCCAGTTTGGCCAAAAATTGTAAACCACTATTGTGGGATAACCCACACATGTAGACCGTTAGCATCATATCTCCACTATCAACAATACTTCTAATCCTCATCTTAATACTTCTAATTGTCATATTAAGGCTTATAATCATCATCTAAGTATACCATTATAAAATCAACTCTACTAATAGCAACTACACTTCATACAACATCAATTTTCATTAGAAAAGGTATGCCATCTGACCATGAACATCAACACCATACACCAATGATGCATTAAAGATAATACAAACTAAATGTTGTAAAAAATGACAACTAATGGGTATGTGCAGGATCACGATGGGCCAAAAAATGACAATATGATGGGTATGTGTAGGGTATATGACTGATAACTTTTTTTACCCAAAGGTATGTGTAGGATCATGATGGCCCAAAAAGTGGCGATGTGATGGATATGTGTAAAGTATGTGGCTGATGACTTTTATTACCCAAAATTGATAAAAATAAAAAGGGTTTTTAAAGGAGATTCTTAACTTTTCACCAATATAAATTATGTTTTATTTTGAATTTAATAAATAATTATTATTCATTTTCTATTTGAATTACAACTAAAGTCTTGATTGATAGGTTGATTGAAGATCATCTATAGCTTTCAAACAATATCAATTTTTTGATTGAAACATGTGTCACATTCTGCTTTAATATAGGATTAAAAAAAATGAATTTCATAAAGTTTTGACCAAGTAAGGTGGTCAGACATATGAATTTTTATATTTTTTAAAAATTCTAATATAAAATTCATAATTAATTATTTACTTGGAAAAAAATTACAAAAAAGTATGCATCACATCTAAACATGAGTCCTCTACTTATATCTAAAATCTTATAAAAAAATATTATCATTCTATTGTAGTTAGGGTGATCAGACAAACACCTACTTCTTATTTTTCCCCTAAAATTTAAGTGCTATTGCATTGAAATTTCAAATTTTCACCAAATACATTTTTTTAAAAATAAACTTAATAGTTTAAAAATTAAATTCAATTGGCTACAAATTCTATTCATACATATTTTTGAAATAATATAGATAACTTATTCTAATTTTTACGTCAAGTTGCATAACTCTAATTTTTTTGAATTTTTCACCACTTAAGGGCTTTTTTTTTCATGATGATCCTGCACATACCCCCAAAATTGATGAAATGGAAAGGGTTTTTAAAGGATATTTTCAACTTTCCGCCAATATAAATTATGTTTTACTTTGAATATAATAAATAGTTATTATTCATTTTCTATATAAATTATGACTAAAGTCTTGATTGATAGGTTGATTGAAAAACATCTATAGGTTTCAAACAATATCACATTTTTTAAATAAAAAATGTGTCACATTCTATGGTTTGCATATTATAGGAATAAAAAAAATGAATTTCATGAACTTTTGACCAAGTTAAGGTGGTCAAACATATGAATTTTTATATTTTTAAAAAATTATAATAAAAAATTCATAATTAATTATTTACTTAGAAAAAAATTACAAAAAAAATGCATCACATCGAGACATGAGTCATCTGCTTATATCTAAAATCTTGTAAAAAAATATTATCATTTTATTATGGTTCTAGGGTGGTTAGACAAACACCCACTTCTTATTTTTTCCTGAAATTTAAGTGCTACTACATTAAAATTTTAAATTTTTACCAAATAGATTTTAAAAAAAAATAATCCTAGTAGTTTAGAAACTACATTCAATTTTCTATAGATTCTATTTTTACATATTTTTGGAATAATATAGATATAACTTATTCAAATTTTTACGTCAAGTTGTCTAACTCTGATTTTTCTAAAAATTTTGCCACTTAAGGGCTTGTTTTTTCCATGTCGATCCTGCATGTATACCCTAATGCCAAACAACACTACAACTCCCTTACTTCTCAAGTGTTGACAACAAGGACAACCATAAACAAATCACCAAGTGTTGTCATCAACTACTGCCAATAATCCCACAAACATATGTAACAATCTTACCAAGTGTTGACAATTAATTCCAACAATGCAAACTCCTCAAGACATGATCAAACACATCAATGACAACCACCAACCAGTGTTGACATAAATGATAACCAACAACCAGCATTGACATCAATGACAACAACTGACAACACCTTCAAGAAGTCTTAGATAATCCATAAAACTTATTTCTCACTACTCCCCTTTTCATCTGGGCCACTATTTTCAAAATTTAGCATGAAGACTCTATAGCCCAATGAATTATTTTGGGGATTCCTCACATGTCCATGTCAAAATACACCCTAATTTAGTATTTTATATACATCATGTAACCTTTTTCTTTCTAGGTGAAGGGGTAGTTTAATTTTGAAAATCAAAACAGTGGGGAACTAATTTTGATATTAATTAAGGGGTGATATAGAGCATGTTTTGATTAAATAGTCCTTGGAACTTCATGATGTATTATAGTACTCCAAAACCTATAAGCCCATTTGATTTTAATAATCATCACTATGTAGTAGCTTGAAGGAAGGTAAAGGTGTCAAAAACTCTTGATCTTTGTTATTCCTACCTAGACCTTATGACTCTCATTTAGTGAGCAAAAAAAGGAGTCATTAATGAGAAAATTTTGCATTAGTTAAAAATGGATGAAAGGGTGTGCCCACAAATATATTGATGGGATGAAGAACCACCTAATTGGCAAGGGACCTATTAGATCTAACAGTCCACAGTGGTTTATTGGTAAACTTTATGCATGCTAGTTGAGAATGATACAAGTTTTTTAATGATTTAAATCAATAGCCCACAATCATCAAAATCTTCATCCAATTGTAGCAATGTAGGAAGGAATGTAGCAAAATATGTACTCATATGCCCATGAATTTCAAAAACTATAAACTTACAAGAATGTAATTTTATTTTGGCACTAATATTAGATTTAGAAATCATTTAAATATTGATGCATTTAAAAAACCAAACACCCTTCTATAAGTTTGGCACCCAAATCAATTCCCTATTCAATAGTTAGATGATTGCATCCACTTTATAAGAGGATTTCACTAAGTCAAATCTTCAATGTCCTATTATTTGGAAGGAATTTCTTTGGTGTAGCTACAGGGAATTAATGTACATATTATTTTTTATTTCCTACCTCCTTGTTTATAAGAAGAGTTCTTGGCTTGAATTATTCATAAATATGTTTCTAGTCTTGTGCTCAATATAAAGCCATTCTAGTATTTTTTTTGTTATCTATTTGTTAAGCCTAGAACCTAGGCCTTATTTTTTTTTCCAAGGCTTCAAACCTTTACTTATATTAAGATACATATATTTCTTGAATACTAATATAAGAATTTACTATTTAATTTTGGTTATATTTCTATGTTGTATAAATGAATTTATACCTTCTATATTCTTAGCGAAATGTTGAGCTAGTCACATGTAGATATCAATTCATATTTACCTACCCATTTTAGCGTTAGGTAGAGGATAACTAGAAAAAAAACTCACTATCTTAAATTCCTTGTAGGTATTTCCTTTTGAAACTTTCTTCAATTTTTCTTTCAAAAAAGTCCATATCTAGAGTAGATAATGGGTCATCCTTTCAAACCTATAGATTATCTTGTATAGGAATGATTGCCTTAAAATTATAAGTACAATTATATTAATATTATAGGCACTCACACCTATAAGACATTCCATGTTGATCCTCTACAAGGTATGGAAAATTGTAGGAAAATATGGAGCTATCCATAGTTACATATGGAAGAAGACCATTAAAGGGCCTTGAATAAATTGTTCTACTTAGGTCATGATTATGATAATTTCATGAGTTATTGTGATTGTTCAAGTAACTTATTCACCACTTTGAGTATTGTGAACCTATGAATTTTGATGTTAAAGATCTATGGACATATTTTGATGTCACATGCTCAATAGAGGGGTTAGTAACATGAGTTTTTCTCAAATCTCCTAATGGAAAGGTGCATAAATTCTCATTAAAATTTACGTTTCAATGCACAAATAATGTACTTAAGTCTGTGAATTAAATTCTATACTTGCATGTCACTCATAGGAATAGAATCAAATCCTTTAAGATATTCATTAACTACAAGGCAGTTGTTTCCCATGTACAAAGAATATGTATCCACCAAATTCTTGAAAAATACCTATCAAAGTGTATAGAAACATCATTTAGGATACCTTGGAAATTTTGGCATATTTTATTTCATTTAGTTTGATAGATCAAAAAATAGATTCTAGTGGATTTATGAATTAATGTTGAATCAAATTTTAAAGATGGGTATGAATTAGTCCTTTGTACCTATATTGTTAGTGTAAATAGAAACATTATATATCTAGCTAAATTTAGCCTACCTAGGAGAGTTCTATTCACACTAATTAAGTCTCCACTTAGGGGATTTTTTATTTTTGTCTCACTTCACGTGGTTGAGACACATGTACTCACCTTTTGAGACACCTAGTTCATGCACATGCTCATATAGTTATCATTTGAGCTCACATGTGTTGCACCATTAAAGGGGTAGTCAATTGGTCAATCCTACCTCCCTAAAACCTCTACCTTGCCTATATATGCAAGGATCTCATTTTACATTCACACACTCTTTTTTTTATATGAAGACATCATATTGTGCTTATTTTGTTTCACTAGTGCAAGGTTACCTTGTACTTTAAGATCTTGGCTTCTTCAAAACTCACTTTCCTATTTTTTGATTTTCCCTATCTCATTCCTTAGTTTCCTATTTTTGTGTTTTACCCTATCTCTCATTCCTTAGTTTCCTATTTTTGTGTTTTACCCTATCTCATTCCCTAGTTGTGTCAAAATACCATGATGTTTGTGTCTTAACATACTAAATCTACTTTTAACTAAAATCCATTCAATAAATGCAAATACCTTGATGTAAAATATGTTTATTGCATGTATAAATATAGTTTTAAATTTAATTTATCAAATCCTCCTTATTATATGCAATAATCAACATCAAGATAATTAATTAATTATAGTGTCTACATATACTACAATAGATGGTGGGTCCCAAGTTATTTTCTAGTTAGAATCAGTAGTATTACCAAATACTTCTCAATGGTTGGTAGTTGAAAATGTGACTTTGTGGTCAAACAGTTCATGACATCCCATGATTATTTTGTTAATACCTAAAGATAGTAGGTGGTTCCACCATGATATATTTTGATCCCTCTATGTACTACCAAACCCCATCGATTTGGAAAAGGCTTCATGATCAACCACCCATGTTAATGAACAAACTGAATAGCTCAAGATCTACAACTCAATGAAGGGTTCCACAAAAAAATGTGTAGATAATTGGATGGTTGTTGATATTTATTGGATTCATGAAGATTATGCCATTATTTATTTCTATTTTTCATTATTGATAGCACAATGGTGTGCATCCTGCATTTTGGCTTAAATGGAACAGTCAAAATCAACTTTTTTTAGGAATTAAATTTTTTATAAATTATATCTAAACAAGTAAATTTGAATGCAAACTTTTGGATTAAATTGTGCATTTTTTCATTTGATGTTTCAAATCATATGAGTGTGATCCAAAACATCAAATGAAAAACATACATAGTTTAATCCAAAGGGTTGCATTCTAATTAACTTCATGAACTATGAAAAATTCATACCAACTATCTAACCAAGTAGTCAAGTATTGAAATATGATGTAAGCTAATGATTTGTAACATTTTCCATGCAACTTTTTTATTATATTTTTAATTTTATTTTTTTTAAATCTATTTTTAAAATTTTGAAATTATTTAAAAAAACAAAACTATTATTTTTGATGAGTGACATTTTATCACATTGCATAACTTTCATTACAAATAAAAGAATTCAACTATTTCTTAAATTTAGATCATTAACTCTTAATATTTATGGGACCATTTTTTGTAATTTTTTAAAAACATTTTATTTATTATTAATTTTTGAATTGATTCTAATAAAAAATTGGACATGTATATATATAATGGAGAGGAGACTTAGTTTTAAGCTTAGCGTGTTTCTATTTAGGAATATTTCATCTAAGTGTGATTGATCTAACCACCTTCAATAAAAACTTCTTAGGTAGAACTCTTGTAGATTTAAATCATACATTTTTCAAAATAT
>VDFB02000007.1:191458893-191569434 GCA_007258455.2 Sequoia sempervirens
GACCACATAAATATGAATAACTGGTGGTCCCTGACCACATAAATCTGCATCATTGGTGGTCCCTGACCACATAAATATAACTAGTGGTCCCTGACCACTTAAATATGAATAACTGGTGGTCCCTGACCACATAAATTTGCATCATTGGTGGTCCCTGACCACATAAATATAAGTAACTGGTGGTCCCTGACCACATAAATATGAATCACCCGTGGTCCATAAAATTCCATCCTTTACCCAAGGGTTATAACATCAAGGAATAGGTTTGCACTATGAACCAACAAGTGTGGCTCTCATATGTGGGGGAGTAGGTCATAGTCAACTTCCATGGGAAAATTACAATGACTCGACATAGATCCTTTGTCAGGATTAGGGACAACGCCCTGAGCTTGTAATTTCCCGATGGGAGAACATGTGCCTCTCAACCCCTATTTACACTAGCTGGCATTGCACTCCCATAAGGAGGGAACCAAACAATAGGGGTGCACATTTAACATACAAATAAAACTAACACAAAAGAATACATCACATTTCATTTAATGGATCATCATCGACACATTTCATGCTTACTCCTTCTTCACAACAAAACGACCACACAAAATAATCATGAAGGGTACAAATAGGGGATCGTACTAGACATCCACCATCCTTATCCCAAGTTAGATACCATGTATCTTGTACTTGGAGCACAACAAATATACTGGTTTCCACATGTCAAATCACATAACTTTCAAGAATTCTATCACTACATTCCATATGAGCCAAAGATACACACATACGCTCATTTTTACCACTTAGTCTATCCAAAAAAATTACCACAACACCCAACATAAGCACCATGGCAAGGTATTAACATCCACACAGAATACAAAATGTCTTCATTGCCAATTTTCATCTTTTTAAAGCAATAAACCCTTTCCTTTCACATACTTAAACCACAAAATATTCTATTCTACCAAATGACATACACATTCATGTTAAAACACCTTCTCAAACAAGAACACCCAAGACTCAAAAATGATACAAAAGAAACATAATCCAATTTATTAGCACCACCATCACTACATTCTTTTCACTAAAGATTAACTTGTCCACGCTTTTAATGTTTGCATGTCTAAATAGGATATAATGAGTTAACATTTATATGGCTCCCTATAACTAATAACGCAATTAAGAACCTTAAGCCTCGTCAATATATTGCTATCATAATGCACATGCCATCTTACATCCTAGCCATATCATGAAATGAAAGAACAACATATATTCCAAATTTAGCACTGCAAGGTTTACTAAATCATTCATTCCCTCACTACCATTTTCATCTATTTACTAGATGCATATTATTCTACTGTCTTGTTTTACCTCAATATTAATTGACTCTATGCACAAGGTCACACGTACATCCTAAGGTAGGAGTGTAGTTTTTTTTTTTTTTGGGCTAAGGTCTATCACCCAACAATTCATCTTAATCAAACATCTTTCTTTTACATTCACAATATAAATTTATACAAAAGGTGCAGTCAATGGATTTCAAGGCCACATGCCCTATTTGGAAATACTTCTTTTCTATAAACACAAGGAATAATTGCAATTTCAAATCACCCCAAGACACCTAGATTTATAAATAAGAATTATAGTGTTTTATACTTAGTTATCTTTGATAAGTTCACTATGGGGTAGCATCATAAGTGTCAACGGTAAGTGGAAACTCCTTAAAATAATTAAACAAAAACCAAGGCCACTAATAGATATTTCAATTATAAAATAAATTCTTACAAGTCACTCAAAAGTTATTGTCCTAATGCGCTTCAAAAATTTCATTCACCTTAATGAGTACAATTTCTAACTAATATCATACCATATTCAAATTTGTGGTAGTTAGCTAAGGTCCAGTAAACACAATTTCGTCTAAGTTATTTAGGGTGGGCTACATTATAATGTTCCCTATTCCAAATATAATAGTCAATTTTCTTTTAAGGTGATAACTGTCACAAGTATATATTGCTCCTTAAATGAGTGTTAGTCAATGGTATAAAAACACACAACAATAGTGGAAGGTTTTGCATGCCAATTTTAATGTCCCTTGTTAATATCCCCTTTTTTTTTATCACTTAATTTATCATAAACCACACATAAACTCATTACTCGATCTCAATATAAAATCATTGATTAAACAATACTATGAACACTGACTCTTTCAAGTTCAACACTTTCCTAAGTAGGTCGAGTTATTTTCTAGTTACATACTACACTTAACCATGACCCATATCATTCCCAAAGTACCCAGTGTTGCAACCTAGGCTCTGATACCAAAATGTAATGCCCTAAATTTAACACTCAAAAAATACATAAGGGAAAAACACAAATTTCAAATTTCGTTCACTTACGCTTACGAGACTCTCAAAGTTTGCTACTAAAGCGGCACAACCAGAAGGCATACAACTCTTGACCAAACATAAACTATACTTCTTTTAGTTAGATAGCTAAATTGTTTAGACCATCATGGCCAATTCAATAGGAGACCCAAAATTCACATCTCCAAGGTAGACTTAAATAGTCCAACCAACCCAAAATGAATCTGAAACATTATATAAGTCTCAAGTCAACAATAACATATATATATATATATATATAAGTAGAAATCACAAAAATAATAAAAGAACAAATCCTAGGGGCCAGACCTAGTCCTCAGGGGCTCATCTTAGATGGCCTTGCCTACGTATATAATTCACAGAGGCACCGTAGTTCAACAACTGGACTTCAACCATCTCACCCATGGTTGGATAGCAAGGGGATAATATCCATAAGGTTAAAAAGATGACCATAGCTCAAACACAATCCTAACCCAATACATAGATATACGCCAGTTCAATCTTGTAATCAAAATTAATGTGTCCCATACAAATTACAAACTAAAGAATGGATAATGACAACCCCACCCTTTTAACTTCCAAAAATTTAACTAAAGGACCTTATATCATGCTCTTACACTGACACAATGGCACATTTTATTTAAATTAGACTTAAAGAAGGAAACACATGAAAAGAAGGTACTCTCAATGACAGTAAAAACTTAATGAAAGTCTTATCTTACATATTAAGTTGAAATCAATAGCTCATAAGCAACTTGTTCTAGATGAATTCCAACACACCAAACACAAAGGCACAAAAAGACAATTCAAGTATAACAAAAAGTGGTACTAGATCCTATAGAGTCAACATATTTACTTTTATTAAATGACATTTAATTATATGGTTTATACTGTTATGATCATTAGTAACCTCGATATGTCATTAAAACATTTACCCTTAATAATGAAGGAAACAAGAAAATATTGGGTGTGCGATGATAATCATCAAATTATTCATTGTTGAGCAACAATAAAACTTGAGGTTTTATAGAGATACAAGTATGAGAATTTTAATGACAATGCAAATTTCACGTTAACTGTATTCGATTATGGATTTATAGATTGATCAACTATAAGGTTTTAGAGAATGCTTATTTCTTTCAATAATTTGACGCTATCATAACTTCCTAAAAAAAAACTTAATACTATAGCACATATGATATGCAAAACCAAGAATAAGAATGAATGTCTTTAATACTTCTTATGAGGTTGGAGATATGGTTCATTTAATCATGTATACCAACCCAATATCATATAATAGAAAGAAAACCAGAATAATATAATCATCTATGCCTGGCTATGACTGCTGAGTACAAATTAGATGCTACACTATATTTTTTAACGACATTCAATAGGCATTTTGTATTTGTGAAGTATTCAAAATATAAGGAGATGTATAATGATGAAGACATCCTATGAGGAGAGTTATCTTCCTTTTTACGGAGATAGATACTATACAAAAACTAAAATATTTTATCGCAAACATGATAGTTCTCCATATGATGGTTAGGCGAAGGAGGAAATCATCACTTAGGTAGAGGGTAATTAGTAATCTCCTTAGCAAAACAATTAAGAATATCGAACCTTGAAGGAAACTAAGGACAGGAATGGCAAGAGAGTATAGTTTTCTTCTGCAACAAGGGTATGCAAGTCTACAAATATAAACATTGTACCCAAAGAAAACCTAGTGCAATAGTAATCTTATAATCACCACTAGATACAGAAATTTAAAAGGCCATTATTAATATTTGCCCCTTCACCAACCTGCCTATTCAATAGAACCATGCCACAAATTCTTCCGATTAACTTATGAGGCTCGCTCTTTCTATAATGTGAAAATCAACGAAGGTAAAAATAATTCTACACGATTGTTATTGAATGAGAAGCTTAAAGAACACTAAATGTTTCCCCTCTTAGATTATAAAAGATGGAAAATACCATAAACACAAAGGTGTGGCATTTTAAATCATCTGCAGATTTCTAAAATAATCATTATGATAAGCAGATCCCATTAGTAATACCACAGTATATAGATTAGTTCATATTGGCACTATCGAATGAACTAATGGAGAAGAGATTCGGTTCAAACCTGGGATATGAAGAAATAAATAGAAGAATGGCTTTACAATTTCGTCGAGCATTGAAGACTTGGTGTAAAAAAAATGCAGCTAGGAAATTGACTCCCCAAATCCTTCCGAGATCACCTCTATTCAAGAATTATCGTCCTCCAGGAAAACAACCTGAGATGGTGTATCTCTCTGATCCTTAGCAAGCCTCTTTCTTTTTAATTGTCTCTCACAACCATCTTCCTTTCTATCTGTGATTTTCTTCCGCAACTTGGTGGTGATACCTCTCCCATCGTTCCCTTTTTCCTTCTTTCAAGTGGAATCGAGGTGGCCTTTGATAGCATCCTCTAACTATGCCAAAAATGGAAGCTTGAAATCGGGTATGGACCTCGACCAAGCATATAGGAGGAAGAATTTTAAAACCGGTTGTAGTTACTTTGCTCTCACTATGCAATGGATGCATAAGAATATATTCTTTGTCTTTTCTAGAGCATTGAGAATTTTGTTGGCTGCCAATGAGCAGAAGCGCCTTCGAAATCCTTGCCTTTGCATTCCAGGCATCTCTCCCCATTCCACCGAAGCTCCCATCATGTCTAGACCCCCTTAATCTCCCCTTGAACTCTCCAATTTCATGCTACATTACTCATCTGTCAACTTCACCCGCGTGAATCCCCAGTGCTCAGTGTTCTATGAGAGATGAGGAGTTAACGTTCTGACAAGGAGTCTCTCCCACCCACAATTCTAAAATGTGTCAGAGGAAGATAAGGCGGCTGAACTATTTTACCCCCCATCAGTCCCTATCAATGACACAGTTGACTGATGCTTATGCGAATATAATTCATCGAGTAACCCAAATGATACCCTTATTTATTGCACTGGAGTGAACATCGCCGTAAAGACAGGCATGCCACAGTGAAGTCATTGTCAATCATTAAACTATTGTCCACTCCTTGTCCTTGCTTCTGGCTTAAATTCTTTGCAAATCTTCCTTTTTGCTTTCAAATCCTCCTATGGGTTCGATTCGTTCCTTATTCCCATATCCAATCGTCATCCCACCAATAACCAAGTCTTTGGTTTATGAACATAATGATTATCTCCTCTACTCGAACCATTACTCCTAAATATATACCTATCGCATAGGGTGGTCTCCAAATCTAATAGCTTCAATCCATGCGAGCGTTGAAGGATTTCATGATGAGCATTTATTTAATTATCTTTCTTATCATTAAGACCCCCTCACGATGATTTTATTTGAAGTTCCTTTTTTTTGCTTGAGGAAATTTAATTTACTTTTAATGCTTTATCAATATATTTGTTACGGCTAACCTTTTTTGTAAATTAAACCCATGCTAATACTAGATACCATCTTTTCCTTCATTCAAAAGAATTATGGTTATGGCATGACAATATAAGTGTAATTCCATTTTCTTTAGGCAAAGTATTATTATTAATATGAAGTATTTATAGCTATATAATCTCCATGTATTTTAATTGTCTTAATACTAAAAGAGTATGTACTAGAGGGTGTAATTATTATTATTATTTTTTAACCATAATAATAATGTCACTATTTAGTCAAGATTTGAACATTAAAAACAATAATGTTATAAATTAGTTATAATTAAAAAAATTCATCCAATTCTCCAATGAGCCTTATTGATTATTTATACTCCCCTTCCTCACATAATTAAAAAGAGGAACCTAAAATATTCACCTACTCTAACATCGAGGTCATACCCACTCTACATAATAAAGTAAGGTTTCAAAACCAAGAGCTATACTAAGGAAACATAATGTCAAATGGGGCGAGGAGCCTCATACTTCCTCACAAACCTACTCAAGTTACAAGGAATTAATATTATTTATTGGTTCTAAAATGAATCACAATCTCTTACTAACACAATGCAGCAACAAATCACTTCTTTTTTGTTTTTATAATCTACTAGATTCTTAACTTTCGAAGAAGTTATAAAATTGAGTTCAAGAAATATTTATTATGATAACATAGTAAATGCTTGAATAGGGTTAAATGTTTCATCCAAGGAGTAATAGTAATATCGTAATACCAACCAAAACTATTAAATGGAAACTAATAGTCACTTTATTTTAACTTTTGATTTATCTAAACCCTTCCCCATGGTTAATGGAATGTGCATTAGAAGGTAAAGTGATTCACACAAAGGGTGGGGCATTACATCCCCCTACTTTTGATATAAGTATATGCACTTCAACATAGTCTATATATACATAGATAGGTAGAATGTTCTTTATCATTTACTATAATAGTATAATTCATATAAATAAAACACATGGCTTTAAAATAGAAATTCTTTCTCATTCCTTGAGCTAATAATTAGCAATATCTACTTATATTACAATAGGTTATAACAACAACTGAGACGATGACCAAACAAACAAAGTATTATCATAACATGCAATTTATTGATGCACCTATGTACCAGGGATGACCATGATTATTATGAATTCATGAGTAGTTCTGAGGGTTTCCTTAAAGTTGGGGCCTTACATCCCCTCCCCTTAGTTTAAACTTTCTCCTGGAAGTTACTAAGGGATGGCACTAAATCCCCATACAAAATCACACATAAAAAAAAATCCATTATATTATATCAATTCTCCCTCACCATATTTCTCATGACTCAATTAAGAAAGAGTAATACACACAATACCATGATCCCATTCAAACCCAATACATCCTAGTTTTAACTTAACTCTTAAATTAACCAACATGTTAATTTAACTAGATTTACTCAAGTTTAAACAAAAATCGCATTGATGCTCACACATAAATCTAAGAAGCCTCGAAGGTTTGAGACTTTAATCTCAATAAATCACACACATAAATCTATTAATCATGCTAATTACTTTATCTCCTTTTTTTTTGAATGAACTAATCAAAATATTCAACTATAAGCACACATTAGGAACATCATTTCTGTGCATTACTCATCCAAATTATCAAAGAAAATTTTTCACAATAGAACCTTTATCTGGTACACTCTCAATACAACAATGTTAACAACTATCCATGTAGTTATAAATTATTAACCATGTAACCATACTCAATAACTTTACCAAAACATATATCAACACACGTTTAGCATTCTTGGATACACATAACAAAAAATGTTTTGCACCATATCCTTCACTCATGATATTAGTGATATTCTTGTTTTAATGGCCAATCATGTCTTAGATTTATTAACTTCACATTTTTATTTTATTTTTTTCAAATATGCCCTTAAGAGAATAGTTTACCTTATGATCATGGCACTCATACCATGTCTAAATGAGTATTAACTTGCATCATTTGTTACTAGTATTCTCCCACACTTCCCAGGTATAACGCTTAAAATTTATTCATAATTTCAAAAGAACACACAACAATAGAAATGATGCTCTTCCCAAAGGGGTGTGCCTGTCCTCATACAAACACATCATATACAACACAAGGCTCACACAATGGGGTTTACAAGGATGGATATTCTTGGATACCACTCGAGGCCCTTCTCTAAGGACTCTTCCATGTAGATAAGAACAATCATAGAATGAGGGAAAGTATGGATTAATGAACATCCCATACCGGTCCCATTCACAATCCCTTTCAAAATAATTCCCCAACGCATCTACTCCCCTATACGACCTGCCAGGGAACCCCTCGGGATATGGCAGTTTACAAATTCCACATTACACCACACATGCCAGCAAATTTGCAACCAAGGAGAAAGCCTCAAACTGAATAACACAAGATCATAAACCAAAGTTTCAATAAAACTCTCAAGAGGGAACTTATAAATTCAAGAGAAACAAAATAAAGATAAATTGTAGCTACATTGCAACTTTCCAATCATAATTCAAAGGAAAAATTAAACAAGTCCTTGAGGCAATTCAGACTATATAACAACTTCCAAATGGCTAAATAGCCTAAGTACATAAATGTAAAATTACACATTGCTGGCGCATAAAAATAAAATAAAACATCAATCAAGAATTACAAATAATTCATATTTCAACAATAAAACTGTGCATTATTACAAGGCACCACGGATCGGCGTTCCGGCGAGGAGGGGAATGGTAAGCCTCTAAATCACATGCTGAAGTATAATATCATGCATCAACTAGTGGTCCCCTCACCACATAAATATGAATAATCAATCGGGTGGTCCCCACTACAAATATGCACTGGGCTGGTGGTCCTCACCGTGATAAATATAAGTGGACCGTACCCCCACCAGCTATACTAACCGGGTGGTCCCCACTACACATAAATTTGCATCATCAAGTGGTCCCTAACCACAAATAAGTAAACCAGCCCCCAAATACATAAATAACATGAATCACCGGGTGGTCCATAAATTCCATCCTTTACCCAAGCGGGTTGCAAACCATAATGAAGTTTCAAACAAGCAACAAGTGTGGTTTCAGTGGAGTAGAAGGCAAACAACATCCAAAGGAAGATATCATAATGACTTATATATGATCCCAGCATTGTATACCGAGTTTCTAGAAGCGTTTCATTTACGGAGAAATATGTGCCTCTCAACCTACCCTCTATATAAACCAAATGCGAAAGTGCTACCAAATAGAACTAACACAAATGAATACATCACATTTCATTTAATGGATCATCATTGACACATTTCATGCTTACTCCATTTTCACAACAATCGACTACACAAAATAATCACGAAGGGTACAAATAGGGGATTGTACTAGACATCCACCACCCTTATCCCAAGTCAGATACCATGTATCTTGTACTTGGAGCACAACACATATACTGGTTTCCACATGACAAATCACATAACTTTCAAGAATTCTATCACTACATTCCATGTGAGCCAAAGATACACAACATACACTCATTTTTACCACTTAGTCTATCCACGAAAATTGCCACAACACCCAACATAAGCACCATCACAAGGTATTAACATCCACAAAGAATACAAAATGTCTTCATTTCCAATTTTCACCTTTTTAAAGCAATAAACCCCTTTCCTTTCACATACTTAAACCACAAAATATTCTATTCTACCAAATGACATACACTTTCATGTTAAAACACCTTCTCAAACAAGGACACCCAAGACTCAAAAATGATACAAGAAACATAGTCCAATTTATTAGCAGTGCCATCACCACACTCTTTTCACTAAAAATTAACTTGTCCATGCTTTTAATGTTTGCATGTCTAAATAGGATATAATGAGTTAACATTTATATGGCTTCCTATAACTAATAATGCAATCGAGAACCTTAAATCTCATCAATATATTGCTATCATAATGCACATGCCATCTTAAATCCTAGCCATATCATGAAATGGAAGAACAACATATATTTAAAATTTAGCAATGCAAGGTTTACTAAAGCATTCATTCCCTCACTACCATTTTCATCTATTTACTAGATGCATATTATTCTACTGTCTTGTTTTACCTCAATATTAATTGACTCTATGCACAAGGTCACACGTACATCCTAAGGTAGGAGTGTAGTTTTGGGACTGAGGCCTTTCACCCAACAATTCATCTTAATCAAACATCTTCCTTTTATATTCACAATATAAATTTATACAAAAGGTGCAGTCAATGGATTTCAAGGCAACATGCCCTATTTGGAAATACTTCATTTCTATAAACACAAGGAAGAATTGCAATTTCAAATCACCCCAAGACACCTAGATTTAGAAATAAGGATTATAGTGTTTTACACTTAGTTATCTTTGATAAGTTCACTATGGGGTAGTATCATAAGTGTCAATGGTAAATGGAAACTCCTTAAATAATTAAACAAAAACCAAGGCCACTAATAGATATTTCAATTATAAAATAAATAAATTCTTACAAGTCACTCAAAAGTTATTGTCCTAATGCGCTTCAAAAATTTCATTCACCTTAATCAATACAATTTCTAACTAATATCATACCATATTCAAATTTGTGGTAGTTAGCTAAGGTCCAGTACACACAATTTCGTATAAGTTATTTAGGGTGGGCTACATTATAACATTCCCTATTCCAAATATAATAGTCAATTTTCTTTTAAGGTGATAACTGTCACAAGTATATATTGTTCCTTAAATGAGTGTTAGTCAATGGTATAAAAACACACAACAATAGTGGAAGGTTTTGCATGCCAATTTTAATGTCCCTTGTTAATATCTTTTTTTTAAATTTTAAAAAAATTTTATCTCTTAATTTATCATAAACCACACAAATTAATTACTCAATCTCAACATAAAATATTTGATTAAACAATACTATGGACACTGACTCTTTCAAGTTCAACACTTTCCCAAGTAGGTCAAGTTATTTTCTAGTTACATACTACACTTAACCATGACCCATATCATTCCCAAAGTACCCAGTGTTGCAACCTAGGCTCTGATACCAAAATGTAATGCCCTAAATTTAACATTCGAAAAGACAGTCAAGGACAAAACACAAATTTCAAATTTCGTTCATTTACGCTTACAAGACTCCCAAAGTTTGCCACCAAATCAGGCACAACCAGAAGGCATACAACTCTTGCCCAATCATAAACTATACTTCTTTTAGTTAAATCGCTAAATTGTTTAGACCATCATGGCCAATTCAATAGGAGACACAAAATTCACATCTCCAAGGTAGACTTAAATAGTCCAACCAACCCAAAATGAATTTGAAACATTATATAAGTCACAAGTCAACAATAACATATATATATATATATATAAGTAGTAATCACAAAAATAATAAAAGAACAAATCCTAGGGGCCGGACCTAGTCCTCGGGGGCTTGTATTAGATGGCCTTGCCTACGTATATAATTCGCAGAGGCACCGTAGTTCGACAACTGGACTTCAACCATCTCACCTATGGTTGGATAGCAAGGGGATAATATCCACAAGGTTAAAAAGATGACCATAGCTCAAACACAATCCTAACCCAATACACAGATATACGTCAGTTCAATCTTGTAATCAAAATTAATGTGTTCCATACAAATTACAAACTAAAGAGTGGGTATGCAACCCTTTTCTAGGGTCCACTTCCCCAAACAGTTCCACGATCGGCTGCCACCCACTTAGGTGAAGCCATGGATCAGAAAACCTGCTAAGGGTATGAACAATTTTCAAAAGATAATTTGTTCATGAACAATACACATCACGCTTACATGGAAATTTATTGGTAGGACATAATATTTTCCTCTCTACAAGACCAACAATCCCAATTAAGAGGAATGATAAGAATAAAAGTAACAACCATCATAGTCTTTATGATACGTTTAGTCATTGAACTAAACATTGTTTGAAATTATATATCAATTTGATAGACCATAGTTGAGCTTCATGAAATAGGTTCTACATATAACAATATAGAAACTCGACTATAACTCAAACTAACAATTTGGTTTCTATGTGAAATGATAGAATATAATCATAGTTTAACAATATGGTTTCAAGACAAAATTAGTACCAATATGAGCATTATAATGATACACGATAATAAATCCTATTTGAAATAACTTTATTGTTAACTAAAGAATGGATAATAACAACCCCACCCTTTTAACTTCCAAAATTTAAATAAAGGACCTTATATCATGCTCTTACACTAACACAATGGCACATTTTATTTAAATTAAACTTAAAGAAGGAAACACATGGAAAGAAGGTACTCTCAATGACAGTAAAAACTTAATGAAAGTCCTATCTTACATATTAAGTTGAAATCAATAGCTCATAATCAACTTGTTCTAGAGGAATTCCAAAACACCAAGCACAAAGGCACAAAAAGATAATTCAAGTATAACAAAAAGTGGTAATAGTTCCTATAGAGTCAACATATTTACTCTTATTAAATGACATATTTAATTATATGGTTTATACTGTTACGATCATTAGTAACCTAGATATGTCATTAAAACATTTACCCTTAATAATGAAGACAACTAGAAAATATTGGGTGTGCGATGATAATCATCAAATTATTCATTGTTGAGCAACAATAAAACTTGAGGTTTTATAGAGATACATGCATGAGAATTTTAATGACAATGCAAATTTCACGTTAACTGTATTAGATTGATCAACTATAAGGTTTTAGAGAATGCTTATTTCTTTCAATAATTTGACGCTATCATAACTTTCTAAAAACCTTAATACTATAGCACATATGATATGCAAAACCAAGAATAAGAATGAATGTCTTTAATACTTCTTATGAGGTCGGAGATATGGTTCATTTGATCATGTATACCAACCCAATATCATATAATAGAAAGAAAACCAGAAATAATATAATTGTCTATGCCTAGCTATGACTGCTGAGTACAAATTAGATGCTACAATACATTTTTAGCGACATTCATCAGGCATTTTGTATTTGTGAAGTATTCAAAATATAAAGAGATGTATAATGACGAAGACATCCTATGAGGAGAATTATCTTCCTTTTTACGGTGATAGATACTATACAAAAACTAAAATATTTTATTGCAAACATGATAGTTCTCCATATGATGGTTAGGCGAAGGAGAAAATCATCACTTAGGTAGAGGGTAATTAGTAATCTCCTCAGCAAAACAATTAAGAATATCGAACCTTGAAGGAAGCTAAGGACAGGAATGGCAAGAGAGTTGAGTTTGCTTCTGCAACAAGGGTATGCAAGTCTACAAATATAAACATTGTACCCAAAAGAAAACCTAGCGCAATAGTAATCTTATAATCACCACTAGATACAGAAATTTAAAAGACCATTATTAATATTCGCCCCTTCACCAACCTGCCTATTCAATAGAACCATGCCACAAATTCTTCAGATTAGCTTATGAGGCTCGCTCTTTCTATAATGTGAAAATCAACAAGGTAAAAATAATTCTACACGATTGTTCTTGAATGAGAACCTTAAAGAACACTAAATGTTTCCCCTCTTAGATTATAAAAGATGGCAAATACCATAAACACAAAGGTGTGGCATTTTAAATCATCTACATGCAGATTTCTAAAATAATCATTATGATAAGCAGACCCCATTAGTAATACCACACTATATAGATTAGTTCATATTGGCACTATCGAATGAACTAATGGAGAAGAGATTCAGTTCAAACCTGGGATATGAAGAAATAAATAGAAGAATGGCTTTACAATTTCGTCGAGCATTGAAGACTTGGTGTAAAAATGCAGCTAGGAAATTGACTCCCCAAATCCTTCCAAGATCACCTCTATTCAAGAAATTATCATCCTCCAAGAAAACAACCTGAGATGGTGTATCTCTCAGATCCTTAGCAAGCCTCTTTCTTTCTAATTGTCTCTCACAACCATCTTCCTTTCTATCTGTGATTTTCTTCTGCAACTTGGTGGTGATACCTCCCCCATCGTTCCCTTTTCCTTCTTTCAAGTGGAATCGAGGTGGCCTTTGATAGCATCCTCTATCTACGCCAAAAATGGAAGCTTGAAATCAGGTATGGACCTCGACCAAGCATATAGGATGAAGGCGTTTTGTAAACAAGTTGTAGTTGAAACTGTTCTGGTCAATATGTGTGCAAATGTGGGTGTGTAGACCAGTCACATGAATCAGTTGAAGGAGTGCCTCAAAGAATGCGATCTCAGGGACATGTTCCCTACTTGCGCATGCTATCACTTGGTCTAGCTACATAGACTTCATGTGCTGATCAATCTTCCCGGTTGCCACAGAAAAATGGTGGAGTAAAGTTCAAAATAATGGGGGTCCATTTTGGCTGCAAATCACTAAAAACATCTGTGGAATCATAACTTCTGCATTACAGGCATCCCCAAAACAATAGAACAGAAACTCCCTCTCTCTCCATTCGTCCTCACCTCTCCCTAAAACTCCCCGATTTAATGCTACATTCCTCTATTTTTATTAACTCATCTTCCTCCTTCCCCACGCAAATCCCCCAGCTCCCAGTGTTGAGAGATGAGAAGCTAACTTTTTGACAAGGAGTCTCCTCCCTCCCACAAGCTACGCAGCCTACCATAAAAATGTGTCAGAAAAAGATGAGGCGTATGAGCTGTTTTACCCCCTTCAATCCCTATCGATGACAGAGCTCAATAATGCTCCCACCAATTGCATTTTGTGGAGTAACCCAAATGATGCCCTCATTTATTGTATTGAACTGAACATCGCCGTAAAGACAGGCATGCCACAGTGAAGTCATTATCAAGCATTAATCTACTGTCCACTCCATGTCCTTGCTTCTAGCACAAGTTCTCTGCAAATCTTCTTTTCTGCTTTCAAATCGTTCAATTTGTTCCTTATTCCCATATCTAATCGTCATCCCACCAATAACCAAGTCTTTGGTTTATGAACATAATGATTATCTCCTCTACTCGAACCATTACTCCTAAATATATACCTATAGCATAGGGTGGTCTCCAATCTAATAGCTTCAATCCATGCGAGTGTTGAAGGATTTCAGGATGAGCATTTATTTAATTATCTTTCTTATCATTAAGACCCCCTCACGATGATTTTATTTGAAGTTCTTTTTGCTTGAGGAAATTTAATTTACTTTTAATGCTTTATCAATATATTTGTTACGGCTAACCTTTTTTGTAAATTAAACCCATGCTAATACTAGATACCATCTTTTCCTTCATTCAAAAGAATTATGGTTATGGCATGACAATATAAGTGTAGATCCATTTTCTTTAGGCAAAGTATTATTATTAATATGAAGTATTTATAGCTATATAATCTCCATGTATTTTAATTGTCTTAATACAAAAAGAGTATGTACTAGAGGGTGTAATTATTATTATTTATTTATTTTTTTAACCATAATAATAATGTCACTATTTAGTCAAGATTTGAACATTAAAACAATAATGTTATAAATTAGTTATAATTAAAAAAAAATCATCCAATTCTCCAATGAGCCTTATTGATTATTTATACTCCCCTTCCTCACATAATTAAAAAGAGGAACCTAAAATATTCACCTACTCTAACATCGAGGTCATACCAACTCTACATAATAAAGTAAGATTTCAAAACCAAGAGCTATACTAAGGAAACATAATGTCAAATGGGGTGAGGAACCTCATACTTCCTCACAAACCTACTCAAGTTACAAGGAATTAATATTATTTATTGGTTCTAAAATGAATTACAATCTCTTACTAACACAATGCAGCAACAAATCACTTTTTTTTTATAATCTACTAGATTCTTAACTTTCCAAGAAGTTATAAAATTGAGTTCAAGAAATATTTATTATGATAACATATTAAATGCTTGAATAGGGTTAAATGTTTCATCCAAGAAGTAATAGTAACATCGTAATACCAACCAAAACTATTAAATGGCAACTAATAGTCACTTTATTTTAACTTTTGATTTATCTAAACCCATCCCCATGGTTAATGGAATGTGCATTAGAAGGTAAAGTGAATCACACAAAGGGTGGGGCATTACATCCCCCTACTTTTGATATAAGTATATGCACTTCAACATAGTCTATATATACATAGATAGGTAGAATGTTCTTTATCATTTACTATAATAATATAATTCATATAAATAAAACACATGGCTTTAAAATAGAAATTCTTTCTCATTCCTTGAGCTAATAATTAGCAATATCTACTTATATTACAATAGGTTATAACAACAACTGAGACGATGACCAAACAAACCAAGTATTATCATAACATGCAATTTATTGATGCACCTATGTACCAAGGATGACCACATTATGAATAGAATTCACTGAAGTAAAGAACTAAATCACTAAAGGAAGTGATATTCTTGTATTGTAATATGAATTTCATTAATTCTGCTCAAGCACCAAATACATGTTGCTAACACTATACATTGTCATGATCAAGAGTATTAGTAGACACAATTCAAAGTAAATATTGTTATATTTCATAAAGTATAAACACTTAAACCTCCTAAAAAAGTCTCTCAAATAACAACTGAGCTTTATTTCTATCTAGAAATCACTGGCACATAAAATCTGAATCAACTTGAATGCCCAATCTGAAACATCAACTAGCCATTATTTGGAAAATAAATTCAAATTGTAATGCAAAGCCAAGTGTATGTAACTTCATCAAGTGAATACCAAACTGAATATCACTGAATATGTCAAAAAAATTTTATCTCTCATAATGCTAAGAGAGTCGGATGCAACCATAAACTGAACCAATGCTTTGAGAACAAATGGTGCAAATGGATAAGAATGATTATACACTAGTAAAATAGAAATAATGTATCATCATTGTACTAGTGTGAAACATAAATTCTCAAAAGCATACACATGAATAGCTAAACTAGGGGTGTATAATGAACAAGAAATATCCCCCTAATGACAAATGAACATTGTGCTATGATTTTCAAAGCAAGGCAACAACTGAAATCACTGACCTGTATGAGAAGTATCAACCATTATTTGATCCATTTAATCATTGCACTAAATTGTCAATAGACTCTGTCCTATCACTACCATGAAGGATGTCCTCATTTTCATATGCAATTCAAATTACCACTGATTAGTTGCATTTTCTTACCAGATTCTATATTCTTATTTCAAACCCATGTTGAACATAAAAATGTGATACTGTTTGAAAGCTATAGATGTTTTTCAATTAGCCTATCAATCAGGACTTTAGTTGTAATTTGAATATAAAATGAATAATAATTACTTATTAAGTTCAAAGTATAGCATAATTTATATCAGTGGAAAGCTGAGAATCTCCTTTAAAAATCCTTTTCGTTTCATCAATTTTGGGTAAAAAAATAGTCGTTAACCACATACCCATCATATTGCCACTTTTTGGCCCATCATGATCCTGCACATACCCATGTCACTTTTTAGTGAAATTCAAGTTTAAATTTTGGATCGGTGTTGGTCATTTCCCTTATAAAGTGTGACATAGCTTTGTGCTTTTACCTTGAAACAAAAGTTCAACGCATTTTTAAGTCCTTACAATCTTTAAATATGTGACTTTATTGGTGACTCAACATTATACCCTGTCAATGACCACAAATCCTACTTTTTCTTGACATCAAATCTAAAAAGCATGTCATTAACTCTTTTCTTTGATGATTGTTAGCTATCGTGACCACTGAACCATATCTCTGGATCATGTCCACTAGGACACTTGCAACTACAACATTTTGACAATAATCCTCCTTCCTTTATACTTCAAATGGTGGATGTCATTGATTTTTGACACAATAGATGATCACTTTCATACATTTTGACTCTATCTTATCTACATTGTCAGCCATGAGGTCTATAGATCTATTTTCATGTAGTCAAAGGTGTCCTATCCTTTGTAGCAGGACCATTTCACATGAATACATCACAATTCTTGACATAGGATACACAATGCTAAACAAGATCATCATGATTGTACAAAGCTACCCATAAGATGATTCTACTAACTCCTTGGGGAAAAAGATAAGATAGTAATTTTCTCCCTTTGACTTTAAGCTAATTCTTATGTAGTGGGTAAAATATTTTGCGTAACATGCATTGATTTTGGTTTTTCATCTCCCGAATCTTGTTTTCTTCTCCACACTAACTTAGGATTTTTATTTTCCTTACTCAAGATAATCTCTTGCTTTTTCTTGAACATGTAGTCTCTAGATGGGTTCATCAACCTTCTTCTGTACACCACTATGCTTTGTGCCCAAATATATTGCATCTATAACATAAAATATTGTAGTCTAGACAAGAAGAAGAATAGTTTCTTCTAAACATTCTGTGAGAACTTTTATTGACCTTCTTTACATGATCATGTCTTTCATAGAACCAACAATTACTGGCTACATGACCAACTTTGTGACAGTTATAACATATAATGCCATTGTTTTGATTTGGCATCTTATAAGCACTTTTATCCTTATTCCATCCAAAATAAAAAATTTGCACTCTCTAGCTCTATGACCATAAGCATGACATAAATAAAAATAGCCATGAAATTGAGTATAGTTGTACCTCATAGAACAATTATGTCTGATAGGTGGAGGTTGTGAGTATTTATTGGTTCTACTTCTTCCAACATCAAAAACTTTCTCTTGTGATTTCTTCTTGTATTCACTTTTTGAGGTAGTAGCATGTTGTCCTTGACTATTATTTTTCTTATCATCTTGAGCAGGTTCACTAGTTGATGCTTCCTTCTTCTCATTTGATCTTATAAAGAAATCATATACATTTTTTTTCTGCTTAGGGGTTTTTCTAAAATTTGAGCTCTATCCTATTTCATAACCTAAATGAAAGCAGTCCTTGTGAATCTTTTGACAAGTTCTCGACATGTTATTTAACACATTAGTACCTTTTTCAAATTTTTGAAACTTTAATTTTTCAAGATCTTTCCTCAAGGGGACTATTTCACTTTCAAGCTTTTAGCATTCACTAGTCTTGACTTCAAGATTATATTTTGTAAAATCAACATCCCTTTTTTTCTTCTTCAATTTCAGTTTAGAAAAATAATTAGTTTATTAGATTCATCAACATGATTTCTTGCTTCTTGAAACTCTAAAGACACTTTTGCAAAATTTGAACATACCTTGTCTTTTGAATCTTTTTCTTTTTGAAGTTGGTCTTTTAATTTTTTATCTTCTTTTCTGAGTTGTTTAATTATATCCAAAGCACACAAAATTTCACCTTCTATATCAACCTCACATTCCTATTCTTCATAGTCCCATTCATAGTAATCGTCATCCACAAAGAGTTCTCTTTCTTCACTTACAATGAAGTCTTCCTTTTTACCAAAACTCTCAACTACAAGACCATTCTTTTTATCACACTTTATATCAACATTTAGGAGAGAAGTTCATGCAACAACTCATTAACTAAGGCTTGTTTTACAATCTTTTGATTAGCATCTTTCTTTTCTCTATTTGAGGCATTATTTCTATTCCTCTTTCCCATATTACTCCACTTACCAAGAACCCCTTAAGTTGGTAAGACTCATGCAAGGGTATGCTTTGATACCACTTGTTAGAGTACAATGAACACTGAGAGGGGGGGGGGACAAATAAGTGTTCATACACAAATTTTCACTTTGCAAATGCTTTTTCAAAATTTACTTAAGTAAACAATATGTAGCAATAGAATAGACATTAGTATAAACAAAACACACACAAGCATATGACACAATGATATGCCTTGAGTAGAAAACCTCCTGGGGAATAAAGCCACTCAAAAAATGCCTCACTAGCTTATTTGAAGCTCATTGGTTACAAAGTGCTTCACTGGAAAAAATGGCCTCACTAACCAAAGAACCTCACTGGTTACAAGATTGCCTCAGTGGCAAAAAATAAATACCTCACTGGCATATACATTTTTTATCACAAACAATATTGAAGGTAAAACACAAAGGGTTACTCTGTTTCCCTAATTCTTAGCTTTAATACCTTTCATGGCCTCTAAGTTTCACTACCTTTGAAATTTAGAAAACACAGAACACATTAAGTACAATTTTTCTTCCTTTTCAATCAATCACTATATTTTGCATAAATATTTTGGAGCATGACTTACAGCTGCTCAAATTTCATTTTACAAACATGCACTGTAACCTATTGTTTTGAAAGAAACCATTTTTGTATGCAAAATCCTATTCAGGAATAGCTAAGAAACAAAATTCTCTCTCTTTTCTAATTTTAAATTTCATTTTCTAACCTTTTTACAAACTAAAACCACATATAAATAATTCTATCATCAATCTTATAAAGCTCGATAAAGCCATACATTTTTGCAACTAAAAACTGAAAGAAACACTTACTACAACCAAATACAATGCCAACTACCTCTTTACAACTGAAAGAACAATCTCCATGACACTATAGAGTGCAATATTTCATGCAACTTCCAAACCCTAAGTGCCTGATGATATAAGCCAATCTTCAACCTTGCTAAATGATGTCAAAAGAGACAAACAAAAAAATGTATATAGTTCAACTACTAAGTTTGTATTCTCTAGAAAGCGCCAGTCTATATCATGATCTCTTGACCCTTTGAAACATTCATTAAAGCCTCAACTACACACTATAGTTGGTTCCCATTTTCATAAAGTCACAAAAGACTTTATTTTAAAAAAAACTTCCTTTATGACCTTTTACAATGCCTTTGAAACTCTTAATTACCAAAGATCAAGACAATGCAAGTTTCAAACAAGATTACATATCACTCCTTCACTATCAAATGATGTCATGTAAGATTATTTGTCATTAAACCCTTCGCATGATAACATATACAAAACAACATATCCAAGACAATCATGATAAAGATGGTCTTGAAACATAAAGACAAACTCACAACACTAAAACACTAAGTGAACATATTTATGTCTTGGACAACTGATAGACAACTTGTCATGAAGCATCAACACCAAACAAGTAACTTGTGAAACCTTGAAGAAACTCACTCAACTGTGAGAAATCAATGCATTGAATTCATTGCACCATTATCCACACTATCCAAGCAAGTGAATGGTCTCCATGTCAACAAGCAAGTATATTGTAAGCCAACTGAAACTCTATTCATCACTCAAGTGCACCAAATACCTACAAGCCAGCTGAAACCCTGTGCATATAATTATCAATCAAAACACCATAACCTTTGAACCATGCCAAGGATAAACATCAATCCATTTTTTTTGTAAGATACCATTCTGTTCAAAAAACAATATTGTTGAAAGATAATACCTTTGTGTGTCTTTGACATCAAGGGCAACAACTGAGGGACAACAACATCAAGCAATCGAATTCTAACATTAATTTCTAACATTAATATAACAATCAAATTAATGGAATATAATAATATTAGATGCTTCTAATTATTTATAATCTATAATACAATAGAGGGAATGTTCAAGATTTGCACATTTCACTGTAGTTGAATTTATCTACAACAAATTCCTTATACATTTATTCTAATGACAGACCACAAAGTATGTCTTGAAATGTTGAATCCATATTTTTCCTTACAAAAACATTACCTTTAAAATACTATAAATATTACATTGGTTTGATATTATACATTTCGCTTATAAACTAAGGCAAGCATTTAGACCTAAGAAAATTAACCAAACCTCATAACCACCTTTACTAGAAATTAACATGATACTAAAGTAACAAAATAACTAAATTATATAAATGAATAAATACATAAATACATAAATAAATAAATGAGTATTCAAGAACATACAATTTACATTTGAATTAAGATTTGACTAAAAAATTATCTAATTTAAATATTTCTCCTAACAATCGGAAGGAATTACAAAAAAGAGATAAGTAAAATATGATAGTGATATATAAAATTGAGATGGCAACAAGATACTTCATTTAATAACTCTATATGCACACAATTTTAACTGTATACAAAAAATTTCTATAAATAAATATATATTCCTAAATATTATATAAACTTAACTTACATCTTTTACCCAATAAGAAAATATAAGTATTAGATAGAATTATTGCTATTTAAAAAAAGAACACAGTATTCAATTATTACTCCAGCATAATGAAATACATAAATAAATAAATAATTCTAATTAATTCTGATACTATTCTATATATTTTAAATCAGAACACAATCTTCTTCCACTACATGCTACGGGCTAAATTCTAAACTAAAATATCTTTAGCATCCACATTATTAAACATATGTGTTCATCCTTACGTAACTGCCAATTAAAAGGAGATTAATATTAAGATAAATTCAAAATAAAATGATACCTCAGTGTACTACACAAGACTATAATAGCTCAGATACACTGCATACAAGTAATAGCATAAAGAAATAGCACAACAAGGAGAGATTAGCAGACTTAGAATGCATTTTTGCCAAAATTAGTTGTATGTTCTAAACTTAAATAAGTATACTTTTATTAGCATGAATGATAATTCTTCTACAAATATAACATCTCAATGTGTCTACGCATCATATATAACTTCCAGGTTAATAGGTTTCAAAATTACAAATCCCTTGAAACATCATCAACAATATATCTGAAAAAAAAATATAAATGAAAGCCCCAACAAATATTTCCATATTAAGAATAAGAGTAACTGAGCTCCCAATGCTTGAAGTTTTTATGAACAGAAATGATGACCTTACAATCCCTATCTAATGCATTAACCAATATTAAATAAAAAAAATAGAAATGAAGACTTTACAATTTCTATCTAATGAATTAATCGATATTAAATAGACAAAGTATAATGACCAGGTGGCATTTACTGCATTCATGGATTCTATACCCCCTAGCCACCAGTTTTAATCTATGATTTTTTTATTTAATCAATCTATACCATTCTATTTTCCTAAATTTCTTAAACAAAAATGATTTTTAGAGCACTGCATGAATAGAAAAAGAGATAAATGCCAATTTTTAAATATAAAAAAATAAGTTTTAAAATTTAAACTATACAAATAAAAAGTAATATTTTTAAATAATAGAATGTGATTGGCTGACGTTAACCTACCTTACAACAGAAATGAATTATAGAGCTACTATTATCAATAGGAAAAAAAGATAGATAATGATTTTTGAATATAAAATATGCTAGTAAATTCAAAGTAAATGTAAACCTACGTAGATCAACAATTTATAATAATTTGTAAAGGTCAAAATTATGGACTTATATTCAAACTATATAAATAGGAAGACACATGTTTAAATTATACAATGTGATTAGCTAATAGAGCAAAACATTGCATACGACTTGCATATCACATTATTGTTGCTTCATTTTTAAGAATTACATAGCATATGTCATTTAAGTTTATCCACAATGGTATTCAACAAAAAAATTACCATTGCCATTATAAAAATGAGGGAACCTTAGATAAGAGATTGAAAAGAAGAAGAAAATTACGAAACCCTACCAATGTAGAATTTATGTCAATACACAATATAATTTATATTAAAAAGATCTGCAACTTCTTTTATTAATCATCAATAAAAAAAACCTTCCCCCTTACATCCAATACATGGACTTTTAAAGCCATTATTTTCTCATTGAATAACCACTCCAACTTTCCTCTCAGGAATAGCTTCCCAAAACTAACTATTAATTTACTTATTATTAAAAAATAACCTAATAATTAATTTAGTAAGTGTAATCATTAATTCACCCAAGTATCTATTCCATCATGACTCCATGCTACTTATTATAAATGAGAAAAGTTACCTACAACACTTTATTCAAACATTAGTACATTTGAGAAAGGTAACATTATTAAATAATGTAAATTAGATTAATGTGGAAAGATAATAAAAGTAGTAATATTTATTATAATAATTTTTTTCTTATCAAATATATATATTCAATGGCCTAATATTAATTTTTTAATAATACCTGATTGCATAAATTATTAATTTATTTCTCCTAGAACTTAATTTTAATAATTTCTTTAGTCTGGTTAATTTAGAAGTGAACATTTGTTTATCGCTGGGGTTCACTCTTCTTATTTTCAAGTTTCTCGATAATTCATTATATAGTTTAAGTTCACTTTTTAGGAGGGGTATTGCAGGTATGGTCCATACCTTGTGAACTAGTGTCAACAATAGTAGTGAAAGAGTTAGATAACCCAAGATCCATGACAATTGTGCTATTGTGGGATGACATGAGTCTCAAAATTCATCTTACTATAGTATTAGCAATAGGACACTAAGTTGTAAAGCACATGCAAGGGACAATCGATGAAACGCTAGATAAATGAAATGAACACAAGATAAATGATATTCTCTAATTATTATTCAAAGGAAATTAAGCTAGATGCAATGAATTGAATGAAACAAAAACTTAGTAAACTAAAACAAAGATCTAACAATAGTTAACAAAAACACATAAACCAAGTTTTCAATGCTAAAAAATGTAGCAAATCTAACATGAGACTAAATTACCTACAGGGGCATATGAGTCCCAATCAATTTTTTTTAGGGATTCAAATGCTACAAAATATTCCACACAAAATACTTAGAAATTAGGCAAAACTACTTGTATTAGGACTAAATCACCTAGAGTGGCATATGAGTCCCAGATGAGGGTTTTTGCACTAATTTAAGCAAATTCTAAGTAATTTTTAGGTTTTCTAGTTTGAATTTTTCCTAGACTAAGTGCAATTATAGATTTCAAGTGAATTTCAATGATGCAAGATGCAAAAATGCAACCTATATCCACTTTCACTAATGCAATATTTAGAAACCCTAGATGCAAATGAACTAATTTGCAAGATCTAATGCAAAGTTAATGTAAGTTAGATCTAGGACTATGATGCACTCCAAATAATAAATAAGGTGTTCTAAAGGCTAGGTTCCCAAAATGAAAACAAGGGAAATAGGGGTTGCTCCACCGTTTAAGAGATGGAACAACACAAGAAGGGGGTTTAGGACCTTTCTCCTATTTCCTTCAAGTTTCATTCAAGGAAAACTTAGAGATCTCAATCTAAGGATGGAATTAGGGAAAGCGATCTACAATAAGTTGTCCTATGATGTGATTAAAGAAAATAAGGGGGTTCATCACCAAGCAAAGGATTGGAAAGACAAGTAATGAAAGTAACATACAAAACCTAATGATATGACCTAGAAAATGAACTTAAATTAGAATAAAAAATTGGAGATAAAAAGATGTGCACCTGGAAAACTGAAGAGGCTTGAAATAAGGTTTGTAGTCCCAAAAATATGACTTTAAATGCACATTGGGACTCATATTCCATTGTATTGAACTCTCTTTTGACAAGTGCATATGTAAAGCATGGCATGGTATGTCTAGTTACATGCTTGGAAATAAGGATGATGCATTGGAGGACCTTGATGTTTCAAAAGTATCTGAATTGATGGAAACAACAACCAAATTTCTCCCTTTAGTGCACAATATCTCCCCCTTTAACATCAAAAAAAATAGGTAAACATATATGCTCCCCCTATCAACAACAACCACTACATAGTAGGGGAGATTTACTCCCAATTTAGGGTTTCAAGTCAGAACCAAAATCTAGAACTGTTAAACTAGGATCTATAGAAAATGCTTGAAATATGATATATTGGGACTCATATGCTACAAGTTTCAATTTAGTCCCAGTATGAGGGTTGTTCTGAAACTATTATATCCTCTAGTGTTATCCTATAGCATCTATCATGTCAAATATCTGAGTTTGAAAAACTAAATTCTCCTTTTTAGATGACTTTTCATGATCTTGCAATGTAAATTACAACTTTGTCAACTTTTCTCCAATATTGATTTTTAATAGATCTTCAACCTAGATCTACAAATCACACATCAAAGAGGGAAATTTTTTGTTTTGTTAGTGGATAGGATTTTTCCTTGGTCAAACCTCGTTTTGGTAATCAAACTTTGAAATGAAATTATATAGAATGAAGGAATGATGAGTCAACAAATAAGCTATGTTGCAACTCACCAAACCATTGAATAAAAGGTTGCAATCTTGTAAGTAATGGATAGCATGAATGTGTATCTTGACTCTTGATTGTATGTTGTGGATCTTGACTTGAATGCTTGCTTGAATCATAAGATACCTACATCACAAATGTTAGGTAAAAAAAAAACATGATGCATGATGACTTTGACATGATACTTGAATCTTGAATGTAGCTTCAAAATGCTTGATAATCACTCTTGAATTCTCTTGTAAACTCTCTTAATCATAAATTTTCTATAACGCTTGAACACTTGAAAGCTTAGGAGAAAATATGTGAAATAACCTTGTATTTATACTTGTTTATGCCAAATTTCTTGAAATCACAACACTACAAGCTGACATCAGATCTAGGAGAATAAAATCCTGCCAAGAATTTGAATTCAAAATAAGTCCAAGTTATAAAGGACTCATAGGCTAGTTGGGGCATATGAGTCCCAGTAGGCTAAGCTCAGGATACAAATTTCAAGAAATGTTATGTTTAATGCCAAATTTAGGTTTAGGCTCCAAAAATCAAGTGGGACCTATATGCCCAAGGTAGCATATGAGTCCCAGATCACTAAATTTGGGCCATATAAACCAAAAGCATTAAATTATGATTAGTCTTAAGATATATGTGTCAAGATTATCCTCAGAAGGATGCATTAAATAAGGCATAAAGAAACCCAATTTTAGTAGGGACAACCCAAACAAGTGTGAAAATGTAAAGGGATACATTTTCCTACACTATAGTGAATATAAACTTTGGTGTAACATAAATGTGAAAAATATCCTCAATTATGACAAGGAGTCAAGAGGAGGATTATTTGTATTAGTAGATTGTCTATGTATGAAACTTTTTATGAGGAATCAATATAAAATGGAGAATCAAATTCTCTTTACAACTATTAGATGCCAATCAAAGTAGTGAAAGGACACTTACTGTACTCAGGTTTATGTTGAATATCCTTATAAATTTATTAAGAAATATTAGTTTGTATATCAAGTCATCATTATTAACCATGTAAAATTTTGTTCATAGACCCTTGTCTATGATTGAGTCTATGAAGATAGGTAAATAGATAATATATAGTGATAATGTATCCCTTTTTTTGAGACTAGTTCTCTAAATATAGCTTGACAATAGAAAAATGAAATTTCATACCTATAAAGAAAATTTTTCTTTTTAAATCTTTTGGGTTTTCAACTTTTACCTTCTTTCAGTTTCGAGAAGAGTTCATTCTTAATGAAAAGAAGGTTGCTCCAAAAAGCGTGCAATGTTCCATGTGGTAGGTACACAACTTTTATATATCACTTTTCTCTTTGGGCATGAGTTGAGACACGTGTTAGCTTGGAAAGGTTTTTCTCCAAAGCCATTATCTTAGTTTTGAGATTGCCTACCTACACGACATGTGATCTATTCATCCAAGAAGTTGTTATTTTTGTGGAAGGTTCTATTCGAGTGGAGTTTATCGAAAGTGGTGGATGTCTTGTCTTCAAGGTGGAACATTCGAGTTGGCGCCATCAATCGATATGATTGATCAATCAATTTTTTTCCAAGTTGTGTTAGATCTAATTTTTTTAGATTGCAATATTTGATAAAAAAAAGTCATTAATAAAGCAGTTTAGACTTAATGAGAAAAGATTCTTGTGATCTAATAAATATCTAAGATCAGATCATGGGATATCAGGTGCAGGCATTTAGCAATTTCTACTTCCAGAATGTTGGTGGCAGTGTTCTCTTCTTCCATATATAAATAGGGGTTGGCAACATATGCAAAGAATTTTTTTTAGTTTTTCCTTAGTTTTAGAGATATTTTCAAAAGTTGAAATTTTTATAGAGCATTGCTATTCTCTAGCATGTTATATTTTAACTCAAACTATCATCAGATTGGCATCCAACCTTTATTTTTCAACTCATTTGATATTAAAATTTGATTTATTTAGAAGAAATATTTGAAACTATAAATGTTATGGCATTTATCGAGTTTCTTCTTTATGCTTTCGTTTCATGTTAAAAAAATTGTGTTAAGCTTACTTGGATAGTTCAGGTAGCTAATTTTCATGCTGTAAGCTTCTATGTTGAATGATATCTTTCAAAAATTGGATTATGTCTATTGAAATTTTCTATTTTCTTTAAGGGTTGCTATTTTTCATATTATGCCATAAAAAGAGGAAGGGTTTGTAAAAATTATGGATATTTTTGTTAACTTTTGGAGCTTTCTTATGTTTGATCGGACCTTAATGAGTGCTTCCCATGGGAATATTTGAAAGATTGCAGTGTGCTTTTACTTAGCCATTGTTGTTCATTCTCTTCTCAAAAAAGAAGGTTTTGTGGTATTTTGTGTCTATTATATCATTCATAGGAAATAAGTTGAGGTTTGAAATGTTATAACAGCTTTGGTGTATCACCATTTCTATATTTTATTTGCATTTCCTTCTACCTTTTCTCCCAACACAAAGAAGAGTCGGCTTTCTATAAAAATATATTAGGTATTTAGTGAGGTGCAAATTAGTCCCCCACTCACTAAATTTCCCATAAGGCTATTAGAGAGGCACAAGCTTTGATGATCAATATTTTTTTTTTACTAGCACGCCCAGTGGGACTAAATTTTTTATATGTTTGATTAGAAGTTAGAAATATTTCTAAAATCAGACCAAGGAAAGAAGCTGGAAATTTCATGCCTAGAATCCAAATAAGAGCATCCTCAAGAGGCCATTTCTAGTACTCCTAGTTACCCACCTCAGTATCAAGGAGAAGAAGACTCACATGTTCCATATCACCTATAGTGAGCAATAGGGAAAGAAGTGAGAACCCAAGATCTAGAGCTTTATCTACCTTGCCTAGAGGTTGAACTTTTCAAATCAGAATACCAGTTACCCTATTCTTAGGAATCTATTTATAATGGCCCATCTAGTTGCCCCACTCAAAGAAATTTTGTAATGTGGGATAGTAGTAGTCTGCTATAATCACCTACACCCCTAGACATATGGCCTTCCATACCTACTAATTCCCTCAAATCCATCCCAAATTTCCCTGAGGAGAATTTTGAAACTCCATTTGAACATCTCCAAGATATAGTAGAGGTATGTAGAGTACATAACATATTGGAGGAAAATATTTCTCTTTGGTTTTTGGATGCATATTTCAAAGGAAAGGCTAAGGATTGGTATTGATCTTTGGCTTCCAGTTCTATCCACCCTTGGGATTAGCTCAAAGAGAGGTTGTTCAAGTGCTTCTTAGAAAAAGGGGATCACTCCTCACTACTACATCAATCAATCACCATCAAAATTTCCCAGCAAGAGGCCATGAGTGACTTCAACACTAGGTTCCACAAAACCTAGAAAATAATGCTAGCGACTACCCAAACTCTAGGTTTGATGGAATTTATGTTTTACATAAATGATTTCAATTCAAAAATCACAGTCATGATAACCTCTATCAGAGGATATATTCTACTTGATGCATATGATTTGGTTGTGTGCATAGAGAATAGTCTAATCGATGCTGGGAAGCTTCCACCATGCCCACTGATGTCGGTATTTGTAGAAATATTTGGTGGCCCCCAGGAATAAATCACTCCAAACACTTCTACCCCACAATAACCACGTCGACTACACCACCATCCTTGTACGTATACCCCATTGTACAACCAAGAATGTCAAGTTCCTCTTCACTAGTGACAGACGTCAATGATATGAAGAGTGTCATGTGGTCATTTACTAATGAGCTAGTCCTCATCCAATGATAGCAAAAAATACCCCCAAAGCAATCCACGTAGAACTATTAAGGAGGAAGGCCATCTTATCAGCAAAACATGTACCAGGGAGCCTGAAACAGAGGAAGTTAGCAATCAACATCCACAAAATAGATAGTCCCAATTACCATGCCACTTCAAGCTGTCAAGAACAGTCCAAGAAAAGATCTAGTACCAGGACAAAAACACTTAGCAGAGGATGAGAATGCATGGTGCTTCCCATGTAACGGTAGTAATATGCCCCAAAATTTCACGAGGGGAAATCTACAAAAGAAAATAGTAGAGTAAAGAACCCAAGGCATGTTCTCGAATTTGGAGGAATATTAGTTCCTCGAAATGGAGAATACCCGGTTCAGAGTGCAAACACAAGGAATGAATTTAGAACAATAAATGGATATCCCACTAGACCAAGCACTTTTCTTATGGATGGAGGAAGAGGATCCAATATTTGCAAATGATGCTTTGATGACTAGTGTCTCACAAGTATAGTTAGACTACAACATGAGGTCTTAAAGAAGGCTCACTAGAGAATGCATACAACAAGCTTTGCCGCATTCACAACTACATCCACCTCATCCATAAGAGAAGCAAGCTCTGCAAGTCATTGCTTGATCTACTCAACAGTCGCATGCTCTGTCATTTCCAAAAAAGGAAATGGAAAAAATGTTGAGTCTTCTCACATTAGATTGGCTCCTCCTGAAGACAAGAGAGATACCACCTTTCAAACCAAAGACCCTACTCATTGGAATGTTAAACATGGTTGAAAAATTAAAGAAGGTTCCCACTAACATATCCTTGTGAGATGTAATATCCATTCCTGAACAAAAGATGTTGCTCAAAGTAGCATTAAAAAAGGAGGAACAAATACCATGGGAATATGCAATCCCATTGTGTGATCAGGTTAAAGAAAAAAGGCTCATGTTAGAACCCCAACCTTCAAGAGCCATATCTTATGTGAATGTTGTGGAAAATACAAATGAGAAAGAGGTAAGCAAGCCAAAGCCTACACATTTCTTTTTAACACTTATTGTGGGAGATAAGCTTTTGCATAATAACATGATTAATTCAAGAGCTAGTACAAAAATCATGCTTAAACAAGAGGTTGATGTCCTAAAACTCTAGTATGAGCCCATCGAGAAGGGAATCATGCAATTAGATAAGAAGAAAGTTTCAACCATTGGTCACGTCAAGGATCTATCTTTGACCCTCTTCTCTTGCCTAATCCAAACATCCACACAAGAAATAGTTGTGATAGACATTCCCGCAGTATTTAGTATGTGTCTTTCAAAGGATTTCATAGCAACGCTTGTAGGATATTTAGCGCTTGATTGGTCTCACTAGATATTATGAACCAAGCATGGGGAAAAGATGAAGATTTTTTCCAAATCCTTGCATCTATAATACATAGCAGATAATGTGTTCCTATGCTTTGAAGCAGTGCATACATCCTTCTCACAAAGGAAGAAGTATTGTGTAGAAATTTTGGAGGACGAGGAAGACATGAGTGATCGAATCCCCGAAGAAGAGATCCTTCTCAACTAATTCATTGATTATGACCCATATGGAAAATTTCATGCTATCGAGTTAGGCACCTTTGTGATCTTGAACGATGATCAAGTCTTCCCAAAGTTGGTAAAAGAACATGTCTATGAAGGTCTGGGCAACAAAAGTCTATGGACATTATATTTTGATGGCGCCAAATGCAAATTTAGTTCTAGAGAAAATGTTTGACTAGTATCCTCGACAGGGTCAAAAACCCTCAAGGATTTTCGTTTCTAGTTCCCATGCTCCAATAATGATGTAGAATATGAAGCCTAGGTCCATGGTTTTTTCCTCATATAATGGATGGGAATAAAGAGAATATAGGAATTCAAATATTTAGAGTTGGTTGTGAGCCAAATTCATGGGAAAACAACCACCCAAAATATACGAATGAAGTCATACATACACAAGACATGGGATCTAATCGAGAGCTTTGAGGCTTTTAATATTCAGGTTATCTCACATTCCCAGAACGATGTCACCGCTTGGATGGCTTTGATTGGTGAACAATTTGAGCCAAACTCTGATTCAATAACAAAACAAAATGCAATACAAATCATTGTCCAATTGGAAATTCTCGATAATGATGAGAATTGGAAAGTATTTGAGGATGATGTTCAAATTGCCACTTTTTTTACAAAAATTACGAAAGGCTCCTAACCATTCACAGTTTGAAGTCATTCCCTCTGAAGGAAAATTAATCCAGTTCAAAGGAAATTAGCTTCCTCGAGGTTTAATCTCTCTTGAAAATATTTTTGACTATGAGGATGCAAGAAATAGCAAACAAAGGTTCATTAAGGATGGGAAAGATTATGAAGATCTCGATGTTGAAAGTGATAGAAAATTAAAAGTTAGAAAGGACGTTCTAGATAAGGATAAAGATAGATTAAAAGGGCTATGTTCTAAATACGACGGAGTCATAGCTTGAATCTATGATGATCTTAGAGGATACGATCCTCACATAATTTAGCATACTATTGACTTAGCAGAAGGTTTGAAGCCCATCCAACAAAAGCAAAGGCTTGTTAATCCAAAGGTTGAAGCATTGATGGCACAATATCTCACCAAGTTAATTGAATCAAGGATCATATATTTGATCAAGCATTATACTTAGGTTTCCAATCTTGTGCCAGTTAATAAAAAGAATGGTGATATTCAACTTTGTGTCGATTTCATGGATTTAAACAAAGCCTCGCTAAAAGATCATTACCCTTTTCCATCAATGGAGAAAATTTTGTAGACTGTGGTCAGATTAGAAATGTTCTCATTGCTTGATGGTTTTCCAAGTTATAACTAGGTATATGTAAAAGAAGGAGACCAACACAAAACAACGTTCACTAATAAGTGGGGAATGTTCGCATACTAAAAAATTCCCTTCAGAATCTCCAATGTTGGTGAAAATTTTTAGTGAGCAATGGATATCGCTTTAAAAGGTTTGATTAATCATATTATTTCAATATATCTGGTTGACTTAACAATCTTTTCAAAATCAAAGAATGATCACTTTGATCATCTGCAAAAGGTTTTCCAAAAGTGTCAATAGTTAAGGATTTGCTTAAATCCCAAAAAATGTGTTTTCAGAGTGCCCCAAGGCAAGCTACTTGGTTTTGTGGTATCAAAGGAAGGAATAGTGATAGATCCTGGAGTATGTGTAGGATCATGATGGGCCAAAAAGTGGATATATGATATGTATGTGTAGGGTATGTGGCCGAAGACTTTTTTTTTTACCCAAAATTGATGAAACGAAAAGGGTTTTTAAAGAAGATTCTTAGCTTTCCACCAATATAAATTATGCTTTACTTTGAATTTAATAAATAATTATTATCCATTTTCTATTTGAATTATGACTAAAGTCCTGATTGATAGGATGATTGAAAAACATCTATAGCTTTCAAACGGTATCACATTTTTAATCTAAAACATGCATCGCATTCTATACTATAGGATTAAAAAAAATAAAATTGAATTTCATGAAGTTTTGACCAAGTTAAGGTGGTTAGACATACAAGTTTTTATATTTTTAAAATTTGTAATAAAAAATTCATAATTAATTATTCACTTAGGAAAAAATTACAAAAAAATGTGCATCACATCCAACATGGGTCCTCTACTTATATCTAAAATCTTATAAATTTTTTTATCATTTTATTGTGGTTAGGGTGGTCAGACAAACACCTACTTATTTTTTCCCTGAAATTTAAGTATTACTGCATTGAAATTTCAAATTTTCACCAAATATATTTTCTTGTTTTATAAAAAAACCTAGTAGTTTAGAAACTACATTCAGTTTGCTACAGATTCTATTCTTACATATTTTTGAAATAATATAGATAACTTATTCAAATTTTTATGTCAAGTTTCCTAACTCTGTTTTTTCTGATTTTTTTTCCACTTAAGGGCCTATTTTTCCATGATGATCTTGCACATACCACCTAAAAGGGTGAAGTCAATAATGGAGTTACTGCTAGTAGTCAACCAAAAGGGGTTGCGGTATTTTTTTGGGAAGATTAATTTTGTTAGCTGATTCATTTTAGACATTGCAGGCATCACAAGACCTATTAAGTTGATGCTTAAAAAGAATTTAATCTTCAAATGGAACCCTAAAGGCAAGTCAACTTTTAAGAAGATACAAGAAACCATCTCCATGGCACCGATGTTATCTAACCCAAACTTTTCCAAGGATTTCTTGCTCTATGTCTACAATGGCCAATACAACATAGCTTCGGTGCTCACTCAAAAGGACAAAGATAATAGTGGAGAGCATCCCATCACATTCCACTCTAGGAATCTCAAAGGATATGAAGCTAGGTAAAAATTTGTTGAGAAACAAGCTTTTGATATTGTTAAGAGCCTAAAGAAATTCTAACACCTAGTATCGGCCAACAAAATCACCATTCTCGTTGCCCATCCTAGTGTTCAGGAGTATATCACTAAAGGCGAAATAACTAAGAAAAGGACCAAATGGATCACCAAGATCCTAAAATATAATGTGGATATTAGACCAACCAAGCTATTTCTAGGAAGAGGTCTGTGTGAATACCTTTCACAAGAGTTAAGTTCTTTGGAGAAGGAAGAAACTGACTAGGCTTACACGAACTAGTTCGAGTCCAACAAATCATGGGTGGTTGATCAAACACAATATATGAAAAAAGGGAAATAACTAATCAAAATTCTACCTCATAAAAGGTGATACTACCAACTACAAGGAACCAAGTATTTACTAATTGAAAGTATTTTGTTAAAAGGAATTATGATGGTGTCCTACTCTGATGCTTACATAAGTCACAGGTGGAAATAGTTTTGAATGAATTTCATAGCAGTCCTGAGGGTGGACATTACTCCACCAAGACTACCACTTTGAAAATAATGCTAGTAGGATATTACTGGCCTTCCATGTTCTCTGAGGCACACCATCTAATACAAAGGTGCACTCAATGCCAATATTTTGTTGGCAAGCGAAAGAATTCTGCCATGCCCGTAAACCCGATTGCAACTAAAAATCCCTTTTCTCAATAGGGTTTTGATTTTTTTGGAATGATAAATCCTATTTCTAGCACAGTCCATAACTGGATACTCACAACAACTTACTATTTTAGAAGATGGATGGAAGCGATTGCTCTCGAAAACGCTAAGAAAAGTGAAATTGTCAACTTTCTTGAAGAGCTGGTGGTGAGGTTTGGTTCACCAAAGACCATCATATCCAACAATGCATGAGCTTTTGTGGGATCTAGAATGCCAAATTTGGCTCTCAAGCATGGGGTCTACCTCAAAACTTCATCAAATTGTTACCTATAAGGAAACGGGCTATCAGAATCAACCAACATAAACCTAATTAGGTTAATCAAGCACATTGAGTCAGAAAGACAAAGGGAGTGGCACAAGCACCTGTGAGCTACTCTGTGGGCCAACAAGATTACACCCAAAAAAATATTGAAGGCTTCCCCTCATGAGCTAGTATATGAAAAGGAGGTGGTTTTACCTATTTCTATAGAGATTCTGACATTAGAACTATTAAAGGCTTTGGAAGTCAAACAAAGTAGTGGGATGGAAGTAAGGTTGGAAAAACTCTTAAACCTTGAATAAAATTGGGAAAAAACCTATGAATCCATGATTGATCACCAAGAGATAGTTAAATGATCGTTTGAAAAAAATTCCTTCGACCCATATTTTAGGGAGGGGAGTTTAGTGTTAAAGTATGACGAGCTCACTGCAAAACTAGGGAAACATGCAAAATCACGAAGCCCTATGGAAGGGTCCCTTTCACATCAATGCATGCAAAGAAAAGAATGTGTATGAGCAGGAAGACATGGATGGTAATGTTTGGGACATACCAGTAAACAATATTCATCTAAAATTGTTTCATTAATGCATGCATGCCCTTTTTATGAAAATTTTCACAATTATGTAGCATATGTAATTTTTTTGTAAAATACGTTTAGTTTTGAAAATACATCTATGAGAATAACACAGGGAAGAAGCAAAAGCATATTATATATTATATTCATTGAAAATTTACAATATAGTATGAGCCCGAGGCTCTGAGAAGATGGAAGCTTTCTCTAGCAAACCCAAAAAGGGGGGTACAGTGCAGAAATGAAAAAGGAGGCAGGCTAAAAAATAGACAATAAATTTAAAGCCTTTGAGACATTGCTAGGCAATCAAAGTGGCCCTTCGTTAGGTTCTTCTTCTTTAGTAGGGTGGAATAGGGGGTCAACACACAACATAGGAAAGCTTGAAACACTAAGGACCTTAGTCCTTGTTCCCACGACTGTAAACAAAAAATTCAAAATATTTTTCTAATCTAGCCTAGGAATGCACTCCATGCCGAAATCCCTCAAATGGAAGGTAGCTGTAGGATGAGAAAATGAACGATGCCTCTCAAGGTCTATGGTTTAGAAGTTGGTAAGGAGAGGCTACTAGACTATGTCCTCCCAATAGTTGACATGTCTATGAAGTTCGATGGTGTTTGTAATACCACCACCAGGAATGGCCACTTGCAAAATTTCACTAAGCCTGTCCAAATATAGAGAGTGTAACATGGAATGACATGGCTCAATTATCCAAGGCTTGGATATATCCAAGCCGAGAAGGGAGGCCACAAAATGGGAGACAACATTGGAGTTACAACACGACTGGCTCTCATCCTTCACATAGTCCTTACCGAGTACCCACTTGAATGCCACCATAGTCAGAAGGTCATTCTTCCTCACTAGACACTTAATTTGGTCACTGGTAATTTCGCCCATGAAGGAGTATTGTGGCCCTCATGGCACGAGCCAAATGGGAGTGCCTATGCTTGGTGACATGATAGAAAATAGACTAAATCTAGTAGAACAAGATACAACAAAGAAGGCAAGTGCTAACTAAAAAGAGCTTTTAAGGTGAACCGAGCTTTTAAGGTGAATATTTTACTAAGGTGGCATAGCTATTTATAGAAAGGGGTGTGCTGGTGAGCTCAACCAATATAAAATTCATCTCCTACTGGATGGAAACAAAAAAAATCAAAGCAACCAAAAGGCGAGAGATGAATCATATGAAAAATTTGTCATCGAGCCTAGAGAAATAAATTTGGGAATTGGGGGTAAATGCTTGTGTATGTTGATCGCTGCCATGTGTCCACTTCCATCATCAATGCCAACTTGCTTATTTACATGAAAATACATTGATTAATGCGCCAACTCTTAACAAATTAAATAAGAACGTCTTTTCAAAGTACCTTACACTGCTTAAGCATGCCTCCCATGGTTAAAAGAACACTTTCCAAAAACATAAAGCTTATTTGTGAAAGAGGAAATGGGGAGAATGTACTAATTCCATTCTCATGGAAATTTTGGCATTCCTGAGGGATACAATCCTAAATCCACACATATTTCCTTGATGGCAACATTTAGTAAGCCAAAGGTAATGACAGTGCCTTAATGCATGTATGTGTGAAAGAATTGAATGGACCCAAAAACAATTTTTATTGAGAAAAGAAACATGATTAGCCATTTCTTTGAGAAAGCTCTCTGCAAATTTTTAGTACAATAATGGTGGAAGCATCGACTTCAAGAAGAAAGGTTGGACCCTTGTCTAGAAAAGCAGGCTATGCTGACATTTTTAGGAAAGAGTCATTCAGAAATGCCATAGTGCCAAAAGAATGACATTTTTTGCATACCAAGATAGTGTAGCCAGGCAACCATCGAAGGAAGGAGGCTGTGCTAGATTTTTTAGACAACATTTTTGACCCACAGGTGGTGAAAAAACCCAAAATCCTAAGGGAAGGGGATTTTCAAAGAATGATGAATCATGGGGAAACTAAAGGTGTTTCTTTGTAGTTCTAGAATTGGTTTGCCACAATTGATGTTTCCTGCTATACACCCATGCCCAAAGCTAGTAGACACATGTGCTAAGATTTTTGACAAAGAAAAAGGAGTTATAGTTGGTAGAAGAATAATAGTTATAAACAATAAAGCAACAATTCATGATATGTTATGTATCCCTATAGATTGGGACGCTACCAGTTTAAACTAGGAAGCTATGGAATATTTTTGGAACAAGGGTGGTTGGAGAGAAAAAGGGAAGAATTTTGGAGGTTCCGATAGGAAATGAGGTGCCTTAGCACCATGTATAGAGAGCTCCAACCACATGATGAAAAGTTTGATGAAATTTATGATAAAGAGGCTGACATTGAGGATAGTAATATTGATACTGATCAGGAGATTGAACAAGAAGAGCTTCCACTCTACACTTCTCAACCTTAGGAGCCTGACAAAGGAAAGGGGTTGAAACAAAATGACCCACAAGTTACACCCTCTATCAGTGCTTAAGGAAAAAGAAAGCCAACTCAAAATTACCTAGAGCAATCCACTATGGGTACCAAAGGCTAGGTTTCATCCACGTCAACTACTAGGGGATTAGAATCTGTTGGTTCCTCTCATACAAAGAGGAGACGAGTCTAGGACTTAGGTAGGCATGGTGTAGCAGCTAGGGGAGAAGAATAATTGGAGTCTACTTCGCTAGGATATTTGGATTTAGTGGCCTAGGTAAGTTTTTCTCCCCCTCTTCTTTCTGCCTCTGCATCTTTGGTTGTTCGTTCGCCCCCTTCTACTAACAAGAGTCCTCCATCCATTGATTCTGATCTTTTTTTTCTAAATGAACCCCCCACCATATTCAACAATGAGGCCCATGAGGAAACCACACACACTAAGAGAGTATCATCCATGTCGACCATGATTGATTCTTTAATTTCCCTATCAAGGGCCCCCATTAAAAAAGATGAGGCATCCATTTTTCCAATTTCACTGAATCCATCTGCTTCTGGGAAAATGTCACTTTTTCTACCCACTTCCCCTTTCACTCCAAATAGTGTTCCCACTCTATAGTCCCCTTATGGTATCCCATTGTTTTCAATCATAATGCTCCCCTTTAGCTCTCCACAATCCCATACAACCAAGGTTTCTCCTCCTATAACACTATTCAATTTTCCTTCAGGTGCTTCCATTACTGCACAGAGCATCGACACCCCATAGAGTCTCCAAGGTCATTTCAATGTGACAAAGTAGGCTCAACAGGCTAGAAAATAGAAACTGTAGACTAAAAATGCAACACAACTAGCTACTAAGAATATTGAAGCTTGTTTCAATGAAGAGAAGAACTCCCTGTTGATTGCTACTATGAAGCCACTAGCATCCAAGCTAGAGGGAGAAATGTGGATGGAGGATTATGACATCAGGGCTATGGGCATGGACTTAAATAAAATTGACCCGCACAACAAGGTGGTTCTAGATAAGGCCACCTATAAAGTGGTCTATATTGATTATGAGAAGCTGGACAAGAAATTGAAGAAGTGCAAGGCTGAGCTAGTAAATGTAAAGGAAAATGTGAGCAAGCTGCAGGGTGAAATCAAGGGAAAAGATGTCAAGATGGCCCACATAAAATAGATAAATGGTCATCAAGGGGAAGCAACTAAGTTGCTCAAGGAATCCCAATGTGAATAGATCCAACTTTATGTCGACATTGAAAAGTTAAAGGTTGAGCTTGCTGCTGAGTTCCAAACAAATACAGAGTACCAACGTACTCATGAAAACATGTAGAAAGAGTTGGAAAGTGTTCGATCTAAGGATTCTAACAATCTATGAAAATTTGAAGAGGATACAGAGAAGGAAAAGCAAGAGATCAAATCTGCTTTGCAGGCTCATGATCAAGAGGTCAGAAGGTTGAGCTCTAAACTAACAAATTCCCTTCAAGAGAAGAATCAGATTGAGGAGAATATAAGGGCAAGAGAGGCTTAGTTCCATTAGGAATTAGCTACTGTGCAAGGATCTAGGATCCTCCTGATATTGAAAAGATTGATATATATTCATTAGGAAAGGATCATAGTTGTAGTTTCCATTCTCCAGCTAGTCTTGCAGCTTCTAAGGGATTCTCTAGAATTAAAGGAGAAGGTTATCCTAGTGGCAAACCAAATTCTATAGATTTATGCTCCCTAGGTTGTAGAGTCAAAAAACATGATTTCTAGGTTATGCAAGGCCACTAAAGAAGCTTTAAGAGGTGCATAAATTTTGGATAGGAGGGCTGCCTCAAGAAAATCAAGTGAATTCATCAATTTCTACAAGGTCACTACAAAAAGAAAAGAATTCCAAGTAGTGTTGAATAGAAGTGTCAATGAAATAAAAAAGGATTTCAATGTTTTGCTTGACTTCGATTTTCCCTCCCTTTTCTCACCAGATGGAGAGGAACTATCAGTTGAATAGATCATGAATGCAATCAGAAAAAATCTCTAGACTTTTATAGAAATCTTGGGTTCAATCCTATCACCCACTCTTGATGAAATTGAGAAGGAGATTTTTCCCCTTTCGTGGCTCTATTACCACCTTAGGGTTGTTTCTTCAAGATGGGGAGCTGTTTCTCTTAAAGAAATTTTTGAGTTGGATCAAGCATATGAGAACCTTCTAACTCTCATCCAACCCACTGATTTGGATTGGGAAGTACAAAACTCCTCCTTCCTCAAACTCCAAGAGTTTTCAGAGCTCTTAGTTCATGCCTCCACAAGCAAAGGCCCCTTGTGAGTCACCAGAACTATAAAGAAAATTTTTCTTTTTAAATCTTTTGGGTTTTTGACTTTTACCTTCTTTCAGCTTGAGAAGAGTCCATGCTTAGTGAAAATAAAACTACTCCAAAAAGCATGAAATGCACCACTCGTTGGATGCATGGCTTTTATATATCACTTTTCACTTCAGGCACAAGTTGAGACACATGTTGGCTTGGTGGGGTTTTTCTCCAAAGCCTTTCTCTTAGTTTTGAGATTACTTGCCCACTCGACACGTTATCTATTTGTCCAAGTAGTTGTTATTTTTGTGGAAGGGTCTCTTCATGGAGAGTTTTCCAGAAAGTGATGGATGTCTTGTGTTCAAGGTCGAGCCTTCAAGTCAGTGCCATTAATCAGTATGATTGATCGATCAAATTTTTTCCAGGCTATGTTAGATCTGATTGTTTTCAGATTGCAATCTTTGCCAAATATCTAAGTCATTAAAAAAATAGTTTAGATTTAATGATAAAATATTGTTGTGATCTAATAAATATGTAAGATTGGATCATGGGATATCAAGTGTAGGAATCTAACAATTTCTGCTTCCAAAATGTTGGTGGCAGTGTTCTCTTCTTCCAGTTATAAATAGGGGTTGGAAACAAATGTAAATAAGGTTTTTTAGATTTTCCTTAGTTTTAGAGATATTTTCAGAAGATGAAAGCTTTACAGAGCACTACTATGAACTTTGGCATGTTATATTTTAACTCAAACTATCATTGCATTGACATCTGACCTTTGGTTTTTGGCTCATTTGATATTAAAGTTTGATCTATTTAGAAGAAATATTTGAAATTGTGCATGTTATGGCCTTTTTCAAGTTTCTTCTGTATGTTTTTGTTTCATGTTCAAAAAATTGTGTTAAGCTTACTTTGATAGTTAAGGTAGCTAAGTTTCATGCTATAAGCTTCTATGTTGAATGATAGCTTTCAAAACTTGTATATGTCTATTGAGCTTTTCTAGTTTCTTTAAGGGTCATTATTTTTCATATTATGTCATAAAAAGAGGAAGGCTGCAATTTTTGGATATTTATGTTAACTTTTGGAGCTTTCTTATGTTTGATCATACCTTAATGAGTGCTTCTTGTGGGGAGATTTGAAAGAATGAATTGTGTTTTTACTTAGCCATTGTTGTTCATTCTCTTCCCAATAATGAAGATTTTGTCGCATTCTGTGTCTATTATTTCATTCATAGGAAATAATTTGAGATTTTAAATGTTGTAAAAGCTTTGGCACATAACTGTTTTCATGTTTTATTTGCATTTCCTTCTACCTTTTCTCCCAACACAAAGAAGATCCAACTTTCTATAAAAATCTTGGAGGTATTTGGTGAGGTGTAAATTAGTCCCCCACTAACTAAATTTCCCATAAGGCTATTAGAGAGGCACAAGATTTGATGATCAACAATACCTAATTCCATGATTAAAATATCCACAAAATATAACTTTATCTTAGTTCATGATTGCAAAATTGTTATATATAAACCCTTAAAAACTAGTACATCAAATCACATAATCAACCTCTATAATTTTTTTGAATTTCAAAGCTTTTAGCTACTGAAATTACCCTCTCACCAAGTATAATTTTTTCCACTTTATGTTTAGTGTGATTACAATATAAATCTCCAATATTTAATCAAGTTTAATAAGGCCCAATAGTAGCCAAATATTGAAATTAATGTATGTACAAGCTAAGAACTCAAAAGATACACCACCATGTAGAGTTCAAAAAATATCAACATAAAAAACACCTAAGAATGAGATATTTTGTGAATGTTATATAACCATTTAAATTTCTAAAAACTAGAATTAAGAAATAATATATTTAAGAAAATTGAAATTATTTTTTAAGAAATCTAAACTTCTGGGAAACATGATTAACAATTAAGAAAACTATTTTTATTACTGTGAAGAGCATGAATTTTTTATCCCAACTAAAAAATTTCTTCAAAAAATGATTCTATATGGTTGAGATTGGGTATCTCAATTTTTTTTCTTTGACTAAAATGATCAATAGGGAGGGGGTTAGACTGGTGATGAAATTTTTAATGCCATATTCAATGATTTGCATAAACATTTAACAAGGATGAAATAGTTTGACACTTCTATAATTGAATAATAGAACAATATAAAACTAACTTGCTATGTTACCATTCCCCCCTTATTATATTGAGCTTTTACAAATGTACCATCAAAACCTAAAAATTCTCCTTACCAAGAGATCCCCCATAAGTCTTACATAACAAAAATTGTTGAGTACAAAATATATATACATGCCTTTGTGAAGATCGTTCGATGAAGAAATAAATCTTGAATCAACTGGAATTCCACCAAGTTGCCTCATAATCCTCATAAAGGTGTAGCTCCGAGCTAAATTCATAAGTTATCCTTTCCTCAAACTCCCAAATCATAAATATAATTATTGGAAAACCATCCACCAAGTTGTCTCCTCAACCTTTGTAAGGGTATAATTCTTAATCATAGTCTCATGAACTCTTTGGGAAAACATCCATACCGAGCTCTTCACCAAACCCCTTACATGTCTCCAAAAATTAAACTTTATAATATATGTATTCTTCAAATTTGTTAGCAAAAATGTAAGAAAACAAATTAAAGACAAAAATTCTTGTCATGCAAAGCATCATCTCAAAGTGATAAGTTAACTTGAGATGATGGAAATTCATCCATCCTCTAGTGCCACTAGCCTCCAAAACATGAAGAATTATAGTACTAATGCATAATTAGAACCACCAAAAGAGTCTATAATAGAAGCTTCATCATTTGATGAATCATCATCCAAAATGCACACAAAGTTTTGTATATCTGATTCATCTTTGAGATTCCCTTTAGGAAGATCACCAGCTCGAATTCTACAAAAAATTACTGTGTGGCCCTTTTTCTTACAATAAAAACATACATTTTCTCTTTTATTTGTACCTAACCTTTTATTGTTGCTTTGTGAATATAGATCTTTCTCCTATTGAAAAACATTTTTTGTATCTTCTTTTGTCCTCTTTTCCTCTACTAGAAGGGCTGAAATCATATCTTCTAAAGTTTGGGAAGTTGTTTGACTGAGTGTAAAAATAACATTACTATATTTGAAAAAAAACTATAACAATATATCTCTAGCATCATCATTATCTGTCAGAGCCTTGAATTGTAATAGTTGCCTAAGGAGAGACCCCAAATCACTTATGTGATTTGACATTTTGATTCCATCTTTCATTTTGAACCTAAATAATTAAAGTTTTAAAGAAAAATTTAGATTCAATTATTTTGTTCCAAACAATTTATTCAGATCATCCAAAATTTACCTTGATGATTTGTCCAAATATATGTGATGTAGTTTAGAATCAGAAAGTGAAAGACCAATAATAGTCTTTGCTTTATCACCTCTACTATTCCAATCTACTAACTTATTTGTATCTATAGATGGGTTTTCTTTTTCGCTTACTATTCCCATAAATTTTTATTCTTTGGTTAAATTTGACTTTTCATTTTTTATGTATGAAAATTAAAACCAGAATACTTATCTAATACAATCTCCATAATACTACATCCCTTTATAATTTTTTTTCCATCATCTCAAACTTAAATTTAAAAGTATACTAACCTTTAAATATCTATTAATATGCCCTTACGTATGTTTAATCAAATACACAATATAGCCAAAGCTAAGAAGTCTTTGGTTTTTAACAATGACTTCAAAAACTCTAAATATGAGGCAAAACCTACTATTTCCCAAATCAAAATATTCTAGGAACTCATCTTCCAATACTTGATGAACATGTAAAGGTAAAAATAATTTACCAAGATAGACAATATTGTCTTTTTCAATGTCATTCCTTTGATCTACACCAGGTATAATTATTTCAATCCATAACCCATTTCTTATTTAGACATCTCCAACAATGAAATATGAAACACCTTTTAATTTTCACATGCCTTCAAATTTTAAAAAGTGGATGCAACAAATACAAACAAATCATATATAGTAATGGTGCATGGGAACTCCTCTACTCAAGCTTTAAGGAATGAACTACAAACTAACTTGCAATACTTGATTCCTTTTCCTAACATCTTATCACTCACTTTAAACCTTCCTTCACTTTGTTTCACATAAGCATCCATGCCATTCCTTCAAACATCCTTCCATCCTTCTTCCCTCTCACGTAAAACTAACATATGATGGTGAAATACTTGATGTTGTATTCAATGACCTACATAAACCTTTATACAAGGACGAAATAGTTTGATAGTTCTATAACTAAATAATAAAAAAATTCAAAACTAACTTGCTAGGCCAACATATAATCCCTAGTGTTAGCCTAGTCATAAACAAGTGGAATAATAGTGGTGCCACAAGATGAGGCATCACACAAGTGGACAAATGGAAACCGAGGGGTAGGGGTAAAGGTTGGGTTGCTTAAGTGGAAATATGTAGGAGCAAAAATGATAGGTAAGAGGAATTATTGTCCAATTCCTAGTGGTGAACTATGATGACCACTAAGTAGCTTGTTGGTTAGCCTTCAACCACTAGTAGTTAGATAATTGTGTTGATTTAATCCTTTAAAAAAATTTGATAGAATTGTATGGTATATAGTCATACTGCCAATACTATTTTTTTCCCCAAATTTGGCCAACACCAAAACTGAAAAATGTATATGAAAATGATGGTTGTTGGGACTCTTAGATATAATGATAGGGTTATATTAGTTTGAAAGTGTCTTAAAAATATTTTTATATCTTGAAGTCACAAATAAACTCATATTTACAAACATGCTTCTTAATCTATGATTTTGATAAAAAAAATAGTCAATATTGAAATACTCAAGAATTTTAGATGTTATGGAATAGTTCACAATATTACTAAGATTACCAAAATGCTATAATCACCCTTGCAATTTTAGGAAAACATAAATGAAAACCTCAAAGGTTGGATTTTTCCTATTGAACCATTCTCATTTTCTAGATCATCCATGTACTCAAGAGAAGAGTATGCTAATTGTTAGAGAATGGATTGGCCTTTAATAAATATTTCTAAAATTATCAACTCTCATGCTTGCAATGCACTAGGCCAAGTTGCTAATAGCTCTAGAAATGTCATAATTGCAAATATGAATTTCCTCTGAATTTTGGAGCTACAACTCCCTTGTATGATTTAATGGATAATAAATATGATTTAAAATAAAAAGCAATAAAGGTGACAAACATTAGCTCATAAAAATGTTGCTAATGCAAAGTGAACTTTATAGGGTCATTAATCAACTAGCACACATACCAAGATGGTGAATGACTAATGTTAATGAAATGGAAAAGCTTCATAATTGTAATAAATGAAATAAATGCAGTAGGAAATATTTCACTTAGAAAATATAATCCTATCACGCACATGATGCATAGGTCAGTATGATCAACATTACATTCATACTCACAACTCACAGATTATGAGCTATTACAACATGAAAATGAATTCAAAATCAAATGAAATTTTCCTCCATTGAATTCAACATAGTTTACTCTTTAGGAATTAGAACCTCACTAAATCATTTTCCAACTAGATATAGGGGTATTCCTCTTTTCTTGATGGTTACTAATTAGTTGCAAGATGTGGTAATGCTTTCTTCCGCTTAACTTTTCATCTTAGAAACTGATAGCTGGGAAATAATGAATAGCCGAAATGATTAAATCACAAATGATATGACTTTAGGCAATAACCGAGCATTTCATGCCTTAATTCTTCCCCCATGGCTGTCAATGCTTATGCAATTAGCATGCATCACAAACTAAGCATTAAATAACTATCACAGATGTGCAATGGAATCACATGTGCAAGTTGTCTAGCAAAACAATCAATTGGGAATATAAATTAAATATTTGGTCATATCACAATTAATTCTGATCACATTGACATCCTATCACCTTGATCAATCTACAACTCAAATGTCTCACCAACCTTCTATAAATTTAATAGGTGCCACCACACTTCGCCATCCTGAAGTATCTAACATGGAAATTTCTTAGAGTGATAGAGTGTCCATGAATGACTTCATCATCATTGAGGAGATCAAGTGCAATCCCCTCTTCAGGTGATTTTCTGACCAGCTGAAAGTATTCATCATCTAGAGTGAGATAGAGGAGGAGGTTTTGTACAATATATTGGGAACTGCATTTTTGAATCAAGTGCATGCTCACAATGCTATACTCTTGGAGCATTTTGTGTACATTGTTATTCACAGCTCTGGACATTATGGTTGGGAAATGAGAGTAGCAGAGTTCCTAGTTCATATTGAGTTTCTCCACCAAGTTAATGTTGTCATCACTAGTCTCAACAACTACACATAAAGTTGACTGGTTGGTGACGCCATTTTGAATTGTGACTATGACTCAAAATGAAACCATTGAGAAAGTATTGACCCTTCTCTATGTGGAGCTAGTGAGAAATGAAATGGGGATGTTTTCCTAATTCTTGTAGTTTCATGAGAATCTACTATCACTTTCCCAGATAGAGTGCCTCTCCGGTGGTGGTGGAAGCAATTCGCGTACTTATTTTTTCCTTGTGTACCTAAATAAATTTTCATCCTGATGCTCCCCAATTTTTTTAATCGAACAATAAATTTTGTAATGCCTTCAGTATATATATATAATAAAAATATAGCATTTTATAACTCTGGTGCCAACCTTCTTTTATGAAATTTTTTTTCTTTTATTTTGATTTCATTTATTGTATCTAAATGGAATCCATTATTTGTTTGTGTATCAATGGGATTTTTTTTTAAAACTAGAATGCACCTTAATAAAATGAACTACATTATTTTTTCCTTAATCTCTTTTGAAAAATTCTTTGAGGCGGTAAAATGGGGAGTTCACAAAACCAAATAAAATGATGCCAATAGTTTTTGAAACCACTTAAACTATCACTTGAACTTTGAAATACTTCAAAATTTGTCGTTGGAATTCTTTTTGACTAGTTCATGAGCCTTGAGTTCAAACCGCTACCTTCCCAAATTGAAGAATTAGAATATTTAGGAAGTTACATAAATGTCATAAAATATCGCCTAACTTAAGACTTAACCAAAATTTTGAATGTGGATGTCAATTTTAAGAGAGACAGCCAAAATCAAGGTAACAATGGCTCTAACTAGGGACAAGGACTAAAAATGATGCAACAAGGGAACCAAAAGTGTTATGACCTATCCTATATCCATTGGTCATAGAGTCGAATAGAGAGAAGGAACATAAACAAAAACCAAAAATTCAAGCAAACACAACCAATAAAAGGAAACACCAAAAAGTGACTATGTACAAGGTAGGTTGGCACCTACCAAGGAAAGAGGAAAGAACAATTCACACAAAACCATTAATAGGTTGTGAGAAGAATGAACCAAACCTATAAAGGCCTATTAATGCATGTGGTTTCTAAAGTAGGGAAAAGATCTTAATTACCCAAACATGGGTGTTGTAATAGAAGAGTCCATAGACTTCAATATTCCCAAATAACCATCTCTCATCATAAACCTCATCTTGATGGAAATAATCCTACATGGAAGTGTCTAGAAAAATCTTGGATATTTCCTAAGACTTCATCACTAAAATAGTCTCTCACCCTTATGCTAGGTTTGAATTTTTTATATCCTCCACAACAACATAACTTTCTATTTTTGTAAGCAGCTACCTTATCATCATGAATACATTCTAATTCTATGATAGTTCGTTCCTTCATCATTGCAATATCCTTCAATTCATCGTCAATCAAAAAATGAACAACCTTCTTTCTTGAAGATTCTAACAATCCAAACCCTAGATCTTCAAACATAAGATTATCATAAAATTCAAATTCATTGAAAATGAATAAGGGATTTGAACCGATTACCCACTTTACCCCGCCTTTGGTGTCCTCACTTGGAAATTCTTCATCATCCTTCTCAATTGCATATACAGTTTCATCAATAATATCTTCAAAGGTAAAGGCCTCATATTCTAGAATGAAAAGATAATATGACACTTGATCTTCTCTAGCAGAACTATAAGGAGGTTAATTATCTATAGGAATGGATATAGGAGTAAACTGAAATGTGTGGACATACCTTCCTTGTGGTGTCGAGACTTCTTCATCGCATGACAAGTTGAGGTTGTCCTCTAATTTAACATAATTTTTTAGATTGTATGGTTGGGAATTCCAACACTAATATTCCTTCCTTTGATCTTTTTTCGTTTCATGTAGGGGTTGTATGTCATTCAATATTGTCAAGCTTATTTTCTCAAAATTAGGAAGGGGGTGACTTGTAACAATTGGGAATCTAGAGAAATTGTAGATGGATCGTGAGTGATCAATAATAGGCTTGATAGCATCATTAAGCTTCCATTTCCCCACTATAATTAAATCATCTTCAATGTTTACTGCTTCAATCTGAGCCTGTTCGATCCCAAAGATTTTATCGCTTTTTCAAATGAGGTTGACATCAAGGTTGAGGGCATAAATAAATACATGGAATTGAATTATTTTACTCAATTTTTTTGGTTTAGGAATCTACCAAAGAGATTGATTGAATCGATAAACAAAATTCCTCATATTTTCTTTCCTTTTCTTTACAATTTGGAAGAACTGTCAAAGTAAAGCAAGAACATCAATAGGACCCTTGAAGCAATGTAATTTTTTTTTGTAGGATATCCCAATTGGTTATACAACCCTTCTCTAATACTCTAAAGAATTCAACTTCCTTTTCAACTAGATTTTAAACAAAAAGTCTTACAAAGATGTCCTTTTCTTGAACTCCCAGGATTTCACTTATTGCAATTATAGCCAAAACATGTTCCTCTAGATCTTGAATGTCCTTACCAAAGTATTTGGGGAATATTTTCCTTGAACCACATGACATGTCATTACATTGGGATAGGGAAAAATGTCCAATATAGCTACCCCGAGGAATTGAAGCCATAGGTATTCAGAGTCACCAACTCCTAGTGGAGTAGAGAAAGGTACCCCTAGGTTACTTTCTGTGGTGGTAGAGTTGGAGGGTGATTTTGTAGCTAATTAGGGTGTTGATTCAAATGTTGATTAGGACGTTGATTTAGGCATGGGTTAGGATGTTGAGGTGGGTCATCATAATACTCAAAGATCAACCTTGGGGGACATTCAATCATAGGTCCAAGTGGACATCGGGCTCACTCTTCTTCTTCTTCCAAGACAAAATTAGCTCACACATAATCTGTTGCACTCCTTTATACCTCCACAAGAGTATATTTATTAATTGTCATGTGAAATCCTCTTGCTCTGCTTACATCCAATCCAAGTCAAGTTGAAGTACGAGAAATACATCATTATGGGGAAGGAACATCTTACTGCACGACATGATGGAAACTTATCAAGAACTACAATGTGATCCCCAATGGAGTCGCCAAAAAAATCTATTAGTGAATGAATTGGCCTTTAATAAAGATGTAAAAAATTATCAACTCTCTGGCTCGCAATGCATTGGGGCCAAGCCGCTAACAACTCTATAAATGTCACAATTGCATTTGTGAATTTCCTCTAAATTTTAGAGGTGCATCTCCCTCATATGATTTAATGGATAATAAGTGTGCTTTAAACTAGAAAGCAATAAAGGTGACAAACATCAAACCATAAAAATTATACTAATGTTAAGTGAACTTTATAGGGTTGCTAATCAAATAGCACACAAAATTAGATGATGAATGACTAATTTTAATGAAATAGAAAAGCTTTATAATTGTAAAAAATGAAATAAATGTAGTAGGAAAGATTTCACATAGAAAATATAATCCTATTATGCACATGAAACATAGGTTAGTATGATTAGAATTACATTCATACTCACAACTCACATATTATGAGCTATTACAACATGAAAATGAATTTAGAATTGAATAAAATGTTCCTCCCTTGACTACAACATAGTGCACTCTTTAGGAACCAAACCCTCATTGAATCATTCTCCAACCAGATATAGGGGTCTTCTTCCTTTCTTGATGGTTTTTAATTAGTTGGAAGATGTGGTAATGCTTTCTTGCCACTTAACTCTTCATCTTGGAAATTGATAGCCATGAAATAATGAATAGTCAAAATCATTACATCGCTAATGATATGACTTTAGGAAATAACTGAGCCATTTTTTCCTTAATTCTTTCCTTGTGGTAGTCAATTCTTATACAGTTATCATTCTTCACAAAATAAGCATTAAATAACCATCACAATGGTGCAATGGAATCACATGTGCAAGCTATCTAGTAGGATGATCAATTAGGAATATAAATTAAATCTTGGTCATATCAATAATTAATTCTGACCACATTGTTATCCTATCACCTTGATCAATCTCCATATCAAATTTCTCACCAACCTTCTATAAATTCAATAGGAACCTCCACACTTCACCATCCTGAAGTATCTAACATGGTGTGTTCTTAGAGTGATGAAGTGTCCATGAATGACTTCATTGTCATTGAGGAGATTGAGTGTAATCCCCTTTTTAGGTGATTGTCCAACCAATTGGAAGAAGTATTCATCATCTAGAGTGAGATAGACAAGGAGGTGATGTTGGAATACGACTTCTAGTGTTCTCATTAATGGCAACCTAAGTCATTATTCCAGTCTGCAGATCAGGATTTGTTCATAGCGGTAGGTAGAGTAAAGAACATAGTATTATCGGAAGAGAGAATGAAAAAAATAATATCTGGTTAGTATGTCGATCTGTATGCTTCACCGAATTATCATTTTGAGTTGTGGATCTTGGGGAAAGTTTTTAAGTATCTATATTATTTTATTGCTAAGTTTTGTGATGTCACATTAATCGATTGATGCATAAGTTAGGAGATTCGGTAGGATAATTTTTTACTTATTTGTTCATGAAGGCCGACTTGATGTATGTAGTGTGTTGCGAATGTATAAGGAGTAATTGCTTAAATATTTCTATGTTGGAGCATTTTGATTTGGAGCCATAGCATAACATTAGCTGAATTTGATGGGTATGCATCGAATAATTAAATGTGGATTGAGTCGACTATTGGAAAATATTTTTATTTTGCTGAAGCCAACATGAAGCAACTAAATCTTTGATAGCAAATATATAAAAGAGATCGGTTAATTCATTTTGAAGTATGATGGGTGTACTTTCAAAGTGTATGAATAGTAGAAGGGTTGTTGAGTGATTTGGAATAGTTTCACTTGTGCAAAAGAGGATTATTGTGAAGCGAATTAAGGCAGGGCAGAGCAAAGTGAAGAATTAGATAGAAGGTCCAAAATCTGATCCATGAGCCTCACCAAAATTGAAACCAAGAATTTTTAGATTCTATTTTCTCAGTTCAACTCTTTTTTATAATCCAAATATGTTGTAAGGTAGTGAGCCTTCCTGATTTTAAGTAGTGAGCTCTAGGCAGTGTGCCTAAATGCATGTGCATTCCCCTTTTTCATAATTTTAACAAAGTATAAATTGTGGATTAACCTCCACCATGGTTTTTCCCCTAATAGGGTTTCCACATAAAAATCTTGGTGTTATGGTGTTTTGATTATTTCCTTCATGTGGTCGCATCTTTACTTTTGTTTAATGTTGTAAATGGTTTAAGATCTGGATTGTAATTTAAATATTGTTGAACACTAATTCACCCCCCTCAGTGTTCCTTGAGTCCAACAATTGGTAACAGAGCAAGGTTCCTCTGTAGAAGTTTAAAAACTTGAGGTGGATCTTGGAATGCAATGGAATCTTGTGGTCTTCAACAATATATTTTGGTGGCACTTGATGATATTGATCAGTCTAAAGTAGAAGTCCAGGAATTAAAAGAAAATCTTCAGGATGCTGAAAAATTCATTCATTCATTAAAGGATAAAATCATTGAGTCAAGAGAAAAGAAGAAGGAACTATGTGATCAGCTGAAGCAAAAAGAAAGTAAAAGCTTGGAATATGTTCACCTAAATCAAACCCTAAAATAAGTAACTGAAGAATGTGAAATCCTTGCTAGAGAGAATGCTACTCTAAAGCTTGAGAAGGAATCTATGGTGATGAAGCTAACTAAGGAGATTGAAGAAAGGAAGAAGAATGAATAGAATCTGGCCCAGTCCTTAAAAGAAATATCTAAAGAATGCAACAAAGTTAATAATAGATTCATTCATCTAGAGATTTAACTACAACAATCGATAAATAATGAACAAGAGCTTGAAAGACAGATAGTTATTCTTAGAGATGAACTCACTACTGCAAAAGAATAAGGAAAAGTTTAGGATTAGTTCTACTAAGCTTGATGAGATGAATAAAGGACAAAAGGATGCAAATGACAACAAAGGTATTGGATATGAGAAGGGAGAAAGTTTTGGGTCTGAACATAAGGATTTCAGACAAAGAAATCAGATGAACAAAGGTAGAAGGTAATCCATTAAGATAACCAAATGCTCAAAATTTTAATGGTCATTGCCATGCTTGTAATAAATTTGGTCATATGGCTTCTCAGTGTAGAAGTAAAATAAATTCAAGTCATCCATCATTTATCAGTCAGTGTTTTAGTTGTAATAAGTTTGGTCATAAGTCAATTGAATGTAGAAGTATGTATGTCAGTGTAAGGAATATTAAATGATACACCTATGGAAGATTTGGCCACATATTGCTAATCAATGTAGATCAAGAGGAAATCAATGGAATGAATGGTCTAGAAAAAGAAAACCTGTGTGTTACAATTGCAACAAATATTGTCACATTGCAAGATTCTGCAGGAACATAAACATGGATAGAAGAGGTTTGGTATACAAAGGCATAATTTCATAGAAAGATGATAAAGGAAAAGGGAAAGTGGGTATGGAAGAAATAAGAGAGCAGATGAAGAAAACATGGGTAAGGAAGAGTGAATTTGATGAAGGAAATAAGCCTGCAAAACAATCTGCTTCTAGTAATTCCTCCAGAAATTGATCTTAGGCCATTGGCCTAGGGATATTTTTTTAAGAAAATCCTTTGTCCCCCTATCAGTAGTTGGCACAAAAATGTAGGAAATTTTTAGTAGTTGTTCTCATAGTTTACAAATTTATCAGTGATCAGTTATGCATAAATTTTTGAAGTAGAAGGTCCATAGATGAATCATTCTTTTGCTATTTGAGAAAATAGAGTATCCAAAACAGCCAGGGAAAAAAAATTAATTTAGTAAAAAGGTTAGTTGTGCGAGTTATAAAAGGGTATTTGGAACCCTCATTTTTCACCTTGCATTAAAGAAGAATAGGAGAGCCTCTGCAACAAAATTTTGAAAGAGTAAAGTTAATTCGACAGAAAATTCATCAGGTATTTTAGTTGCTTGTAGAATTCTCACTTAATTTGGTGCTTGGTAGAACCCTATTTAGTACGAAAAAGGAAAATGAAGCAAATAAAAGGAATCATGAGTTTAGATGAATAGAGTAGTGAGAAGATTAGGGATGTGATAAATATGTTTCCGGTCAATGAATTGAAATGGATTGAAGGTGTGAAACACAAAATTTTGGACATTTGGAGTGAATTTCCCTATTTTGATAATGCGAAAGTTGTTAGGTTTATTCTGAACAGATTGAATGATGACATTCTAACTTTGGATAAACCCTATCACATTTTGAAAGAGGTGATTAGGAATCTGACTGGATTATGCAATGTTGGGGACATACCAAAAAAGAAGTTGATTCAGAACAAAGAAGTCGAAACCCTAACTAGAGTAACTGGAGATCAAAGGGATTTGATAATTTTGATGATCAAAGATCTGATAACAAGGTACATTGTGCATGGAATCTCATACAAAATATTTTTTAGAAATAGGGAAGGAACAACTTCAACAGGTACAGTTTACATCTCTCATAAAATTATAATGGAGGATCAAGATTTTGACCTATGCAAATTGCTAAAAGATCAATTGATGGAAAATGTGCAACTAACAAAGGAGGAATATTACCCCTTCAAAAAATTTAAACAAATTTACTATATATTTGATGACTTTCAACACTAAAATACAACAAATTTTCCCAAATTTGTAACAAATCAAGAAAAATGACACCTTTCTTGCATATATGTAAAAACACTATTTCAAAACTTCAAAATAGACATCTACAAGTAGGAACAGATTGAGACTGTAGAGAAAAAATTATGTGCAAAGGTTCTCTAAGACACCTGTAATAGTAGGATAGGGATGCCTATGGGCATCTGATTCCCTGACAAGGGTTCAGAAAACTAAAAAACTAAATAAATTTATGTTGGTGTTTAATGTTGGTATCTCAAGTTGCAAACAAGTTTCAAAAAATAGATATCTTTCCAGATTTTACTCAATTTAGGACAAGATGATGCAAAATGCAAGTGTGCAACAATTTTGAAAATATTTTTGCAAGTTTTGAATGCAAGTTTTAGATCTAAAATGCAATAATTAATTGATTCTAAGATGCCATGATCTAAAAATGATGTTTTTGATGTAATTATGAAATCAAATAATGCTATTTTCTTCAATGTGATTCAAATGTAAATGTGAAAAATTAAGGACAATTTAGAATGCAATTTTTAGATCTAATATGCAATAATTAACTAATTTGAAGATGCAGAATTTTAAAAATGATGATTTGATTCAAATGTGAAATAAAACTATGTAATTTTTCACTTGCTTTTAACCTAAAATGAAAGATGCAATTTACATGCAATGAGTGATTTCATAGTTTAACCACTTAATGAATGTAATTTGAATGTATATTTGATCTAAATATGACTGAAATAAGCCCTAATTCAACCTATAATGCAATATAGATTTATTTTTTATGCTTTTATGATGCAAAAATGAACATTGCAAACTAATGAAATACAAAACCTAGATCCAAGATAATTTACTTCAAATTTCAGAAGGTATATATTATTAACAAATTGGGTTCACCAAAATGAAACATAGAAAAAGGAAATCTTGGGTCCTAAACGCAAAGAACATAGGATGCAAGGGCCCTTTTCCAAGTTTCATTAGCATGTAGATCAACAAGGTGAATATATTGACTATCGACCATGAAGGTGAGCCAATCAGACTTCAATGTACATCTAATTGAGGATGAGAATGGATTGGAATTGATTTGGAATGATTAGCCTAATGATCCTATATGACCTAATATGAAAAATGTAAGATCTTGACAATTGATAAATAGAAACAAACAACTTCTAACATATCTAGAAAGTGTATAGAATAATAAACTTGCTTAGAAAAATTGGTCTTGCTATGCCTACAAGTACCTATATTCCCAATGGTGTCTGGGTCTTTGTAGTGATGTCTTGAACTAATTTTGGGGTGCTCTGGTGTTGGATCTAAGATTTTTCTTTTCATCAACAAAATTGTTGAAATACTGCTAGATAAATCTATGAGTTTCCATGGCTTGACAAGGTTTATGAAAAAAATGAAAAAAATGAAAAATGGATCTTCAAGACCTCTTCAATCCTCTTAAAACCTGTAACCTACACATTCAAATAGAGGGGAAATTATGTTCCATATATAGGATTTCCTTAGCCAAATCCCCAAGTAAGTGTTCCCACTTCCACAATGGCAATGTTAATGGATAAATGATAATGAAAAGGAAGGAATGATGAAATCACAATGTGCTATAACTCACCACCCTTCAATGGTTGTCTTGAATGACTGAAATCATACACATCTCCTCAAGGATTTGAATCTCACTTGCTTGAATGTTTGATTTCTTAAGAGACCTACAAAAAGAGGTTAGCTTTCATAAAAAAATTATAACATGATGACATAAACTCACATAAAAATTGACATGATGTTAGATCTTGAATTGCTGAAATAAGTCTTTAAAAAATTTCTCTTTATTTTCTCTTGAATGCTCCTGACAATAAATTTTTCTTGATCCCTTTTCTTAGATTTCAAATGGTGAAATGACTAGGTATTTATAGGCATTTATTTAAATTTCTGAAAATTAGATCTCGAAAGATGACACTTTAAATTTAAATGTTGGATCTCAAAATTCCACCAACAAAATATTTTAATTTGGGTCTTGGCTAAGGAGGGGACTAGACTATAGATTTTTGGAACCACAAGACTCTAACTCTTATATGGTTTTTCACCTAAAAGGAGAGAGGTAGGCCAAAAATGCTAATGAGGTTCATTCAAATTATGTTATATGTGATGTTGTTAAGGCTAAATGAAATGAATTAAGTGCAATTAAGTAATGTAAATAACTGATTATTAATGCAAACCTAAGATTATGCTATGTTGGAAAACATAGTGTTGTATGCAAATAATGAACTAAACATAGTGTTGTATGCAAATAATGAACTAGAAGATGAATAAATGCATAACAGAAAGAAATAGACTGAATTAGTGTGCACTTGGAGGTCTTATGAATATTCTAGAATCTTTGGAATTTTGTTTGGAATCATAGAAAATCAATAGTGGGACTCATTCACCTAGGGTGGTGAATTAGTCCCGCTTCTGAAAACTATTGGGAACCAGTTTCTGAGTGTCAGGATCCAGAATCTGACAAAACTTAGATTTCCAGCCTTAAGGTGGGACTCATTCACCACTAGTGGTGAATCATTCCTCTCCCAAAATTTTAAGAAATTAGGAGACAACTCTGTAACACCAAATCTAAAAAATGTCTGCTTGTTAGGTTGTCAAAGTCAATTCTATAGGAAACAAACAAAATACCTTCTCCAAGCTTGAAATATGGTTGATTTGACATGTAGCACATAGTTTACTTGTTGACCACTCTTCAATCACCTTAATGCTTGTTAAATTTGCATACAAAGGTCTACAAACACACATACAAGAGGGGGAAATGGTTGAGGGTTAGAGAATAGGGGTTTTCCTTGGTCAAACCTCACTTTGGTAATCAAACCCTTAATGAAATAAAGAAATGAAAGAGAATGATAAACAAATAACATACAAATTCTATCAACTTACCAAATCCTTGTTGATTAAAATATGAAGTTGTGTCAATGGATGCTCCAAAATGCTTGATTAATGCTTGATTTGATGTTGTAAGGTGCTTGAATGCTTGAAATTATAGGAGATTGAATACTTGAATTGAATGGGGGTTGAAATGGCTGTAAAAACACTTATTTATACAATCTTGTGCCTTAGTAACCCATTAATACCTCATCATAGGCCAACATCAAGTGATTTTGAATAAAAACCCAAAAGGAAATTTGAAATATTTTGAATTTGGAGCCAAGGGGGACTCATTCACCACCCATGGTGAATGGGTCCCACCTAGGACCTAAAAATAGGTGTCAGGAATTATCTTGCATGTAATGTTTTTTGTCGGGTTTACATTAAAAAATGCACTTAATTAAAGCTTATAAGGGCATAAATGGGTCAAATAAAGCATAAGAAAGGTGTATATAGTGAGGGTATTCATAGAAAAGCGTGAAAGCATGTTACAAGGCTTTACAACACTTTAAAATAGGACTTGATAAGTGATGAGAAGGTTACTTTTAGGTGAATTGTAATGAATAGAGTCTAGAAGAGTGTAGAAATGTTTTACAATACTTCACAACACATTCACAAGACATCATTATTTGAATTTTAGTACCTAAACATGTATGTTCAAGCCACATTCGATCAATAAATCCAAGAAAAATAGACCAAACATCATGAAACAAGGCCAAAAAGACCATGAAAATGACAAGGGACCATTTTTCTATGGTGCATTTAGCCCCCACTTTAGTGAGAGGATGAACTTGCTTAAAACTCACACTAAAGTAGCCATGAACATTGAGAAGAGGGTTGAAATGTGCTTACATTAGCAAAATGGAATAACAAAAGCCAAGAGGGATGATCAAGCCCCCAAGACAAAGATCTCATGGAAAACTAAACATAAGAATAAAGGAACACACAAGTATTAAAATGTAAGGAAGAGAAACAGATGAAGTTTCGATCATTTTTCCAACTAGTTGTGGATTAGATCTAGGTTGATTGTTTGAAAGAGAATGCATACTCACTCTGGGGCGATAGAAATCATGGTGGTCTATCAGTTGAGAAGGCCCAAAAGGTAAGATACATACACTAGTTGGTATGCACTCACAAATACAAAGGTGGGTATGGGGAAATTCGTGCCGCTGGATGGGCTTCCTACTCAACCATAAGGAAAATGTCTGTCCATGCTTCATGAGACAAGCAAATATTTGTATGTTTAGAACTCATGAACAAAGGGAGAGGTACCATAGGCATGCAAGTTGTGTTATGCAAGGTGGTAAAGACGCAAAATGTACAAGATGTTCAAAGGAGTATTGTTGAGTTCATGCAAGGTCATCCACTTAGGGAACATTGTGTCTAATGTCTCCAAGAGATAAAAAATCAAAGAATAGTATATTCACAACTTATGGGATGTAGTTTGTTGCATCGAGCCACAAAGAGGAATGTAATATGCTAAGATATATCAAACTTATGAAGGAAATCACACCCAATGTCATCCACAAATTAACAAACACATCATATGAATGACAAAGATACACTAGGAACCAAGAATTCAAATGCAATGATGGTAATGCATGCCCCCCACTTTAAAGGAATTTCTACACACCGTTCTATGAGCAATTGCTTTAAAGTAGCAAAGGGAAAAAATGCAAAGAAGTAAATAAGACATGACAACCTACTCGGAGAGCCTTATGCCAAGTCATATGTTTCTAAGTTAGGTTGTGTCATGTCAATAAAAAATAGAAAAAAAATAAAGGGAGTGTCCCCCTAGAAACACACCAAACACATAAGAGATCTATGGATTTGGGTTCAATATCTTCGTTGTTGCAATGTTGTTATTAAGGATCTTTGAACTGTCATCATTCCCCAAAGTACATAGAATTGGAAGAATGACACAAAGAGAGAAAAAAAAAAAGAAAAATAAAGTCCATTTTGGGTCAACATGGAAGAGACATTACGGTCTCAACACTTTGCATCATCCCCAAAAGGAAAACACAAGCGAAAAGAAAATGAAAAGGGAAAAGAAAAGAAAAAGCTTTTGGGTCAACATGAAGGAGACATTTCAGTCTCAATACCTTGCATCATCCCCAAAAGGAAAAAAACAAAAGAAAAAGCAAACAAAAAGGAAAAAAAGAACCTTTTGGGTCAACATGGAAGAAACATTGTAGTCTCAACACTTTGTGTCATCCCCAAAAGGAAAACACAAAAATGAAAGCGAAAAAGGAAAAGGATGGCATATAGAAGAATAAAGATTCAAATAGAAGAAGTGTACAAAGAGATAGAACACCAAACACACATTATAGGGGAACATGATACACACATAAAATAAAAATGAAAAGGAGCAAGTAATGCAAATTTAATTCAATAATTAACTAAGTTATTGGTTTCTCAATCTTAAATGGTTAAGCGGAAAAGGAATAACATAGTTAAGAGATAAAGACAAGTGCATTACAGGGACAAGGCTAACAATGTCTTGCCCCCCACAAAGTGTATAGGAAAGAATGAGCTGAGGTGGGTGATGGGAAATGATCATGCGATAGTGAGAATAGGGAATTCTACAACTATGGCTTGATAAAGGGATTTGATTGTTTTAAGGTATGATGAAGAAACAATCAGTATTAGTGAAGTGATACTTATCTAGTATGTCCTTGAATGTTTGACATTCTTTGGTTCGATGTCCTAGAATGCGATGATATTTGCAAAATGGTATGTTAGAATCTTTAGGATGAATAACCAACCTATTCATAGGTGGTAAAAGTATAAGACATTTGTTTAAAAGTAGATGAAGCCTCCTTTCACATTCAGGTGGAGGATGTGTAGGAAACTTGATTTTTTTCAATTTGTAAGGTCATTTTTGTTTGCTAGATTCTCCCTATTCATGAATGGAAGGAGGAAGAGAACCCATGAGGGTCCTTACATCCTTGTTGGAAACACCATTTCAAGGTTGCTCGCGTGGAAGGAGAATGTTCAAGTTAGGAGGGGCATCAAAGATCATTGTACCATCATCTTGAAGTTTCCAATATTCAAAAGGAGGTCTATCAAGATGAGGAGGATCTTGATATCCTAGTCCTGTTGTGTTTTATTCTTATTTTTTTTGTTCAATAAGTTGATGGATCTCATGTTCATGTGTTGTATCACAACCTTGTTTACTTAGGATAGTAAATCCTTTTTCATATGTTTCCTCAAGATTGATAGGGGTGTTTGTAACTTTGTGATCGTAAAATGGTTGTGAATGTGTTTGTTTAGAAGAACTAGGTCCACTTGATGGAGAAACCTTGGATCCTTCATGGATTTCAAGATGCAACTATGCAAAGTGATCAGGAGGTGCAATAGTAGGAAGGTCTTGGGACTTCATGGATGGATAGAAGGTTGCATTAGCTTCTAGGTTATCAAGGAATTCATTGAAGAACTTGTTCATGCTAGTATCATCTTCTCCAATGATGTCTACTTCATTAGGAGTTGAAGGAGCATGTGGAAGTTCAAGGTCATTAGGGTCACAACCAAAGGCACAACTAGACATGTCTACCAAGGATTTTAATGAATTCCAAAACTTAATGAAGGCTGATCCCACAAAGCTAGTTTACAATTTCTGGGAGGAACAGATTTTTGCTGAAATCACATATTTTTAGAAAATATGATGATTTAAGCGTTAAAAGGTTCCATTTAAAGAATTCCAATTGAATATGGTTTGATAAAACTACCTTAAATCAAACCCCCTTGGATAGAACCCCGCTAGTTTTAAACCATACCTATTACAGAGTCTCCTTTACACCTATCAAAATGCTGATAAAAAACCACTTTTGATTTACTTTTTGGGGGATCAAATGAATTCGTTTAAAATTTATTTTTGCAAGTACGTAGTCCTTTATATAAGCTTCCCAAAAAGTATAATTTTGAATAAATTTAATTTTATTATTATATTTATTTTTTATTTTTCGTGAATGTAGGTTTTTCATTGAAAATCAAGCTCTCTGTTCTGCACATGTGAAAAAATAGTAGTTTATTAAACAAAAAAAATAAAAAAATATTAGTGCACCAGATATTGAATTTCTTGATCAAACAAAGGAAAAAAAATTGAATTTTGATATATACAAAAAAAGTTATGCATTATATAGTTGCGCTATGTATGAATTATAATTGGTTTGAATTCAAAACTTGATTAAAAAAAAAAAATTAATAAAAAACTATCTAACCAAGTGGAAGAAATAGATATCAGAGTTAGGAATCTAAATTCAAAATAATTAGAATTTTATCTTTCATGGAAAAAAAGTTATGCGTTATACGGTGAGCGTCACTTTTTAAAAATGTTGTTTTTTGAAAAAAACTAGTTTTTGAGGGAGATGGAAAAAGAAGTGCAATCTGATTCCAAAAATTTTGAAAAAATATATTTAGAATCTATAGAAAAAATTTCAGGAAACTCTAGTTTGCATCATCTTCAAATTCCTCATGGTTTAGCAACTATAGGTGCCCGAAAGTGAAGATTTAGTTAAAAAAAATTATTTCAGTGTCTAGTTTGGCCAAAAATTGTAAACCACTATTGTGGGATCACCCTGAAAGAAAATTACATGATGTAAGTAAACTAAGATGCAATAAATGACTAAAAATAGAGATTCTAGAAATTAAAATAGAAAGTAATTATAGAAAGTAGTAATGTAGGAAAATTCTAGAAAAATGCCAGAAAATGTTGTTAAAATGTGTAGAGGGATTGATTTGCCCAGGGTGGTGAATGAGTCCTAGTATGAGATCTTTTTATGTTTTTCAAAAAACTTAATGTGATGCTAATGCTTTACGGATGGAAATTAAGGATGTAGAATACAGATTTTCAATTTTCTCAATGATATGCAATGCAAAAATGAGATCTAATTGAATCTTTCACTAATGCAAGTTGAAAATCCCTAGAATGCAAAAACAAAAAAAATACCCTAATTGAATGTTGATGCAAGTGTAATCTAGGATGCAAGAGGAAAATGAAATAAGAAATAAAAAGTGTTGAATAATGTAGGTTCACCAAATTGAACTATAGATTTTTGGAACCCACAAGACTCTCTAACTCTTCTAGGGTTTTTCACCTAAAAGGAGAGAGGTAGGCCAAAAATGCTAATGAGGTTCATTCAAATTATGCTATGTGTGATGTTGTTAAGGCTAAATGAAATGAATTAAGTGCAATTAGGTAATCTAAATGATTGATTATGAATGCAAAACTAAGTTTTATGCTATGTTGGAAAACACAATGTTGTATGCAGATAATGAACTAGAAGATGAATAAATGCAGAACAAAAAGAAATAGATTGAATCGGTGTGCACTTGGAGGTCTGATGAAGATTTTGGAATCTTTGGAATGTTGTTTGGAATCATAGAAAATCAACAGTGGGACTCATTCGCCCAGGGTGGTGAATTAGTCCCACATCTAGTGAAAACTGTTGGGAACCAATTCTTGAGTGTTGTGATCCAAAATCTAACAAAACTTAGATTTCCAGCCTTAAAGTGGGACTCATTTGCTACTCATGTTGAATCATTCCTCTCCCAAAATTTTGAGAAATCAGGAGACAACTCTATAACACCAGATCTGAAAAATGTTTGCTTGTTGGGTTATCAAAGTCAATTCTATAGGAAACAAACATAATACCTTCTCCAACCTTGAAATATGGTTGATTTGACTTGTAGCACCTAGTTGACTTGTTGACCACTCTTCAATCACCTAAATGATTGTTAAAATTTTATGCAAAGGCTTACAAACACACATACAAGAGGGGAAAAATGGTTCAAGGTTAGAGAATAGGGGTTTTCCTTGGTCAAACCTCGCTTTGGTAATCAAACCCTTAATGAAATAATGAAATGAAAGAGAATGATAAAAAAATAACATGCAAATTCTATCAACTTACCAAAACCTTGTTGATGAAAATCTGAAGTTGTGTCAATGGATGCTTCAAAATGCTTGATTAATGCTTGATTTGATGTTGTAATGTGCTTGAAATTGTAGGAGATTGAATACTTGAATTGAATGGGGGTTGAAATGGTTGTAAAAACACTTATTTATACAATATTGTGCCTTAGTAACCCATTAATACCTCATCACAGGCCAACATCAAGTGATTTTGAATAAAAACCCAAAAGGAAATTTGAAATATTTTGAATTTGGAGCTAAGGGGGACTCATTCACCACCCATGGTGAATGGATCCCACCTAGAACCTAAAAATAGGTGTCGGGAATTATCTTGTATTTAATGTTGTTTGTTGAGTTTACATTCATTAATGCACTTAATTAAATCTTATAAGGGCATAAAGGGGTCAAATAAAGCATAAGAAAGGTGTAAATAGTGAAGGTATGCCTAGAAAAGCATGAAAGCTTTTTACAAGACTTTACAAGACTTTAAAATAGGACTTGATAAGTGATGAAAAGGTGATTTTTAGGTGAATTATAATGAATAGAGTCTAGAAGAGTGTAGAAATTTTTTACAACACTTCACAACACCTTCACAAGACATCATTATTTGAATTTTAGTACCTAAATATGCATGTTCAAGCCACATTATTACATCAATAAATCAAAAAAAAATAGACCAAACATCATGAAACAGGGTCTAAAAGACCATGAAAATGAAAAGGGACCATTTTTCTATGGTGCAAGGTCCCATTTTCCATGGGCAAATGGGTTCTAGTCCAAATTTTCAGGACACATTGAGTTGGGAGAAAAATAAAAATTGGTTACATTTATTCAATGCTTGCAATCATTTGAAAAAAGGCAAAAAATAGTTAGGATGGAATGCATAATTTGGAAAAGTAGGGGAACAAAACATAATGTGAAATTGTTAAGGGTAATAATTTTCTACACTATATTTATTTAAATTATTATAATATATATTATTAAATATAAATAATATTTATATTTAACAATACATATATTTTTAATAAAATATTGTTTAAATTAATATAGAAGAAATATAATATCTTAACTAACTTTCTATGGGGTTAGAGAGAGTAAGAAAGAGAGACAATGAGAAAGAGATAAAAGAAAGAGGAAGAGAAAGGAAAGGGAAAGAGAAAATGAGATATATATAGAGAGGGATGGAGTGATCTAGGGGAAGAGAGAGATAAGGAATATATAGGGAAAGATGAGAGAGAGGGAGAGAGAAGTGAAGAGATAAAGAGATAGAGAGAGAAAGGGAGAGACAAAGACATGGTGGGGATAGAAAAATATAGAGATATACAAAGATAGAGAGGAAGCGAAATAGAGAGATAAGGAGGGATAGAGAGATGGAGGGATGGAGGGAGGTAGAGGCATAAAGAGAGAGAAGGGGGAGGAAAAGAGAGAGGGGTGGAGAGAGAGGGATAGAGATATAGAGAAAAAGTGATGGAGATATGAAGGGAGAGATGTAGAGAGACAAAAAAATAGAGAGATATAAAGGGATACAAAGAGATATATATAAAAAGGTGGAGTAGAAAGATAAAGAGGGAGAGAGAAAGAGGGAGAGAGGGGGAGGGAGGGAGGGAGGGAGGGAAGGAGGGAGGGAGAGAAAAATAATGAGAGAGGAAAGGGGCTAAAATATCCACACATAGAGATAAGATATTTAACAGGAATGTTTTAGGGAGGGAAGGTAAGATATGGAGAAAAAAAGAGATAAATTTAAATATAGAAAGGTCGAGAAAGAGGATATACATATATGAGAGAGAGAGAGGGAGGAATAGAAAAGCAAGATAAATCACAAGAGAGAGAGAGAGAGATAAAGAGAAATATAGACAAGTATAAGAGAGATTGAATTTTTACTATTCATTTTATTCTAACAATCAAAAGATGACACATGTTTATGGGAATATAGAGAAAAAGAGGAATAAAGAGAGACTAAGAGGAATAGAGAAATAGATAGGGGAAAAGAGATAAGACTCAAGAGAGATAGAGAGAGAAAGGGGAGATAAAGAGAGATATAGAGCAGAAAAAAAGGAGAAGGATATAGAGAGAGCTTAAAAAAAGTAAAATCAATTGAAAAAGGGGAGACCTATAGTACCTTACCGAGGTATCAAAGATGGGAGACATGCAATACCTTTTCAAAGATATTGGGGGTCAAAGGAGTTGGATGACCTCCAAAAACTTGTCAAGGGTCAAGGGAGAAGGATAACCTCTAACTTACTTAACTAAAGGCTAACTATAGAGGAATAATTAGTCATGATGGTGATTAATAATGGTTTATTTAGTTAATTTATAAGAAATTAGTATGAAGAAATAGAAGTGAATTTGGGGTATCTACAATCAATAAATTTAATACTATATTTGTATGTGACATTTTTGTTTATAAAAAGGAAATAAAATAAATCAATCTAAAGTTCTCACTTGTCTATGAAAAAATAGGTCAAGTAAATAGAATATCATTTTTTTAATGGCCCTATTATTGATCTCACGTGTTTCCCCACTATATGCTAAAAAGTGATCAACTCAATTAAGGAAATCATTGTTGGAATACACATTGCACACCAAGGTGTGAATGCTAGTATTTAAAACTTTGGCATGTTGTCATTATTGAAATCTCTTGATGATCAAACATTGATATATAGGGAAATAAAAGTGATGATAGATATCACATTTAAGTTATCTATGGGGTTTGAAAGTGTGTTCTTGTTTCCCCATTGAATTATTGTGAGCCATTTATTTTTTTAAGTTGTAATCTTAGATGTGTAGCACCTATCTATCATATTAGATGAACCTATATCATAGATGGGTATATGAATATTATTTAGCTATTTAAATCTTTCAAAAAATGCTAGAATTATTGTATGAGACAATGTACATACATTTTAGCTCCTTAAGCTCCTTTCATGCTTAGAAATTTATGCAATTTCAAACAATTTTTTATCTGTTAAGCTATATACAGATAAATATCTATGTTTATACTTTTTAAATGACTATTTATATTTATCTAGGTTAATTTAATATATTTGGTAGATGATATATATTTTTAATATATTAGTAATATTGTCAAGTTAGTATAATATCAGTAATATATCGTAAGTGTATATTAGATTAATAATATATTTTTTAAATTGGGGGTAAACACTTTTGATCAGAGCTATGAACTGGTGAGACCACAAACAAGGAACCTCATATCCAACATGATACACTAAAATAACACCACAATATGGGTTTGAACCTTGGTGGAAAGAACCACAATGACACAATTTAACCATCACTATGTGCCATTATTGGTAATGTTGTATTAATAGTATTATTTAAATTATAAATTTGTATTAATTTATGACATTAGTGTGGCAAACAAGTAATATTTTTAAAATAATAAGTACAAATAGATATAAAAATAATATATTACATTTTATAAAAATATAATAATTATAATTAATATTATTTATAATTTAATAATTTAATCTCTTACACAATTTAATTCAATAATTTACACAAATGGGTTTTGGATTCTTGGAAACTTGCCATCAAGAGAAAGATTGAGCTCTTCCCTTGTTCTAGGGGTTTCTACATTTCAACTTTTGATTCTTCAAACAATGGAGATTTAGTGCTTGATGACGAGTTGTGGTTGTGGAGAGAGCACTCTCTCTTGATTAAGCCCCTTTTTGAACCTCTCAATGTTAGACCTATGTGAGTTTTCCTTTCAAATATTCTATCCAACTTTATGAAGATTCCTGATATGAGGCCATAGGAAACTTCTATCGATCATTTATTGAAGGTTGAGTACATCCTACATGGGAACTCTATGTTTTCCTATACTTTGGTGGATTTTGATATCTCTAAGCCTCTTTATAGGGATTTTTTATCATGGAAGGTAGGATTTTGACTCAACTACTTGACTATGAGGACCTCCCCTTCAAATGTAAATTTTTCTTTACCATTGATCATTTGGGTACTAATTGTCCACTCTCTCAACACAAGGGCATGATGATGTGGTGGAAGAATTTCTATGAATATCACTTGACTATTCATGTCTCCAACTCTTTGGCTCAAGATGACAAGGCTTCTCAAGCTATTGGATGATGTTAGATTGATGTGATTATAGTGATTATTTTTCCATCAAATATTAATAAGGAGTCTCACCCACCTTCTAATATATTTACTCAACCTATTATGCCATTGACTTTGGATCAATTTTAATCTACTCATGAGGTGGTTTCTTAACATTTGGCTAGTTTGACTTGAATTTCATTTCTTACCAAAAACATAGATGGGCCCTCTATGGAGTAAGCCCCTCACTTCTAGTTTTGAGGACTTGGAGAATAAGATTACCTAGATAGTTGCACAAAATCAGAAGAATGGACTTCCCATATCTATCTCTCAATCTCATACTAGAGTGAAGGGTGTGATATTGAAAAGAGGGGTTTGGTATTGTTTAGTTTGGTTCCTAGTCAACCTTGTTGTATCTTACTTTGGTTTTAGTTTTGTTAGGCAATTTGGTTGCAATTGTGTCTCACTTTGATGTAATTTGATGGTCTATTATGTTTGTCTCATATCTCATGATACACATTCAGTTTCTCTATCAGTCACATCATTGTATAAGGTTTCACACCATTTAAAAACCTATTTTTATCAATAAAAAATAGTTTAATATCTTAAATGAATAAAATAATTTAAAACATGGTTTTTACATATACGTATTTAAGATAGATATTAATTAATTAACATTTTAACAACATAACTATACCAAGAACATAATAGTGTCTAATGTTTGAGTGTGTTTTAATCCCTTTTTAGTACATTATTCACACACACATATATAATGCCTAAATAAATAAAAGAATCTAATACATATATCATTAATTGGATTACATATATTATTTAGTCAATATAAATATAAATAAAATTGTTAAATTATGAATATGAATATCATAAATACATCTATCTAAAATATATCTTTTAATTTTTTTAATTAATTATTAAATTATAAATAATATATTAATTATGAATATTACAAATATTCATAATAATATTATATATTTTTATTTTTATTTGGATTTATCTTTATTAAATTATAAATTTTCATATATCACTCTAATATTAAAAATTAGTATTAAATACTAACTTATAATCTAAATAATATTACTAATATAATACAAATTTATAATAGAATATTATTTATAATATTGGCCTCACAATATTACGAATATATTACAAATAAGTACATTAAAATGCAATGTATATTAAACCTAGATTAAAGTATAAATATACCTAGATATTTTATTTTTGTATGAAGTCCTTTAAAGTTGAACAAAATTAACCCATCATTTTTCGAGAACTGATTTTTGTAGTTTATTTTCCTTTGGCCGTGACCTTCAACTTTAGTTCCAGAACCGTTTTTAATTCAAATTAGATTGCTCATGCCTAGACTAGATTAGTTGTGTAGGTTAACAAATTATGCAATTTTTTGTAAATCTCTATATAGGTTAAAAATTAGAAAATCAGTTTGTAGTTTTTTAAGGATAGCATTCTATTTTATTTTTGATAGTAATTAGTCAATAGGCTAGATATATTGTGTGATAGGTTAGATATAATGTGTGAGATTTGAGTTTGTAATAAGTTTTACGTGTGCAAATTACTGTTGAGTTGTTGGAAAACAAGTTTTAATTGTTGTTCAAAGGTAAATCAAGTGTTATTTAATGGTAAAAGCCTCCAAAATATTAGGTGAAAGCCTCGAGTACCTCACATATGTAAAATCCAAATAAATATTGATTTTTCAATTGCATGGGAACATTCTTTTGCCATTTGCATTGTTTTTTTGTCAATTTGATGGCAACTTTCTTTTTCATTTGCATTGATTTATGTTTTAAATATATATGCAAATATTTAAAAAAAAAATACTTAATTTCTATAAGGAAAAAATCTAGACTTTTTAAAGTTTATTTCATTCCAGTATTTAACACTTATTATTAATTGTTTAATCCGATTACATACAACTAGAATTTGTAATACATGGCATCCATATACACCCATGAACAAACATATACTCTTTAACATATTAACACACATATAATTTCTATCAACATAATCCTTGGACCTCCTTTAGATGCAAGTACTAATTATTTATGTACATCACAATTGTTGATACCTCTTCTTTCCTACTATAGTTTCTAGTGTTATATATAGGCTCATTAGTAAAGAAATACCTAATGGTTACATGTAATTTTTGGGATATTTATAAGGGACACATTGGATCATTTATAGATCATTTAGTATTTTGTGTGTGTGATGTTCTCAATTCATTGAATATTATTTATTATGAATTTAAAGTAAGGATGTATAGATTTTTAGAGAAATTATAGTTTACATGTTGAAATATGATTTTGGTTTTTGTACAATTTGATAATTTTATATTATATTATAAATATATAATATATAAAAGAAAATTATTGTGTTATACAAATAATGCAATATTTTTTCTTAGATTTGTAGGATTTTTTTTTATTGGTTTACTTAATTTTTTTAGGAGGTTATAAATGGATAGATTTTTAGGAAATTTTATGGAATTCATTTTTATAAACAAATTATTAAATATTTTTGAATTCATTATTTTGAGATCTTGACCAACAAACCTAATTGAGCTAGTATGAAGGTACTTAATGAAAAATAATTAGATTGTCTTCATGCAATAAGTATAGCTTATATTTGTGGTTTGAAATTTCTAGTTTTATTTAATGACTATATACGATCTCATGGGAACACCTTCCCTTGTCTAGTAAAGTCTAAAGCATAAAATAGTTGGTTTATCTTGTTATGGGCCCATCATATGATTCAATCATACACTTTATCTAATGCCTAACTTGACACTATTTGAGTTAAATGTAGATGATCTTCAAAAATTACAAGTGATCCTAGAGTACTAATAAAATAATATTTTCATAGGGATTAAAGGACTCAAATCTTTATTTACTATTTTTTATGATTCTTAAATATTCATTGTTTGTTAGATTTATTATTTACTAAAAGGAAAATATATGCTTATTCCTAAACAATCATAAAAGATGCATAATTTATAATAACAAAAAATTGTTAGAGTTTTAACTTAAGAATTACACTTAGACGGAAATAAGAATAAATAAAGTAGAGGAGAAATGATAGAGTGAAGCATCCACATGAAAAAGAAACACTAAATATACCTTAGGAAATCCATATGAGGAGAAAATTTAGTCTTCAAAGCACCACACCAATACATTATTTAACAAAAAATTGTTACAATATAATCTTAGCCGCTGTGTGCTTTTATAAGTGTCTAAATTCTACTTATGGAGAAAATAACAACATGATTATTAATGGTCTAAATATATGTTCAAGATAAATGCACCACATATGAACTCCAAACATTGGAAGACTCACAACCATGGATCATGACCTATAAACCAATCTCCAAGATTACAAGGTTGGCTTTGTATAGATATTCTTTTGAAGCCCAACTACTAGGAAGAAAGAAAGATGTAAGAAATTAAATAACATAAATGAGAAGGCTCATATTGAATATATTTTTCTTTATAATTATAATAGATCCTTGCAATCCATGGTGCAATAGTCAACAAAAAGAATAGTAATTTACAAACATAGATGCATAAAAAAAATTATACACATAATAAAGAGTATGAATTTCTAGAATAACCTCTTAGATTAGTGTTTCTAATAACATTCAATAGCCACATAACATGCAATATCAATAAATTTGAACATATAAATAGGCATCCCCTTATTTAATTACAAAATAAGTGAGAACATGCTTTACACATAAGGATTAATGGATCATCCATATAAAATAGATTCTAAATTGAAAATGGGCACATAGGCTACTAAAAAAAGTATAATATTTAGACCATAAATTTTTTTCCCCCAATAGTTTAAATTTCAAAATCTAATTCCAACAAGAGCTATAGAGCAGCGAAGTTCCTACCAAAGTGTGCAAGAATAGTTTTGTTTTTGTTTGCAGCTTGTTTGATTATTTTTTTAGTACTATGTAGGATTGTGTAATTTGTTGTTGAACATAAGCTTTTAGACCTGCATTGAAAAGTAAAATGAAACACTCAAACTTTCCATGTTGGAAGAAATTGCAAGATCTAAAATGGCTTGTCAAAATGTGGAAGCATAGAAAAGGCACCTGAACATTTTGACAAAATGCTTCAAAGAGATGTGTCCTCTTTGAAAAAATGCCTCAAAGAGATGTGTCCTCTTGGACTACAATAATTACAGGATATACAAAAAAAAAAAAAAACATTGATTTGTTGAAAATGCTTTAGAAACCTCCAAGAAAATGCAATTGACAGGTGTAAATCCAAAATTCACAACCTTTGTCAGCATCTCCCTACTTCTACCAAAATAGTATCTTTGCAAGAGGGTCTATTCTATGAAAGCATCAGGGATTGATAAAGTTTTTGAGATGTTGCAACATTCCTATTAGACGTGTATGCAGATGTGGAAGCATAGAGAAGGCACATGAGTTTGACATAATGACTCAAATAGATATAATTTCATGGATTGCAACAGTTGCAAGATTTGCACAAAATGGATTTTTTCAAAATACTTGAGAAACTTCAATTAAACAAAACATTGAGAAAATGCCTTCATTCCCTACCATTGAGATCATTAGTGATCATGTGTTCAAACATGTTGACATTCCATGGCAAATAAGAACTCATAATAAACAATCTCTGTATAAACAAGGCAAGCACTAACTTTGAAACATGAGTATTTAGTGAACATTAAAAATCAGGCAAACCAAAAGCATTTAACATTATTCAAAATTATAAAAGGAGAAAATACAAATTTATGATTGTTACATTTGTGCTTGATACTACAACACATGCTTCAAATGTACTAGGAAAATGAGCTGACCCCTTTCAAAACAATGAATTATTAAATATAAAAATTACAAACAAAGCACAATAGTGAGCTCTAATTTGGAAACTACCTAATAGCTAAGACTCAATGCACTAGGGTTAGTACCACATTCCAAATGAAACTTGTGTGCCTTGAATGAAAACAAACAAGTCAAATTTTAGTTGTCTCCTGGCATAACACTATACAATACATGACCATACCCGTTGAGGAACCAGATCACTTCAATTAACCTACAAAAACTTGGAATGTGTCCCTACTAAAATGAATCAACAATGAAACTTGATCACGTAACCTCTACCATGTATTCTAAAATAAGAGGATTTGGCACAACCTTTTATAAATGGGATCCTTCATGGCATCTATAGACATGAACAAAGCAAATCAAGGATGTTACAAGTTGTAGCAAGTCACAAATCAAATTCAAGAGGATAAATATGGATATGTATCTGATAATAGCTTAACTTGAAATTGCTCCACTGATGGCGGAGAAAAAAATAAAACCTATCTGTTGATTACAGTGGAGATGTTTTAATTAGGCATAATACATATATAAACTATTTGTGGTTGGTGGATGCCATGCCAAATGGAGTAACTTTGAAGTGGAATCATATGCCCCTCCATTTATTCTGCCTCTACCTCCCACCCCCCTGTGCTATCATTTACTGATGCAAATAAACAACAAAAGTAAGGAAACAATTGATAGGTAGTAGAGATGGAAATCATAGCAACATCAAATACTAGGAAGTAGGAAGAGGAATGAAAATAATGAATTTTTGTATTGTTACCACATGCAGTTCATCCATGTGTAAGAATTGCAAGGGATCTTGCAAGTTTTGGAGGTGTTGGAATGATCCATCTTCTAACACAAATCCCAAGCAAACATGCCATAGACAAAACAACAACACAATTTTTATACTATGGTATAAAATCTCCTAAACCAAATTGTGTTGACATATAATTCAAATACTAGGGCATACAAGATGACACTGATAGGCTTATATAATAAACCATAGATGTCTATTTTGACTTCAATAACAAAGTGGTCATAGTGAGAATCAATAGGATATAACAAATAAGATAAAAATCATAGCCATTAAAGCATGAAATTTTAAAATTCAATAATCATACTGCATGATGTCCTAAAATGATTTCCATGAAATATGGTGTTTATTCTGCAAATTAGTATTATTTAAAATTTATGTGTGGCATTACATGATGAATGCACATCCACCAAAGATACCTTTGTTATCATTCCTTTGGAAAAATGCTTTATTTATTGGGAGATCATTATTAACATTTACAAAAACCATTTACATATATATTTGTATTTTTATTGCCTTCCAAAATGGTTCCCTCCCTGCTTGTGCCAAAATGAAAGCTTTCAAATAGGGAGGGTATGGACATCCATCACAACATAATGGAAGGTAGAATTTTGTAAGATGTTATATTTGTAACTAACCTAGGAGACATGTATGCAAAATGAGAAACAATAGACAAGGCACATGTAACTATTTGAAAAATGTCTCCAAAGGGATGCCATCACATGGAATGCAATAGTTGCAAACTATGCAAGAAAAAATGGATTTTTTGATAACTTGATAATGCTTTAGAAACATTCAAGCAAACACAATTGGCAAGTGCAAAGCCAAATTTCATAACTTTCACCAACATACTCCTCATCATACAAGAGACTAGACATTGGTAAATTTACAAAAATAAATGGCATAGAGCATCCGCAATTAAAACAGGCCCATACAAGATATTAACATTAACGCAAGAGAATGCATCAAACACAACAAATAAAAGAGTATTTTAAAAAATAGTGAATGATTAGTTTCCACTTCTTAAGTTTCTTAAATTGTAGACATTTGGTGCTAGAATATTTAGGTTTTTGTTGCTTAAAATGTAATCTTCCCAAGGAAGAATATGACATTTCACAATACAGTTTGGAAAGTGGGGGCTAAAAGCAAGCTACTAGACAAAGAATTATAAAGAGAAAACATATGAAAGTGGCATCTTGACATGTGTTAGAAAGTTTTGGCATTGTTGTACCTATGCTACTTCTCATGCAACATCTTGAGCTTCTTATCAGTATGCAATAAATCAATTCAATTTAGACATTGGAATGCCTTTAAGATTTGAGTTAGTCAAGTCTAGTTTGAGATGTTTTAATCTCCTAGAACCATTTGATAATATTCGATTTTCTATACATCTAGGCAATGTACATTGCAAGAAATTTCTTATAGTGTAATGTTTTGTGTTAATTTATGGTATTTGTATGGGTTGTGTCCTATGAGTTTTCTTTGTATGTACTATATTGTTATGTTCTTTGAGAGGTTTGGGATTTGTATCCATCTACTTGATGTTTTGGCTCCCTAGATCTTTGATTTTTGTTGTGTTGTTAATCTTGTTGAGTGGAACTTGGGCTGCATTGTATTTGTGTATGTTGTAAATTCTCAAACTTAGTAACTAAAGAAGTATAAATAAGATGTAAAAGCTTAATGTTGTAAGATGTACTCCATCAGGTTTGGTGCCTCTAACTAGCATTGAAAATCTAAAGGGTGGATTTTAATTTATGTGCTATCTATTATTTGAAATATGTAGCTGTAAAAATCCAGTTTAGTCTCCTCTTAGATAATTTCGGTTGGGGTCAAATCTGTAAACTATATTGGAAGAATTCTCTAGGAGATGATTTTTTCTAAAGTGTAGGATCTAGTGTATTTTCTTGTGCAACTACTACCTCTTTTGCTATTATGTCTAGTTTTTGAGTCTTCATAGTCTAATCCAAGATCATTGGATTGTGAACCCCTTTTTTTGTCTAGTTTGGATCAATGATAGTGCTTAATTTCTAGGTGTTTGTCATTTAGGTGATCATACTTCTTCTGAAAACCATCCAAGCCATAATCATTGTTGTAGTGTCTGCACTAGTCTATTCTTGTGAATGAATGTGGCTAAAGAAGAAAAATTCTCATATGACACAACCAATGCTTGATGCCCCCTATATTTTTAACCTTATTAATGTTTAAATTGGTGGAAAATTGTAGTCAAGGGTTTTTTGGGGTAGAAAGGGCCTTTGGAAATTTTTTGAAGAGAGGATGAAAGACATGCAAAATGGTCTTGTGGAGTTTCAATAGAACCTATGTTTGGATTTTTAGAAGAATAATCCATTTTGTTTACTTCAACTTCTTCACTGCCCATCTCATTCACATTCACATTAATTTTGTAGTGTTCTTGTATGATAACAAACTGAAATAAAAAACATTTTAAAACTAATTACAAACCCTCCCTAACAAGCTAAACTAATTGAAATAAAAAAATAGTCAAAATGACATACTTTGATGCAACAGTTGCTCTTCAACCAATTAATGTCTTCTTTGTATTGAAAAAAATAGTCTCTTTAAATATACTATTGAATCTTGATACCTTGATTCCCTGCCAATTTACAGAATATGCACAAAATGATTTTTTTATAAAAGGCTTTCCAAACTTTAAAGTGAATGCAATTGGCAGATGTAAAACTAAATTCCATAATGTTTTCCCAGCATCCTGCCTAGCCGTGCTAACGTGAAAGCTTTAGAATAGGGTATGTAAATCCATCAGAGGATAAACGAAGGGGAATTTTTGTCAGATGTTATAGTTGCAAGTGACTTGATAGACATGTCAGCCAAGTGTAGAAGCATAGTCAAGGCACATGAACTATTTGATAGAATTTATCTAACATATGTATCCCCTTGAACTGCAATGATTGCAGGATATGCATGAAATGGATTTGTTGAAAAAGGTTTTTTAAAACTTCAAGCAAATACAATTTGTAGGTGCAAAGAAAATTACACAATCTTTTCACCATCCTCCCTGCCTGTACCAAAATAGGAGCTTTCGAATAGGGTATAGACATCAATTAAAGGATAAAGGATATTTTTCTAGACAAAGTTACAACTTTCCTACTAGACATGTATGTAAAATGTAGAAGCATAGACTAGGTGCATGAATTGTTTAACAAAATTCATCAAAGAGATTTGGCCTCAAGGACTACAATGATTGTAGGAAATGCATTATATTTACTTGTTGAAAAGTCATAAAATTTCAAGCAAAAGCAATATGCAGGTGTAAAGAAAGATTCTAAAAAACTTTGCTAACATCCTTGTTAGACACTTAATCGAATAAAAAGAATACAATTTAAAAAATGTAGGTTGTGGAATTGCAACTAGACCTTGAAATTTGATGGATAACAAAAGTTGGTCAATCCTTGTGATTGCACACGGCAAGCTGAAAACTTCACCTGGAAAAACCAAACAAACACAAAAGAATTGGAAATTAACTTGACTAACCCAAATCCTTATAAACTGTAGAAGTTTAAAGAAAAGAAGGAAAAAACTAGATAGAAATTTTGATTAAGACCCAAGACACCTTATTAATCCTACAAACAAAACAAACATGACCCAAAAGACTAGAACCCAAAGTTGAATGACCCAAATCCCTGAAAATAGAAACACAATCTTTTTTCCATTTGGATAGAAACCATATAGTGTTTTGGACAAATCATTGATGATTTTCTTAGCATCCTCAAAGAAGAGAGAAACCATTTCCACAACAAACTCATAATTGCTCTCATCCTACAGCTATTGTAGCTGGGTGAATTGTTCATCTAGGGACCCCTACAATAGAAAACAAAAAATGAAAATCCAATCTTTACATCTCATTCTGACATAAAAACACAAAATCTCTAAATTGAAGTGAAATTAAACCGGAATTAGACCACGTGATCTAAAATATGTTTATACCCACCTCGTGAAAGATAGAATTAGTGTGCTCAATGAATATGCGTTGCAACTGAATGACACTAGTTGTTCTATTCACTATAGTGGTTGCATTTGGCATTTTTGCCACATAAAACCCTAGCTAGTCGACAATTATGGGAATAGAAAGAGTTGTTTTACAAATGGAATGTGACTCTACATGTGTCTCTCTACATGCAATGACTCCTACCCTAATCGCCAACTTTCCAAGCTATCTAATGGTGTACAAAGCTTCCTTCAAAATTTGTGCGGTCTCTGGTCTTGGTAGCTGTGAATGCACCTGCCAGCCATTTGACAGCTCCAATAAAATTCCCATTAATTTTTTTTTCAATTTCCTCATCACCTAATCGAAAATAAATCTATCCAAAGAAATTGGATTGGTTTTGATTGGATGAATAGGGAATGATTAATCACTATTTAAGGTTTTCAACCTCTGCTATAGTTCCCGGTAGGAACTAATAACAAGAAAAATCCTTCTACAAATACAATACCTTAAATACCATTATTAGTAGATGGAAAACATTAAATACATTAAAGGTACATTGCATAATGAATTATACCTCCTAACACTACATAGGTCATCCCTAGGGAGGTGAATTATCAAATCATAGACATCACATAGAGAGAAAATAATTGGTTATGTATGGAGTACAACACTTGCAAGCTAAAATTTAAAATGGATAGGTCAATACTCCCACTTGATGCATACCCTACACATGTAATTGTTTCAAAAATAGATAAGAAGCTACAAACATTGAAATTTAACTATCAAGCACTATTGCAACTAAGAAACATCAAGAAATAGCCTTGTGTCATATTGGCCATTAGATGGAATCCATCATGGAGAAATCAAATGGTTTGTGTTTCTCCTTGATATATAATTTCTACCATTTCTCTTAAACACTTGAGAGAATTACACACGACACTTGACAAATGGTTGCATGGATAAAATAATAAATTATATTAGTGGTGGGGCTTATCACAAAAAGTCTTAGTGCAAGAGGAAATGGTACTATTGATGACATGGACTAATGGTAAGGCTCAATACCAAAGGCTCAAACTAATCCATATAAAAAACTAATGCATCATTTGATAAGGTTGACATAGAATGATCTAACAAAGCATGTTCATTAACACTTTAGTTCTCATTTATCAATCCATGCACACCATAAAACTATATAACTCAAAGGGGACCATGATTCATTGAGTCTAGAAAACATCAAAAGAAAATTTTGAAGAAGATAGAAAAAAAGAGACCTTTCACCTATAGCGAAGAATTTGTTATAGTTTTGGAAACTTGCAGGGATCCTTTCACTATGAAGGAATGTAACGAACCTAGAATAATGCATCCATTGGGCATAAAGTTCATTTCAAAATTTCAAAATTATGAAAATTAAAGAAGTTAGTTATTGCTTACAAATTTTGGGAATAAGTCAATAGGTTCTTCCACTTTATATAGGGACAAATATAGATTTTGTAGGATCTTAAAAATAAACTATAGCTCAATAGTTAATTCATATACGACCTCCTTCATTTGAGCCATAACTATCTGCAAAAGCATATGTAATTTTGTTACTAGCTTGATAAATGTTTGTACCTCCTCAACTAAAGTAATTTTAGACCATATGTCCAACTCTAATTTAGCCTAGCTCTTTTTCCTAACTAGCTCCACAATTTTTCATATAGGAGAAACTTTTGATTCTTATCAAATTGTTTTAGGGAAATCCCTAGCACACCAATTGACACATGTGGGTTTCATAGCCTAAATTGCATGTGCTACAAGAAATGTAGAAAAAAATACATGGAATTGTAAGAGAGAGCTTGATGTTATTATGGAATTTTCTTACAAACATTAAAAAATATGCAAACTTGATGGAAAGATCACTTGAAATTTAGTTATTTTCTATATTTTGTAGAAAAAGTGTCTTTGGGTGTTGACATGCACATTGTTTAACTATTTGGGTTGGATTCCCAAGGAAAGTCCTACTCTATGGGTTAGTATTTTCCAAGGTAAGTTATAATGTGAGTTTTTTATAATGTGCACTCACATTATTTCTTGATCATGACTAAACCAATACCAAGTCATAACACAAGAGCATTATAATGTCAGCATGTTATAGTGTACTTGTGTTATATGCAAAATGGACTAATTTTTTTTTTTACCACTTTTGGTCTCCCATATTTGTGTACAAACTCCTTGAAGAAACTTGCAACCCTTTGAAGCTATTTATCTTAGAATCTCTCCTAAGGGCTCTATTAAGAACATGAATGATTAACAAGAATAAGAAAGGATAATGGGGTCACCCTATGTCATGCTTCTATTTGTTAGGAAAAAAATAGTGGATAGCCCATTAATAAAGACAAAGGAAAAGACCAAGGAAATGTAACTTCTAATACACTTACACCAATCAAGTCATATAATCCAATTTTTCTCACGACCTCGATAAAGAAATCATAGGATACACGATCATATGCCTTATTTAGATCTAACTTAATTGGCATTCCCTCCTTCTCAACTATGGATGATAGAGTTAATAGTTTCAATCACAATGACAATCACATCTACAATTTGACATCCTTTAAGAAAGCCACGTTTATCCTTTTATATTATGTCAATAAAACAATAGTTTAAGGCTCATGGATCTTTTCATAATTTTGTAAAAAACATTGCATAGAGCAATGTGATTATTAAACTAATCAAAACTCCATGGGTTGGTAATTTTAGGGATATAATCCAAGAAGATATAATTTCACTCCCTCAACATCTCTTTTAATATTTTGTGTTCTTCTACTTCCTACCACACATCCATTCAAACTACTTTCCAATATCTTTAAAATTAGCTGACTTCAAATTCCATCTAGGCTAGGAGCTTTCCTAGGCCATAAGGAGAAGGTATAATTATAGAATTCTTCAAGTGATTTAGGTCAAAGAGAGAGAGTTGCGATAAAAAAAATCTAAAAGAGTGAGATCCTAAAGACAATACCTAATTACTGCTAGAATTATCTTCCAGGATAAGAATAGCATTGGAATCATGTCCTGGGATCTAGTCAAGAATACACTAATGAGAACTAAAATCCAAAAGATCCTCTACCAAAACAAAATTTTATCATTTTCCAAATCAAGGTCATAAACACATGAAAATGTGGCCTTTATGTTAGATTGAATATAGTTGAACTCCATATGTAGTGAGTCAATGTATCCCCTTCAAATAAAGTCTTTTATTTGAATATTTGTATAATTTATCTTCTTGAAGTAAAAAATTATTAGGCTAATACTAATACACTAGTCATTTGATCAAGTGATACTTAGGTTTTTTTAACCTCTTGATGTTTGAGCTTAAAATTCTCATGATGACTTCTTGGTAGGTAGGTGCAAACCTCAATTTTAGAAAACCCTCTTCAAGTTATCTATGAAAGGAAATATGTGTGAAAATGCTTCCCTAATACAAATCAATTAGACAAGAGGTTGCAAAACTTTGTTTCAAATCTTTAAATTTAATGGTTTCGCTTAAGAATGTTGATACAATCAGATTAATTTCAGATTTAAACCATTAAAAAACATAACACCAAATTTACTTGGGAAAACATTTTCAATAAAATAACCACACACGAAAGCACAAATCAATAGTAAAAGCTATTACAATAAAATATGCAGTCTATGCTCTTATAGGTGTTGTTTCACTATGATACAAATCTAGAGTGAATTTGGTAGCATAATGACTTCTCAAAAATTAATAATCAAGTCCTCAACACAAATGCACTAAGGCATCAATAAATACTTCTCATAAATGGGAGTTGGTTTTTTCCATGTGTCAATCTCTCTGTCTCCTGCATTCATGGAAACTGAAACTGACAACATGCACAAATCCCAAGTGACCCAATTAGCAACCTATCAAAAATGCACACACATGCATAAACATGTAACATAGAAAATGTAAGTCTTGCAGCTCTAAAACTCAAGAAACCTCAAATTCAAGGAATCCCATAGAGAAAATTAGATTTACTACTAAAATATAACTCACAACTCCTAGTCACTCTGAGTGACAACTCAATCTTCGTTAAGCAAGTTTCCTCTTCAAGCTTCAGTTAACAAGTCAAATGCATGCCACATGGAATCATGGTACCCCTCTTAAAGGTTTTCACAATTATTAATGCAAAATTGAGTGCATATCTAACAAGTGTCATCTTTCCTTGCAACTGCTTTTTCGAAGAGACAAAATAGCACACAAGTGTACCTCACTAAAATAAAGAAAAATATGTTTTGAATGAAAATGGAATAAAAGTAATGTAAATTGTGGGGTGTGTGATATACATGGAACTATTTTCCTTTATTACATTAGGAAATGAGATCCAAACAAATAATCGACTTACAACCCTTAGATGATTCAACTCAATGAGGTAATCTACTAATTTCCTTATGATTGTGGTGTGAATATAAAATTTCTTGAGCTCCCTTCAGGTGATTTTTTTTGCTAAGTGTCAGCTCATGCCTCATATGTTAGAAATGATACTCTTAGCTTCTCAATCATGCCTCTCTTTGCTAAAATTTATTGGCTTCCACCACATGTCCGCCATAAACTACTTACAGTGATTGCTTCCTTCACTCTTTTACCAGCTCCCACCATACTTCCACATGTCTAAACTATGGGCTATTCATAGCTGCTTCCCTTCACTTTTTTGTGAAGCCCCATTCATGTGCCACATAGCTTCCATTCGCATAAACTTTTGGCAGACCCCATAGTCAGTGCCAATAGTAAAAATGTTGTCGCGTGTCTTCCCAAAGCAAGCTTTCATCACAAAAAGAGAGAAATGAACTGCGAGCTGCGACCTACCACCACACGTCCCTTGGATGGGAGCTCTACCAAAGGGGAGGATATAGTGAACAACAAGTTTTGAAATGTTGCCACATGTTCTAACTGCCTCCTCTGGGAACTTGTGACACTTTTCTGCATGGTATTTTTCTAGACCACTGCCAGCATTCGCAGGGGATGCATCGGGCTAGTGAGCGACTATGTGCTATGGCTTGAATCTTTTATGTTACAATGGACAAGGGGAATCATTGTTGCTACCATCATTGCTTGAGATACAAAACATTTTCTGTTATTGGCCCACCAGGCAGTGCGATTGCTAGCTATATATACTACTTCTTACTTTAGTAAACAAGTTCAGAAGATGTAAAAAAATTAGGGAAAGTCACCAGGCCCTTTTTATTGCTTTTAGATTATTGTACGAGACTTTCAGACTATGTCATTGTTTGACCTTTCTATTTTTCTTATGTTATTTGATAAAACATTAATATTGTGCCATTATTATCTTGAATTGTTCATTTGCAAAACTTCTATGATTTTAATGCAATTTTGTTGGTTTAGATCATGTCTTTGACTCCTCTTTTAAGTGAATGTGTGTGAAAATTATTTTATTTCATTAGATGAATTGTTCATATCTTTATCTTTGATTTTTGTTATTATGAAACATAGAAAATTATTGATTAGACCCTTAAATCGAATCCCCAAAGATATATTTACCATGCCTATATTGATCCCTTGGCAAATCACCTTAGTTAGATCTTTATTTTTTATATCTGCTTCATTTTCCCATTCCAAAACCCCCAATTACATAAGAATTTGGCTTCTTTAAAACCTAAAGGTCACTCAATTTAGCGCAATTGGTCCCCCCATTAATTGAGTTTCCCATAAAGGCTATCACCTTGCCAATTTTTGGCATCAACAATTTATTTTTTCTAGCATGCCCAGTGGGACTACTTAAATGAATCTAAATTCATAGAGGGTGTATGAGCCATCGGCCTATTACTAGGTCCCAAGTAGAAAATAATCCTGGTTTGTTAGTGCCGCCACTAGGAACAGTACAAGCAGCAACCCAACTAGTGAATGATCTACTTCCTTCGCCCCTTCCACTAGCCATGTTGCTTGTTGCTAATAGAAATTATGTGGTATGGGATGCCAGAAGTCCTCTTGTAGCACCAGTAGTACTCGTCATTTGGGCCCCTATCCCAGTCTCTGCTCTAAAAGCTATACCTAAATTCACCGAAGATGGCTCAAGAATGCCATCTGAACATCTGCAAGATGTTGTGGATGTATGTTTGGTGCATGACATTACAGACCAAAATGTAGCACTAAGGTTGCTCACCACCTCTTTTAAAGGCAAGGCACTAGATTGGTACCGTACATTGCAAGCTAATACCATTGGTACCTGGGATCAACTCAAAGAGAATTTTGTATGAAAGATTCTCAAATGATGGAGACAGGTCTTCACAATATCATCAGTTATCAGTTATAAAGCGGGTTCCATATGAAGTCATGACTGATTTCAATGCATGGTTCCATATAACTTGGGAAAGAATCCAAGTCACTATCCACTCGTCAATCGAGCTAGCGTTCATGTTCTACCTAAAGTATGTAAACCTCGATATTTTGATGATGATCCAATCTCTTGGCGAAGCCACACTACTAGATGCATACAACATCATAGTCACAATGGAGAACAATCTAATAGATGTTGGGACATTGCTGCGTCAACCCACCATGCCTATATTCCCTGGAATATCAATTCTTGCCTAGGAGATTCCATCTACTAGCGTGCCTACTCCTCCCTAGTCTATGTATACATATTCGGGCACACCACAAAATGTTGCTTCCACATCTAGGTCTTCAAAGTATGATATAATCAATTCCAAGGAGATGTTATGGGCTATGTCCAACAAGATAACTATGATCAAGCAAAACCAAGTTGTGCCTCTAAAGCCGACCTATCAAATTTATCAAGGTGGAAGGTCTTCTTACCAACAAAAATAATTCCAAGGAGGTGCTTGCACAAATCCGCAGGCACAAACAACAAATCAAATAGTGTTGGTACCCACTTGGCTGCAAAGCACCAACCCAAGCTCGATCAGAGAGCTGATAGCAGGGAAAAACAATATAGTTGACGAAACCAACCCATGGTGCTTCCCTTGTGGTGAGTCACATATGCCTTGAAGCTACCCACATGACAATTTAAAAGAAAAGGTGGTGAAGCAACATAGTTAAGGCACAATATCAGACCATGGAGGTTATGTATATGCCTCTTCGCAAATGGAAAATGCAATGCTCACCACTTAAATGTAAGGGATGTCCCTAGAGAAAGAAACATATATTGCTCCTAACTACGTTCTCTTCTCATGGATGGAAGAAGAAGATACAATATTCACCAATTATGCATCCACATCTAAAGCACTGCAAGTATAATCCAATTACAACACTCACTCAAAAAGGATATTCACATGCAAATCAATCATTCCACAACTAGTCAGTTCGCAACCCAAAAGTGTTTTTGATCAGATGTCCAATACCTCTGTAGTGGCACAATAATGTCCACCATGAAGGGAAATTGTTATAACAATAGCTAAGGAGTAGAAGCCTTTGAATCTGCCACCATTCAATGAGGTGGAACAATTGAAAAAATCATCAACTAATGTGTCTTTGTGGGATATCTTAGCTATTTTGGAACATAATACATTGCTACACAGGGCTCTCTGGGAGGATCCAATCATTAACCAAAAGAGAAATCGCACAAAGGAAAGGTTGTTGATCAATCACCTCCTACCAATGTTCTCAAAAATAGCATAGAGGAAGCCCCTACCAAGGTTAAAGACAAGTCAAAACCGAAACCCTTCTTCCTAACCCTCACTATGGGAGAGAAATTATTTCACAATGCCATGATTGACTCTAGCGCTAGCACTAGAGTCATGCCCAAGTAGATAGTTGAAGCCCTAAGACTTAGCTATGAGCCTTTAAGGATGGGGGTTATGAAAATTTATGGGAACAAAGTCAAAACTATAGGTGTCATCAAAGACCACCCCTTGAATCTATTCTCCTATCGTAGCATCACAAATCTACAAGACACTGTGATCATAGAAGTTCCCCCTATGTTTGGCCTCTACCTATCCCAAGAATTCTCTTCAAAGATAGTCAAATATCTATCTTTGGATTGGTCACACTTGATCCTACGGACCATGCATGCAGTTAAAATGTAGATAGTCTTTGAAGCTCTGCATTCAAAACATGTGGTTGATGAAGCAATGATCAACTTTGAGGTTGCTCATGCCTCTTTCACTAAAAAGGAGACATATTTTACTAAGTTTCTAGAAGATGAAAAAGTGACCAGAGATTGACCAATTCGAAAGAAGCTCTCTTGAGAAAATATGTAGATGTTGACCCTTTCAACAACTATCATGCTACTAGGTTGGGAACCTATGTCATCTATGATGAAGATCAAGTGCTTCTGAGAGTCATGAAGTGACCTGAGAGTTACCAGATTTTTGAACTATGGACATTTCACTTTGATGGAGCAAGATGCAAGGTGAGTGTAGGAGCTGGGATATGTTTAATATTTGTACACAATGAAAATAAACTCTGGTCTTTCCACTTCCAGTTCACTTGTTCGAACAATGAAGCTAAATATGAAGGCCTAGTGCAAGGTCTAAGCCTTGTTGAGAGGGTAGGCATTAAGCAATTAATGGTGTTCAGAGATTCTGAACTAGTAGTAACCAAGTCTGAGGGATCTCTACTACAAAAAATGTTTGCATGCTATCCTATAGACATAGATTTTGGGATCAAATTGAGGTTTTTGAAGCCTTCAACATCCAAACAATGCCCCAAGAAGAAAATGTTGATTCAAATCACATGGCTACAATTAGATCTTGATTTGAACCTACCTCTGACCTAATGCATAACAAAAAAAAATTATGAGTGATAATCCAATTGGTGATTCTAAATAATGATTGGAGCTAGCAGGTATTTGATAGTAATGAACACATCACCTCATTCATCCAACAGTCGGGAGAATATTTTTACCAACTCCAACCAAAGATCATCGAAGCCTATGATGGACAAATCAGCCAACTAAGGTTTAATAAGCTTTTGAAGGGGCTTGTCACTCTCGAAAACCTTTTTTATTGTGACAATGCAAGAAATGAAAAAATGAAGTTTGTAGCAGAAAAAAGTGACTATGCGAACCTTCAGGTTGAAGATGGGAGAAATCTTAAAGTCGAAGAAGACGTCCTATATCATGACAAAGAAAGGCTTATCAACTTCTATGAGAGGTATGAAGGAGTGGTGTCCTAGTCATATGATGGCCTTAGGGGGTATGATCCTAAAATCATCCAACATACAATAGAGTTGATAGAAGGTGCAAAACTACTTCACCAAAAATAGAGGCCAGTGAACCCGAAGATCAAAGCCATCATGACACAAGAACTAACAAAACTAATTCAGTCTCAAATTGTCTTCTTGAGCACAACACATGGGTATCCAACCTAGTTCCAATCCAAAATAATAATGGGGACATCAAATTATGTGTTTAATTTTGAGATCTGAACAAAGCATCCCTAAAGGACTATTATCCACTGCCCTCTATGGAGGCAATCTTGAAAACAGTGGCAAGTTCATAAATGTTTTCTCTGTTGGATGACTTCTTTGGTTACAATCATATCTAGGTCAAAGAAGAGGACCGACATAATACAATGTTCACTACCAAGTGGGGAACATTCACATATGCTAAAATGCCTTCCAACCTTTCAAATGTGGGAGCCGCTTTCTAGCGGGCAATGGATATTGCTTTTAGAAAATTGATTAACAAGATTATCCTAAGCTATTTGGATGATCTGACTATTTTCTCCAAACATAATGATGATCACTTCAATCACCTTGAGATGGTTTTCAAAAAATTCTAAGAGTTCGGGGTATCCCTGAACCCAAAAAAATGTGTCTTTGAGGTGTCACAAGGCAAGCTATTGGGACATGTAGTGTCCAGAGAAAGAATTTTAATTGATCCTGAGCAAGTGAAAGAAATCAAAGAACTTTCCCTACTGGTCAACAAGAAAGGAGTCCAATCTTTCCTAAGGAAGGTAAATTTTGTGAGCAAATTTATTTCATATTTTGTAGGGATAATTAGACTAATCACTCTTATGCTGAAAAAGGATTAGTTATTTAAATGGACCAAAGAATCTAGAGAAGCCTTTGAGAAGGTTAACGATGTTATTTCTTCAGCTCTTGTGCTGGTCAATCTAGACCTATTGAAGGACTTCATAATGTATGTATTCAACAATAAGTCAAGCATTGCTACCATCTTAACTTTGAAAGATGATGGATGCTGTTGGAACTATAAATTTCTGAGCTTTTTCACATGTTTTCCATAACCTTAAGTTTCCATTGGAATCCTTTTCATAAATGTAGGGGTTTATTTTCATATCATTTTGCTCATATTTTGCCCATGTTTCCCATCAAATCCATTGAGTCACGCATCTTTTGCATTTTGGTGCCTATCGGCATGAGTTCATTAGGCTCTCCCCGATCCATGTTGTGTCTTCTGCTAGAAAAATGTCTATGTTTCCTATCGGCAAGATGTTTTAATGTCATGGTGACTGAATTTCATTCACTGGCAGTTATCGTCATAACAGTTTCATCGTCTCGGTGACAGGAGTGTTCATATCCGCATGAGTCAGGATCATCGGTGTAATGCTTCATCGAATGTGTCATGTTTCACCGGCCCATGTTTGAAAGACACATATCGGCATAGGAGTCATATTTGGGTGAAGGTCATAGAAAAATATGAATGTCTTGTCGAAAGACATATCAAAGGTTCTATCGGAAAAGGATTGAGGCATTGATATAATGTCACGACGATCTCCACATGTCATACTGACTGTGCACAAGTATTCATTTCGGCCAAATTGATGAGTATCAGCACAAGGTCATAGCGAAAACATTTTGTCTCTCTGATTGGTGCATGTGGAAATGTTTTGGCCAAGTTAAAGGTTTTCGGCAGGTGGTCTTGGTGATTGAGCATTGTCTTACCGACTGGCGACGAGGAATGTACATCGGTGAGACTAAAGTATATCGGAGTAGTGTCTTGCTGATAAGATGTGAAGGGGGTCATCAGCGATAGGTGGAATTAGTCAGTAAGAAAACTAAAATGTCTTAGCGATCTATGGAGAGGTGGTCTTCGGCGAGAGTTTCAACGAAATCAGGGTGTTTCACCGATAGAGCACATCGAGATAAGTCTCAGTGAATGAGATGAAGGAATGGGTTTGGTGTAAATTTTGGCATCGGTATGAGTCTCTTTGAAGGCTCATTGTCTTGTTGATGAATGGCTTCATCGGTAAGACTCATTTCAGTCGGTAAGAAAACTAAAATGTCTTGGCAAGGTGCCCGGTCTTGTTGATGGAGCACAGGGGGACTTTGTCAGCATGAGTTTACTATTGTCTTGGTGACTCGGGAGATAAAGGAACTTTCGGCAGAACAAGGTGGATTCTCTATAAGGTCTTCCCGACACCATTAAGTTACAGTGACAGTGAGTTAAAACAAGGTGCATTTCGGTGAGAGGCTCCTTGGGTCTCGGCGAATGGAAGGCACAAGTACATATCGGCAAAACGTATTGTAATCTCTGTGATATCTCACCGACCTAGATGAGCTATAACGAATGTGACGAAGAAACTGAAAGGGAATAAAAGAATACTATATGGCTTTGTTGTGACAAACGGAATGCTACAGCGACGCGTGGGAGACAAATGGGGTTTTAGGGGTTTTTTATATGATGTCTTCACGATTCGGATGTGTTACGGCAAGGCACATAAGACCAAAGGGATGATCAGCAATATTGTTGCCTTCGGCATACTCACGGGGATGTTACAGCAAATGATTGATGAAGTCTTATGCACTATGGCCGACATGAAAATTCCTAATTGCAACTGTTTGCCGATATTGGAATATGAAACGATGTGCCTGTTCGGATACTAATGTATAAATAATCACTCTCAATTGTAAATGAAGTAGTAGGTAAAATAGTAGGATAGAATAGATATAGTTTAGAGGAATACAATGTTTCACAAAAAATGAGATTATGTTGCATATGTAAAATCATGGAGATATCAATGGAAGTCTTTTGATGTGTTGCAATTGTTTCTGGTATTAGTTGTTAGTTGTGTTTATTGAAAATATTATTGAAGTTGTCTCCAATTGTGATGTTCTCTAATTGTTTGAATTGGTGTAACAAGTTTACCTCCAGTTTGTCAGTACACATTTGTTGTAACTGTGTGATCAATTAATTGGTTCTTTCCAGTAAAGATTAAATCCTCTAAGTTGATCATAGTAATTAGAAGATATCAATTGGATCATTTAAGAAGAACTTGGTAATTATAATCTTGCATGTTTATACAAGCTATAAACGAAATCATATGCTGAACAACTTGAATTCTTGCCAGAACAGAGTACTTATCTCAGATTTCTCTTGACTCTGCATACCCTATAAGGCACTGGTCTCACCATTCACATCATTCAGTCTCATTCATATTTTTTTACATCTATTAGTTGAGCATATTAGGATTTAGTCTTCATTTTAGTATACAATTTATTCCAAGTTTGATCCATTTTGTCCACTTCCATATGCCATTGTGGATAAATTGTTGTAGGAAGGAAGATCATAGGTTAAGTCTGCTTCATCCGTTATAGGTACACCCACCTAGGTCTAGTAGCACCTGAAGAGTAGAAGGTTTAATTATTTCAAACCTTGTTCTATTACCCTAAAACATACCAAGAGATTGGAAACCTCTTGAGGCATCCTTGCTTGCGTTTTTGAGAGCTAACAAATTGGCGACTCTACTGGGGACAAACATCAGAAAATCCAGTTCTAGCCTATCCATCCATAGAGTCAATAAAGTTCTAAAATTGGTCTTTAACCAAAGGTTCACAATTGTTTCATTTGCACTCCCCATCCGAGTCACACACTTAACAAATTGGAAAATCTAGTGGGGACAAACATTAGAATATCTGGTTGAAGACCATCGCATAGAGTCGTTGAAGAAAAGATTTGTAATTTGAGAAGATTCAGAAGGGGTGATTCTGCTGGGGAAAAGATCAAAAGTAATCATTTTCTTACTTTTGGAAAAGTAGGTGGCAACTCTGAAAGAAACATTACATTTGTTCAAATATGATAGGAAAAAGATTCTCAATGATCCGAAAATGGAGGGTAATCAGGGTAGACCTATTGATCATGACACTCCTCAAGTTGATTATGAATCTTTAACTTTTGAGGAGGTCAAAGCACTGTATGAGTCTCAGAGAAAGGAAATAGAAGAATGGCAGAGGAAAAGGCTACAATTGGACCAGAATGAATATACAGATGCAGGAAGATATTGGGCCCCTCAAGCACTTGATATTACAAATGGAAATTTCTACAATGGAGGCAATACATATCATGCACAACAGAGAACTTATCCTCCACAGCCATTAAAGCAAGAAAATGCTTATCTTGTCTGGACAAAGATTGGTAAATTATCAAGAATTCCAGTGCGATCAGTGTCAAATGCAATTGGCTGTTATCAAGAATGTCAATGTGATCAATGTCAAGGGCAACACAATTTTGATTCACTTGGAGATATTATCCAGAATCTGCAACAAGGTATGTATCAGAACCAACAATCTAGAGATGATGAATATTTCAAAAGTCTTTGGGATGCTTTTCTTGACATAAGGAGGTATGGTGGAGAAGATTTCACTTCTATGTACAATAGAATGAGAGAAATTTGTATACAGTTACCTTCTCACCATAGGCCTACAAGGACCATGTTTACTGAGCAATTCATAAAGGTATGGGAGCCTAATTTAGTTCATTGGTCAGAATTATCAATACAACAAGTTTGTGATCACTTGAATAAGTTCATTGATGCCATGGAGAGGAAAGGGTATGGGGACACTACCAATGTTGATTCCAATTGTTGTATTTCTAATGAGTATAGAGGAATTGATCAAGCAATGTATCCAATAGATGATGAGGTATGTGCAAGTCAGTATGATTCCTGTGATAGCTTGCATAATAAAGATGAAGGTACAAGATATCTCTCTTGCTTGACAGATTGTGACAGGGAGAGTAGTGTGTGTTATGAGGGATCAAATGAGTGTTCAGATTTTGAAGATACACCTGAGGATTTTGATCTGCAGCAAGGGGATCCTTTTACCTCTTATGAGGATCAGGATGAAGAGGCAATGGGAAATGTTGATAGTGAATTTACAATGCCTCTAGCTGCAGTTGAAAGCTACAACGATACATGCGATGAAGAGGAGGGTTGTAAATTTGAGAATGGTTTCCAAAAAATTTCAGGCCCATGGCATGATGAAGATTTAAAAGAGGATCAGATAATTTTTTGCAAAGGTTTGCCCCAGAATGAATTTCAGGTATTTTCAGATCCACTTGATGTTGAGCAAAAGGTATTTTTAGATAAACAAAGTGATGTGTCAAGTTATGGAACAAGTGACTGTGCTGGTAATTTTTCATTCTCAGTTGATCCTGGGCCTCTTTTTGATGATGACAAAAGTGATGAGTATGACTGTAATAATGAAAATGTGGAAACGTGTTTACTCAGCTGTGAGCAAATTTCAGATTTGCTGACTCTTGACTATCAGAGATATACACATGAAGCTGATCCTGAAGTTCTTTATCCAACTTGCATTTGTTTTGACAGTGAAATTTTTTTGTGCAATGATTCATATGATTCTCAGTTCCTTTCTCAAGTTGATAGTGAAACCTTTGAGTTTGGCCAAATGCATGTGTCTGTTCAGAATGAGGTATGTGTTTTTGAAATTTCTAACTCATGTGGAGAAGAAATTTTTCTGCATACCAAGGATGATAATGTTCCAGATTTGATTGGTTCATATATGCTTAATATTAAAGGTTTGAGTCATAGGGGTATCAAAGAAAGGCAAAGGGTTTCATATTTTCTTGTTTCAAACAATGTTGGTCTGATGGAATTTTTTGTTTCTCAAGAGGGGCACTTTGATTGTGAAATTTTAATACAGCCGAGTGAATGCTTTATGATCCATAACAATGAGAAAGATAATAAGAAATATTTTATTTCATATGCATGCATCTTGAATGTTGAAAATAACAGGGGTTTATCCCAAGATGTTGAAGAATTTGAACTACAGGATGGTGTAGGGATTTTGGGCCAAACCGAGCATGATGATACTCTAAGAACTTGCAATAACAGTGACAGAAAGGATTGCATGAGTATCTTTAGGAAGAATTTGATGAACTCAACACAAAACTAGGTGTTTCACAGGGGAAGGCTTAGTTTGAGTTTCAGATTGTAATAGCTCAGGAAAGGTGAAATTGAAACATAGAGGATTGAGGGTTGCCAGTGCATGGACAACTCTTGTGTATCCTCTCTAAATTTCTTTTCCATGCATAGTAGTTTAGGGTTCTGGTGCAGTTCAATTTTGCATTCACCTCCATCTTGCATTCATTTTGCATTCATTCCTTCATGCTTCATTTCCATTTCCATTCTACTCATTGGCTCATTTTGTGTTTGGTCTGGTTTGCTCACCCAAAGATTCTGGATCCTTGCAATGATTTGACTATCATTCATCCCCAGACGGAGCCATTGTTGGAACTATAAATTTTTGAGCTTTTTCACATGTTTTCCATAACCTTAAGTTTCCATTGGAATCCTTTTCATAAGTGTAGGGGTTTATTTTCATATCATTTTGCTCATATTTTTCCCATGTTTCCCATCAAATCCATTGAGTCATGCATCTTTTGCATTTTGGTGCCTATTGGCGTGAGTTCATTAGGCTCTCCCCGATCCATGTTGTGTCTTTTGCTAGCAAAACATCTGTGTTGCCTATCGGCAAGACATTTTAATGTCATGGCGACTGAATTTCATTCACTGGCAGTTATCGGCATAACAATTTCATCGTCTCGGTGACGGGAGTGTTCATATCGGCATGAGTCAGGATCATCAGTGTAATGCTTCACCGAACGCATCATGTTTCACTGACCCATGTTTGAAAGACACATATCAACATAGGAGTCATATTTGGGTGAAGGTCATAGCAAAATATGAATGTCTTGTCGAAAGGCGTATCAAAGGTTCTATCGGCAAAGGATTGAGGCATCAATATAACGTCACGACGATCTCCACATGTCATACTGACTGTGCACAAGTATTCATTTTGGCCAAATTGATGAGTATCGGTGCAAGGTCACAGCGAAAACATTTTGTCTCTCCGACTGGCGCATGTGGAAATGTTTCGACCAAGCTAAAGGTTTTCGGTAGGTGGTCTTGACGATTGAGCATTGTCTTACCGATTGGTGACGAGGAATGTACATTGGTGAGACTAAAGTATATCAGAGTAGTGTCTTGCCGATAAGATGTGAAGGGGGTCATCAGTGATAGGTGGAATCAGTCAATAAGAAAACCGAAATGTCTTGGCAATCTATGGAGAGGTGGTCTTCGGCGAGAGTTTCAACGAAATCAGGGTGTTTCACCGATAGAGCACATCAGGATAAGTCTCAACGAATGAGATGAAGGAATGGGTTTGGTATAACTTTTGGCATCGGTATGAGTCTCTTCGAAGGCTCATTTTCTTGCCGATGAATGGCTTCATCGGTAAGACTTATTTTAGTCAGTAAGAAAACTAAAATGTCTTGGCGAGGTGATCGGTCTCGCCGATGGATCATAGGGGGACTTTGTCGGCAGGAGTTTATTGTTGTCTTGGCAACTCGGGAGATAAAGAAACTTTTAGTGGAACAAGGTGGATTCTTTATAAGGTCTTCTCGACACCATTAAGTTACAGCGACAGTGAGTTAGAACAAGGTGCATTTCGATGAGAGGCTCCTTGGGTCTCAACAAATGGAAGGCATAAGAAGTACATATGGGAAAAATGTATTGTAATCTTTGTGATATCTCACCAACCCAGATGAGCTATAAAGAATACGAAGACGAAACTGAAAGGGAATAAAAGAATACTATGGCTTCATTGTAACAAACGTAATGCTACAGCAATGCGCAGGAGACAAATGGGGTTTTAGGGGTTTTCGATATGATGTCTTCACGACTCGGATGTGTTACGGTGAGGCACAAAAGACCAAAGGGATGATCAGCGATATTGTTGCCTTCGACATACTCACGGGGATGTTACAGTGAATGATTGATGAAGTCTTATGCACTGTGGCTGACATGAAAATTCCTAATTGCAACTGTTTACCGATATTGGAATATGAAACGATGTGCTTGTTCAGATACTGATGTATAAATAATCACTCTCAATTGTAAATGAAGTAGTAGGTAAAATAGTAGGATAGAATAGATACAATTCAGAGGAACACAATGTTCCGCAAAAAATGAGATTATGTTGCATATGTAAAATTATGGAGATATCAATGGAAGTCTTTTGATGTGTTGCAATTGTTTCTGGTATCAGTTGTTGGTCATGTTTATTGAAAATATTATCGAAGTTGTCTCCATTTGTGATGTTCTCTGATTGTTTGAATTGGTGTAACAAGTTTACCTCCAGTTTGTCAGTACACATTTGCTGTAACTGTGTGATCAATTAATTGGTTCTTTCTAGTAAAGATTAAATCCTCTAAGTTGATCATAGTAATTAGAAGATATCAATTGGATCATTTAAGAAGAACTTGGTAATTATAATCTTGCATGTTTATACAAGCTATAAACCAAATCATATGCTGAACAGCTTGAATTCTTGCCAGAATAGAGTACTTAGATTTCTCTTGACTCCACATACCCTATAAGGCACTGGTCTCACCATTCACATCATTCAATCTCATTCATATTTTTTTACATCTGTTAGTTGAGCATATTAGGATTTAGTCTTCATTTTAGTATACAATTTATTCCAAGTTTGATCCATTTTGTCCACTTCCATATGCCATTATGGATAAATTGTTGTAGGAAGGAAGATCATAGGTTAATTTTGCTTCATCCATTATAGGTACACCCACCTAGGTCTAGCAGCACCTAAAGAGTAGAAGGTTTAATTATTTCAAACCTTGTTCTATTACCCTAAAATGTACCAAGAGATTGGCAACCTCTTGAGGTATCCTTGCCTGCATTTTTGAGAGCTAACAGATGCAAGGGAGAACATCTAATTGTATTTCACTCTTGAACCCTAAAGGAATATGAGATAAACTACAACTTCATCGACATACAAGCCTTTGAAATAGTTAAGGGACTGAAGAAATTATGACACCTAATTTCTTGCAATAAGGTGGTCATTTATGTTGCACATTCCAGTGTGCATGAATACATTATGGAAGGAGAAATAACTGAAAAAAGGGATAATTGGATCACCAAGATCCTTGAATATGACATCTAGGTCAAGCCTACAAAGACTGTCTAAGGAAAAGGATTGTGCGAATATCTGGTGCATGACAAGGAAATGACAACCGAAGAAGAAAAACTGGAGCTAGTTCTAACAAATGATTATGAGTCCAAAGGCTACTAGCTAATGGACAAGGTAAGATTCATGCACACAGGAAAATATATGCCTGGCCTTCCCTCTCAAAAGAGAAGATTCTACCAACTATAGAGCAACAAATATGCACTTATCAAAGGGGTCCACTTCAAAAGGAACTTTAACGGTGTTCTATTGTAGTGTATCACCATAGGGGGAAAAGATGACTCTTGATACTTTCCATAGCAGTTCTGTGAATCACCATCAAATTCATATGTGTTGGGCACTTTTGGCCTACATTATTCAACAACTCATACTCCTTAATAAAATCTTGCAAGGAATGTCAATTCTTCGCAGGGAGAAGGAATTTTTTTGCAATGCCTCTCAACTTGATAGTAGTTGATGAGCCATTTGCACAATGGGGCCTTTATTTTATCGGGATGATTAATCCTACCTCTAGTGCTATACATAAATGGATTCTTATGGTGACATAATACTTTACCAAGTGTTCTAAAGTCATTCCCCTAAAGAGTACGATAGAGGTGGAGATAGTGGACTTCCTCGAAGAACTCGTGATGAGATTCAACCCTCCTAAAACCATCATCTCTGACAATGCCAAGGATTTCCTATGCTCTAAGTTATGTCAATTCGCACTCACACATGGAATATTCTTTAAGACATCATCAAACTACTACTTGTAGGGTAATGACCTAGTACAGTCGACTAATAAAAATTTAGTCTAACTCATCAAAATAATCAGTTTAGAGCACCAGTGAGAATGGCATAAAAAGCTTCAGGTGGCACTCTAGGAAAACCGCATAACTCCTAAGAAATTCCTAAATACTTTGACATATGAGCTATTATATGGCAAGGAAGTGCTATTTCCTATCTCCATGGAAATTTTGACACTGCAATTGCTCAAATCTCTTAAGGTAGAGCAAAACAGGGCCATGGAGGTTCAGCTGGTCAAGTTGTTGGAAGTGCAAGAAAAAAGGGAAAAGGCCCTAATAGTCATGTCCAACCACCAATAGGTGGTTAAAAGATGGTTTGAAAATAAACATTTAGACCAAGGTCTAAATGCGAGGACCTAGTGCTAAAATTCAATGAAAGGGCTACAAAGCCAGGCTAGCACGGGAAGTTCAACAACCTCTGTGAAGGCCCTTTCAAAATAATTCAATGCAAAAAACATAATGCATTCAAATTATAAACCATGGAGCATGAAGCATTGGGAATTATGGTCAATGGGATTCATCTAAAATTATTCAATTAAGTTTCAAGTTATTCTACCAGTGTAAATATGTGAATAATGTTATTATTTTTCCTTTGTGTTTTTGTCAGTCGGTCTTTCAATAATTAATTCCACAGTGCAAGAAGAAGAAATGAATGGAACCCATTATTGCAGAGTGTAGAGAGATATAAAAGAACCCATGAAGCAAAGGAATGGCACCCATATGAAGAATTAAAATGGATATATATTTGGAGGAAACAAAAAGAAGACCCACATTGCAGAACAACAAGAAAAAAGAGACACAATTTTCAACATAAGCTATATCTTCATTATATTTATATACTTTGCCAAATACATTGTCAAAATGGCTCAGAGGCCATGCTTTTAGAGTATATATTTATATATTTTTTGTATCTTCTTTATATTGCTACTATAAATCCTTTTCCAGGAATATGTACAAAAAATAGACTAACAAGTATTAGGACCAGTATCATCAACATCCATAGGAGCAATGGCAAGTGGCGGAGGGAACACCAAGTTCCTGAAGTCCATGTACCATTTGATGTCATAAAAAGGCAGCACATTGTATAGGATAAATAGGAAATGGCATGCACAGGTGACCCTTTGGCGATGCTTTTCTTAAAACTGAATATGAAAACCACTCAGGAACGACACCCATGGCATGACTACATCTTCCTCAATGTAATTTTAGAGGTCGCTTGTCATTGGCGAGACTATTCCAAATGCAATGTTGGCCACCACCTCTCTGAGGCCACCTAGATAATTCTTCAGAAATATTTTGAGCACCAAACAAAGAACCAATGGCTTGGGAACCACAATGTCGAGCATGGATTCCATGAAGTGAGAGCACACATCAGTGTTAACTATATAACTATCCTCATAGTCAATGCAGTCCCTCCCCAGGACCCACTTTATCACTATAATGGCCATAGAATGCTTATTCTTGGTTATCCTTTTGAGATGCCTAGTTGAAATTTCACCAAGAAAAGCCGGCTAGAATTTCTTACAAACTAACCTAATTGGGGTATTCATGGTGACAAGCTCTATACAACTGTGTGACAAAAGCTCTACGAAAATTTCCTAAGTCTAAGCTCTATGCAAATTCTATGCAACTGCTAATGCCAAATGCTAAGTCAATTACCTATTACTAATTCTACTAAAATTTCTAAGTGTTATTTCGCTATTGCCTAAGCGCCTATTTATAGAAATGGCTAGGATAAGTGTGGTAATTTTCATACCATAAGCATGAGGTTAATCAAGTACTATCTCAAAAATTGCACCAAGGCTCACTTGAATTTCCCACCAAATTGTGTCTGCTAGTTTCGATTTGCTGCATGTAGGATTAGTAGGAGCTAATTAATTAGCATAAGTTGGTGGTATTCTTTGGTGGTAGTCCATATGGTCGAATGTTGAGGTGTCTCATTGTAGGAACTTCTAAAACTTTGAAAAGGAACGCAAATATTTTGAGGCACTTATTGCATATTTGATCTTAGTCATTCCATTTGGGATTTTAATTGTCATAGCATATGAATTCCTAAGTTGCCTTCAAATTGTTGGCTTAAGTTCCAAGAAAAGCATGTCAGAGTATATCATTACCAAAGTTCATTATGAATTCTTGTCATTTCAAAATGCAAGTAATTCACTTCACACACGCCAATAATTGGCAACACATGCCAAATTTAATGCTAGAAGGTGAGAATTTTTGGCCACCCAAAGAAGGAAATAACTAAGTATCGCATGCAAAAGGTTTGAATTATGAATTCTTTTAAAAAATTCTACCTAGAGCAAAAAAAATTTGAGTAGAAGATTTGAGTTGACCAAAAACCTCTAGAAAAAAGAAAATGGCAGAGAGTTCTCAAATAGAAGCATAGGGAGAGGAAACGCAAAACTTGTTTGATTCTATGTGTGTAGCATTAGCCTTCTACACCTTTGATGATGTCTCTTATGTTTCACCTGGTATATCAAAGAAGCCAAAATGGGTAAACACACTATCCCTGAACAAGTCTAAAAGTTACAGAAATCATAGCCTAATTGAGGACTGGGATAATATTCATGGGTAGGTGCATGAAGATGGCTAGCCAATTTGTGGCCAATTTACATTTTCATCCTAAAATAGTGAAAACACAAGCATGTTATAGTAAAATGCGCTCGCATTATGGCTTGGCAATGGCCAAGCCTAGGATTGGTCATTACCAAGCCATAATGTGAGTGTGTTATAACACACTCGCGTTATGGCTTAAATTTCAAAAAACACGCACATTTTGAGTTCAATAAATGTGCATTTCTTGGAATCAAAAAGATATTTCCAAAACGCGAGTGTGTTATAACACGCTCACGTTTTGGTCTACATTGAAATTTTGTTCTTCTGCTTTTCTTGTCTCTTTCTTGTTGTTATCTTTTAGGGAAACTATATACATGAAATAAAAATTTAAGTATAAGAAAGTAAACGCCCATATGTAAATGTCAACTTTTACTTTAAGTTATATTTCATGTATATAGGTAGGATGTTTGAGAATGGTTTCAGATCTCTAGGAGTTATAATGTAAATTCTAGTTTTTGGAAGATCTAAAAAAATTTAGAATTACTCAAATTTTAGTAATCAGCATGTCAAATTTTAGTAATTAGGAGGCCAAATTTTAGTAATCAGTAAGTTGTATCATCTTTCTCTCTCTATCTCACTCATTTTTTATCCCTTATACTCTAGACCTCTCTCTCACTCTCTCCTTCCCTCTATACTTCTATCTATCTAATCTCTCTCTCCCCCTCCATCCCTCCCTCCTTTCCTCCTTCCCTCCTTCCCTCTCTAATTTTCTCTATCTCCCCCTCTCTCTCTTCCTTCCTCCCACCCACCTTCCCTCTCTACCTAACTCTATCTAACCTATCCCTCTCTACCTCTCTCTCCCTCTTCCTTCATCCCAACCACCTTCCCTCTCTACCTATCTCTCACACTCCCTCCCCTCTCTCTCAATCTCTCCACCTTCCTCCTTCCCTCCTCTCTCTCTCATTCTCTTTATCCAACTTATCTCTCTCTCTATCCATCCCTCCCTTCTCTACTTCTCTCTATCTATCTCTCTCCCTCCCTCCTCCCCCCTCTCTATCTCTCCTTCCCTATATACTTCTCTCTACCTCTCTCCATATCTACCTCTCCATCCCTCATTCCCTCTTAGTATTCCTCCCTATCTCCCTCTCTCTTAATCTCCCAATCTTCCTCCTTCCCTTTGTGTTTCTCTCTCACAAACTCTCTCTCCCCCATCTCTCTCTCTTTGGTTTAGGATTTATGGTTTAGGATTTAAGGTTTAGTATTAAGGGTTTAGGCTTTATGGTTTATGGCTTAGGCTTTAGGTCCAACCCCCTCTCTCTCCCCCTCTATCAGGTCTATCCCTCCTTCTATCCCTCCCACCCCCACTCTCTCTCTTAGGTATATCTCTCACTCCCTCTATCTCTCTCTCTCATGTCTCTCCCTCCTAGGTCCCCACTCCATCTCTCAAGTCTCTCCCTCCCACCCTAATGACACACACACACACACACACTCTCTCTCTCTCTCTATCTCTCTCTCTCTCTCTCTCTTTGAGGTCTCTCCCTCCCACCCCCTTCCCCTCTTCTCAAGTATCTCCCTCCCACCTTAACTAGAGAACATACACTCTCTCTGTCTCTCTCTAAGGTCTCTCCCTCACCCCCCTCTCTCACTCCCTCTCCCACTCCCTCCTAGTTCTCTCCCTACCACCCCCTCTCCCTCTCTTAAGTATTTCCCTCCCACCCTTACTAGATAATCTCTCTCTCTTCCTCTCAACCCCTACATCTTAGGTGTCTCTTTGATACCCCCTATCCCTCTCTGAACCCATCTCCCTCTCTCAAGTCTCTCCCTCTCACCCTAGCTAGAGAACTCTCTATCTCTCAAGTCTCTCCCTACCCCCATATTTAGATAACTCTATCTCTCTTAGGTCTCTCTCTCTCCTTCTCTTAAGTCTCTCCCTCCCACCTTAACTAGAGAACTCTCTATCTCTCTCCCTCTCTCTCCCTCTCTCCCTCTCTTTGAAGTATATCCTTCCCACCCCATCCCTCTCTCTCAAGCCTATCCCTCCCAACCCCTCCCCTTCTATCAAGTCTCTCCCTCCTACTCCCCTCTCTCTCAAGTCTCTCCCTCCCACACCCTCCCCCTCTCTCAAGTCTCTCCCTCCCATGCTAACTAGATAACACACACACACACTCTCTCTCTCTAGTTTCTCCCTCACACCCCCTAACTCTCTCTCCATCTCTATCTCTATCTCTCTCTTAATATCTCTCCCACTCCCTATTTTTCCCTCTCCCTCTCTCTCTCCCTCCCATCCCCTCTCCATATCTCAATTCTCTCCCTCCCACCCTAACTAGAGAACTCTCCTACTCCTCTCTCCTACCCCCTCTCCCTCTCCCAAGTCTCTCTCTCCCACCCTAACTAGATAACTCTCTCTCTCTCTGGTATCCCTCTCCCACTGCCTCTCCCTCTCTTAAGTCTCTCACTCCCAACCTAACTACAAAACTCTCTCTCTCTCCATATCTCTCCATATCTAACTCTCTTTCAACTCTATCCCTCCTACCCCATCCCCCTCTCTCAAGTCTCTCCCTCCCACCTTAAGTAGATAACTCTCTCTCTCTCTCTCTCTGAGGTATCTCCCTCCCACCCCTCCCCCTCTTCTCAAGTCTCCCTCCAATCCTAACTAGATAACTCTCTCTCTCTTAGGTCTTTCCCCCCCACTCCTCCCACTTTTCTCAAATCTCCCTCCCACCCTAACTAGAGAACTCTTTCTCTTTCTCTCTCAGGTCTCTTCCTCCCACCACCTCTCCCTCTCTCAAGTCTCCCCCTCCCACCCTAACTAGAGAACTCTCTCTCTCTCTCTATATCTCTGTCTCTAAGGTCTCTCCCTCACACCCCCCCTCTCTCTCTCAAGTTCTCCCTCCTACTCCCCTCTCCCTCTCCCTCAAGTCTCTCTCTCTCTCTCACTCTTATCTCTCTCTCTAATTCTCTATCTTCTCCCACTCTCACTCACTCTCTCTCTCAAGTCTCTCCCTCCTACCCCTTCTCCCTCTCTCAAGTATCTCTCTCTCTCTCCCCTCTCCCCTCTACCCTCTATCTCTATCCCACTCCCTGACTCTCTCTCTCAAGTCTCTCCCTCCTACCCCTTCTCCCTTTCTCAAGTCTCTCTCTCTCTCACTCACTCACTCCTATCTCTCTCTCTCAAGTATCTCCCTCCTACCCCCTCTCCCTCTCCCAAGTATTTCTCTCTCACTCACTCAATCCTCCTATCTCTCTCCCCTCTACCCTTAACCCTTAAACCCTTAAACACTCTACACTCTACTCTCTATCTCTCTCACACTCCCCCCTCCCTCTCTCTCTCTCTTTAAGTCTCTCCCTCCTACCTTTTCTCCCTCTCTCAATTCTCTCTCTCTCTCTCTCTCTCTCTCTCTCTCTCTCTCTCTCTCTCTCACTCATTTTATCTCTATCCCCTCTACTCTTAACCCTCTACCCTCTATCTCTCTCAATTCTCTCCCTCCTACCCCTCTACCTCTCTCAATTCTCTCACTCACTCACTCCTATCTCTCTCCCCTCTACCCTTAACCCTTAAACCCTCTACCCTAGCTTGCCAATTTGGTGAAATTGGGAATGTAGTGGCCTATTTGAAAAAATGGATCCAAGAAATGGGGTCTCTCGGTGATTTACATCTTTAGGAGGCCTCATTTCTTGGACCCATTTTTTCAAATGGGCAAGTTAGTTTTCCAATTTTACCAAATTGGCAAGCTAGTGGACCCACTGACTTGTGAATTCGGTGAAATTTGAAATATAGTAGTTTGTTTGAAAAAATGGGTCCGAGAAATGGGGTCTCTTAGTGATTTACATCACTAGGAGATAGCATTTTTTTAAATAGTCCAAGATAGTTTGCTAATTTCATTGAATTACCAAGCTAGTGGGCCCTCTACCCTTTACTCTTAAAATTCTACCCTCTATCTCTCTCCCACTCACTCCCTCTCTCTCTCAGGTCTCTAGCTCCCACCCCCTCTCCATCTCTCAAGTATCTCTCTCACTTAATCCTATCTCTCTCCCCTCTACCCTTAACCCTCTACCCTCTACCCTCTACCCTTAACCCTTCAACCCTAAAACCCTTAAACCGTCTACCCTAGCTTGCCAATTCAATGAAATTGGGAATGTATTTTCCTATTCAAAAAAATAGGTCCAATAAATGGGGTCTCCTAGTGATTTACATCACTAGGAGACACCATTCCTTGGACCCATTTTTTCAAACAAGCAAGTTAGGTTTCCAATTTCATTGAATTGCTAAGCTAGTGGGCCCACAGGCTTGCCAATTCGGTGAAATGGGAAACGTGGTGGCTTTTTTGAAAAAATGGGTCTAAGAAATGGGGTCTCCCAGTGATTTGCATCATCAAGAGACCCCATTTATTAGACCCATTTTTTTAAACAGGGAAAGTTAGGTTGCCAATTTCATCGAATTGGCAACCTAGTGGGCCCACTAGCTTGCCAATTTGGTGAAATGGGAAATGTAGTGGTAGTTTTAAAAAATTGGTCTAAGAAATGGGGTATCTTAGTGATTAATCATTAGGAGACCCCATTTATTGGACCCATTTTTTCAAACAGGCCACTACATTTCCCATTTCACTAAATTCTAGTGGTCCCACTAGCTTGGCAATTCGATGAAATTGGCAATCTAACTTGCTTGTTTGAAAGGGATAGGGGTTGAGGGTATAGGGTTGAGGGATTAGGGTGCAAGACCTATAGGGTTGATGATTTATGGTATTAGGTTGAGGGTATAGGGTTGAGGGATTAGGGTTGAGAGTAGAGGGTAGAAGGTTTAAGGGTTTAGGGTTAAAGGGTTTAGAGTTGAGGGTAGAGGGTTTTAGGTATAGGTTTGAGGGTATATGGTTGAAGGATTAGCTTGAAGATCCAATGTATATGGTATATGGTATAGAGGTTAAGGATTGAGGGTTTAAGGGTTGAGGGTTAAGGGATTAAGGGTTGATGGTTGAGAATTGAGGGTTCAGGGTTTAATGTATAGGGTAGAGAGTTTAAGGGTTGAGGCTTGAGGGGTTAAGGTTGAATTTCTAAGGTGTAAGCCATTAAGTGGAGGATGTTGCTAACTTAGAAGGTGGTTGTTTGAATTCCTAGGAAGTTCAATAGTTTCTCTGTGGAGGAAGTTGAACTAAATTGATTGTACAGAGAATGTTTATGGTTCATGGTTTTTTCTATACATAGTAACATACTATAACCGTGAAGGGCTTATAGACTTCGATGGTTGGATGATCAAATGATTTGTATGCTATTTTGAAATAATTGTAATAGTTTTGTTCTGTATGAGGTTGATAAGGGAAATATTGTTGTTGTAATATTGTCATCTAAAAGGAGAGTCTGTAACTTGTATGTAATTTGATTACTGTAATACAAGCTATTTGCTTTGGTGTGGTGGGTTTTTCTCTCGTAAGGGTTTTCCCACATAAATCTAGTGTTAATCATGTTTGACTTTATTTCTCTATTATGTTATTTCATTCATGTGCATCTTAATGAACTATAATTGTAAAATTTAAAGACAAATCTGCATTCTTCTTTGAGTTTTGACATTAAGAAAGTTTGTTCCACATCCATAGGATTTCCTTACAAGTGGTATTAGATATTTGGCCAATTGTGTTATCCTTGTGGGTAATTTGGGTTTTTTGTGTTAATTCTATTTAGTGGAAGTCTTGTATAAGTTTGGTAATTTAAATTACAAATTAAAATTTCAAGCAAATCAGGAAAGATTGAAATTGAGAAATTCAATGAAAGCAATTTTGACTTTTGGAAACTTAAAATGGAAGACCTGTTGGTGGATTGAGATATTTGGCTTGCTATTTATAGAATCAAACCTTCTGGAATGAAGCAAGAATATTGGGACCTCACATATAGAAAAGAAAAAGGGTTGATAAGACTCTGTTTGGCAGAGTTTGTTCTCCTAAACATTCATGAAGAAAAGACTACATCTTTATGGAAGAAGCTTGGAGATATCTATCAGGGTAAGTCCTTGGTAAATAAGTTGTTCTTAAAGAATAAGTTATACTATTTGAAGATGGAGGAAGGGGAATTTGTGGCTGATCATCTAAATAGGTTTAACATGTTGATTACTCAGTTAACATTTGTGACTATGAAAATTCATGATGAAGATCATGGTATGCTTTTGTTGTGTTCTTTTCCTGACTCTTGGGATAATTTAGTGATGTGGATTGGGAGCATGAAAACCACTTGCAAGATGGAAGATGTGGTTACTTCTTTGTTGTTAGAAGAAATGAGAAGGAAATCTTCTGAGATAGAAAAGGAGGCTCTTGTTGTTCGAGGAAGATCAAAAGAAAAAGGCAAGAAGAAGGAAATCAAAATTAGAATGAAGATCAAAGTCTCTTGGAAAGAAGTCCAGGGTGAAGTGTTGTAATTGTGGGAAACTTGGTCATGTCTGAAAGGATTTGAAAAAGGAGAAGAAGAAGAAGAAGAAGAACTCTTATGACAATGATTCTTCTCAGAGCGATGCAAATGCCTTCATTGCAGCTTAGGCAACATAGGCATCAGATGATGTCTAGCTAATTGATTCTGGAGCATCTTTCCACATGACATCTCATGGAGATTGGTTTACAAAGTATGAAAAATATAATGATGCAAAGGTGTACCTAGCAAACAATTCATCTCTGGAAATAGTTGGTCATGGAAGAGTTAGAATTCAGTTTCCTGATGGAAGAATTAAGAGAATTGATGGTGTAATGCATATACCAAGTCTAGCTTAGAATTTACTTTTTTTAAGTAAGCTAAATGATGTTGGAGTGCAAGTATCGTTCTCTAGTAATGGTTGTAAAATTACTAGAGGCTCAATGGTGTTGTCTAGGGGTGCTCGAATTGGTACATTGTATAAGTTGGACACACTTGTTGTTCAATGTAATAGTGTCTCAACAAAGTCACAAAAGGTTGTTCGTGCAAAGGAGATTGAAGTCCCTATAGGGGATAATTCTTTGGAAGTTAAAATTTCTATAGAGAAGACTATGCTTTGGCATCAAAGGCTAGGCCATATTGGTGAGAAAGGCTTAAAATATTTGAAAAAAAAAACTAGGTGAGGTTGATGATTGTAATCTAGAATTTGAATTTTGTGAACATTATATATATGGAAAACATTGTCGTGTTTCATTTTATCCTAGTCCTCATAAATCTCTTGGTGTTTTGGATTATATTCACTCTGATGTTTTTGGTCTAGTGAATGTTCCTCCATTGTTGAATTCAAAATATTATGTATCATTCATTGATGATTATTCAAGAAGGGAATTTGTATATTTTCTAAAAAGTAAATCAGAAGTGTTCAGTTGGTTTATATAGTTCAAGAACTTAGTTGAAAATCAGACTGGTAAGAAAATTAAATGCTCGAGGATAGATAATGGTGGCAAATTGTGTTCTATAGAATTTGAAAGGTATTGCAAAGACCATGGAATTAAGAGGAATAAAACAACACCTTACACTCCATAGCAAAATGGAGTTGCTGAAAGGTTAAACACGATGTTGATGGAGAAGGAAAGAAGTATGCTGAGCAATGTTGGTTTGGAGCATAATTTGTGGGTTGAGGCTATGGCTACAACATGTTACTTGGTAAATTGATCTCCTTCTTCGACACTTGTTGATAAAATTCCTATGGAAGCTTGGTCTAGTAAGAAGCCCTCTTTGAGACATGTTCCTATCTTTGGATGTGAAGCATATGTTTATGTGCCAGATGTGAAGATATCTAAATTGGAGAAAAAATTTGTTAAGTGTATCTTCATCGGCTACAACATTAGTGTGAAAGGATACAATCTTTGGAATCCAGTGACTGAAAAGGTTGTATATAGCAGAAGCATAATATTTTGAGAGCTAAAACCTTCTTTAGTGGAACCACAGTCATGGATGAATGAAAATAAAGAGGAAAATGATGTTTTTGAAATACCTCTAACTCCTAAAAAAGAGGAACAACACATTGATAGTGTACCTAAAAATGAGGAGAGTTCGAGCAACTCTGAGAGTTCTGAAGAAGAACCAAAACCTCAGCCTCAGCCTGTGAGGAGGTCTACACATGAGAAGAAGCATCCTGATAGGTATGGATTCTCTATGTTGGATTCTAGTTGTGACTATGCTTTGATTACTAATATTGATGAGCCTAGGACTGTAAAAGAGGCAATTGAAATGACTAATTCAGATTCCTAGTTGGAAGCCATGAATGAAGAAATGGAATCATTGAAGAAGAATGATACTTGGGATCTAGTCCCATTGCCTGAAGGTAGAAATCTTGTGGGTTGAAAATGGGTATTTAAAAAGAAAATTGGTCTGGATGATAGTGTTGAAAAGTATAAAACAAGTTTGGTTGCAAAGGGGTATTCCTAGGTAGAGGGAATTGATTATGGATAAATTTTTTCTCCTACAGTAAAGTTGACATCTATTAGATTTCCTTTGTCACTTGGAGTAGCGTATGACTTAGAGATTGAATAGATGGATGTGAAAAAAAAATTTCTTCATGGTGATCTTGAAGAAGAAATTTATATGTCCTAGCCTAAGCACTTTGTGATAAAAGGTGAAGAAAATCTGGTTTGCAAGTTAAAGAAATCTCTGTATAGTTTAAAATAGTCACCTAGAATGTGATACCAGAAAATTGACATGTTTTTTGTCACTAGGTTTTGTAAGATAAAAATCAAACAATTGTGTGTACTTCAAGACTGAAAATGATCGAGTTCTTGTTATTGCACTCTATGTCAATGATATTTTGTTAATAGGAAGTAGTAAGTTTATGATTTCTGATCTAAAATATTAGTTGTCTTCAAAGTTCAAAATGAAGGATCTTTGTACAGCTAGGTATATTCTAGAAATGGAAATAACCAGGGAAAGGAATAATAGAAAAATTTGGCTTAGCCAAAGTAAGTATATTAACATTGTTCTGGAAATATTTTGTATGACAGATTGCAAGAAGCTAGTTGTTCTAGTTTTGTAGGGAATGAAGCTATCTATTGAAGATTTTCCAAAATCTCCTACTGAGATGGAGGACATGACTAGAGTTCCTTATGCTAGCAGAGTTGGCAATTTAATGTATGCAATGGTCTGCACAAGGCCAAACAATTCCCAAGCAGTGGGAGTACTTAGTTGGTTTATGGATAATATAGGAAGGACACATTGGGATGCTATGAAAAGAGTGTTTCGATAACTGAAGGGCATTTCAAAATATTCTTTGTGTTACCATGGTAATTTTGTTGAATCAAAAATAACTCTTAGCATTCATGGGTATGTGGATTCTAATTGGGCAGGGGACATTGATAGCAAAATTTTCACCAATGGATATAGTTTCATGATGAATGGTGGTGTAGTTAATTGGATGAGCAAGTGGCAGGTTGTAGTCACTTTATCCAATACAAAGGCTAAGTATATGGTAGAAACTAAAGCCTACAAGGAAGCCATTTGGCTTAGAAGATTTTGTTCTGATATTTGTTTTGGTGTAGGGTAGATTATTATTTGCTATGATAGTCATAGTGCCATTTTTCTAGCAAAATATCCTACTTTCCATGCCAGGATGAAACATATTGATGTGTTGTACTATTTTATATGAGATATGGTGGAGGATGGAAAGGTCTATTTGGAAAAGTTGGATACTCTAAAGAATGTTGTCAATGCTTTGAAAAAGCTAGTGAGCACAGATAAGTTTAGATGGTGTACAAATTCGATGGGCCTTATGGTCCAAAATATTTGATGACTTCAGGTATTGAAAAGGTTTTAGTGAGTTCTTCCTCAAGTTGGAGATTGTTGAGAATATGTGTCTCAAACTCACTGGTATAACCCTGCTTTTGTCACCAAGCAACAAAAAATTAATAAGTGTTAAGTTTATGTCTGTACCTCTATACCATGGGTATATTCTTGTTGAGGAGCGGTAGAGTGGTTACTTCCATAATCCAGGAGCATCTCAATAGTCGAGTGGTAGTGCAGTGGATACCACTATACTGCGGCTATCTTTACACTAGGGTGTGGTAGTGTGGTTATCGCCATACCACAAGAGCTCACCGAATTTGTAGCGATAGTGCGGTGTATACTGCCATACCAGGGAGGCCTATCAATAGTCTACCGGTAGTGTAGTTACCACCATACCTTAGAATCCCTCAACCTGTCTAGAGGTAGCTTGGTTATCATCACCCCGTGGAAGCTTTTTGTTTAGACACTAGTAGCAGAATGTAAGGTGAAGAACACAAACTTGTTGAATTGTTGAGGTGTAAGCCATTAAGTGGAGGGTGTTGCTAACATGGCAGGTGGTTGTTTGAATTCCTAGGAAGTTTGACAATTACTTTGGGGAGGAATTTGAACTGAATCAATTGTACAGAGAATGTTTATGGTTCATGGTTTTTTCTATACATAGCAATGTACTGTAACTGTGAAGGGGTTAGAGAGTTTGATGGTTGGATGATCAAATGATTTTTATGTTATTTTGAAAGCATTGTAATAGTGTTGTTCTATATGAGGTTCATCAAGGAAATATTGTTGTTGTAATATTATAATCTAAAAGAAGATTTTGTAACTTGTATGTAATTCGATTACTGTAATACAAGTGATTTTCTTTGGTGTGGTGGGTTTTTCTCCCATAAGGGTTTTCCCACGTAAATTTGGTGTCAATTGTGTTTGAGTTTATTTCTCTATTATGTTATTTCATTCATGTGCATCTTAATGAATTGTAATTGTAAAATTTAAAGACAAATATGCATTCTTCTCTGAGTCTTGACATTAGGAAAGTTTTTTCTACATCCATAAGCTTTCCTTGCAGGGTTGAGGGTCCAATGTATAGGGTAGAGGGTATAGGGGTTGAGGGTTAAAGGTTTAAGAGTTGAGGGATTAAGGGACGAGGGTTGAGAACTAAGGGTTGAGGGTTTAACTATTTATTGTTTAAGGGTTGAGGGTTGAGGGTTTAAGGTTGAGGGTTGAGGGTAGAGGGTTGAGGGTATAGGGTTTATGGAATAGGGTTGAGGGTCCATTATATAGGGTTGAGGGTTGAGAATTAAACCATAAACCCTAAACCATCAAACCTCATCCCTATACCTTATACTTGAAACCCTAAACATTATCCCTGAACCCTTAACCCTATAATTAAATGCTAAACCCTACATTAAACCTTGAACCATAAACCCTCAACCCTAAACCCAATACCATCAACCCTATATGCAATATCCTAAACCCTAATCCCAATACCATATACACTTAAACCTACACCCCTAGCCTCAAACACTATACCTCAACCCTCAATCCTATACCTAAACCCTAAATCCTACACCTTCAACCCTCATCCATATACCCTATACCCTCAAACTTATAACCTAATCCATGAACATCATCCCTCAACTCTATACTTAAACCCTAAACCCTAAATTCAACCTTTTACACTAAACCCTAAACACCAAACCTCAATCCTAAACCCAATACCCTCAACACTATACCCAATATTCTAAACCCTAATCCCTATACCCTCAACCTTGCACACTATCCCTCAACCCTACACCGTCAACCTTATACCCTAAACACTAAACATTATCCCTCAACCCTATACTTAAATTACAAACCCTACACTCTCAATCCTTAAACCTATACCTTATACCCTTAACCCTACACCCTAAAACCTAATCTCTATACCCTATAAAATTAACCTCATACCCTTAACCCTCAAACTTATACATAAATCCTAAACCCTAAACCTAATATCCTCAACCCAATACCCTCAACTATATACCCAATATCCTAAACCATAATCCATATACCCTATACACTTAACCTTATACCCTCAACCCTCAAACCTATACCTTATGCCCTTAACCCTACACCCTACACCCTAATCCCTAAACCATATACACTTAACCTCATACCCTCAACCCTCAACCCTACAAACTTATACATAAATCCTAAACCCTAAACCATCAACCCTAATCCTAATATCCTCAACCCAATACCATCAACTATATAACCAACATCCTAAACCATAATCAATATACCCTATACACTTAACCTTATACCCTCAAACCTAAACACTATCCCTCAACCCTATACCTTAAATGCTAAACCATAAACCCTCATACCTCATCCATATACCCTACACCCTCAACTTTATACCTAATATCCTAAACCCTAATAACTATTCCCTATACACTTAACCCTATAACCTCAACCCTCATAGGGGGAGAGAGAAAGAGGGGGAGGGAGGGATTAGGGAGAGAGAGAGTTTGGGAGG